>JAWDJD010000001.1:184312500-184317500 GCA_035047305.1 Bradypodion pumilum | reverse complement strand
CCCTAGCCCTAACCCCAACCTTACCCTAAACCCTAAACCCTAACCCTAACCCTAACCCTAACCCTAACCCTAACCCTAACCCTAACCCTAACCCTAACCCTAACCCTGGCCCTAGCCCTAGCTCTAACCCTAGCTCTAACTCTAGCTCTAGCCCAAGCTCCAACCCTAACCCTAACCCTAACCCTAACCCTAGCTCTAGCTCCAGCCCAAGCTCTAACCCTAACCCTAACCCTAACCCTAACCCTAACCCTAGCCATAGCTCTAGCTCTAGTTCTAGTTCTAGCCCAAGCTCTAACCCTAACCCGAACCCTAACCCTAACCCTAACCCTAACCCTAACCCTAACCCTAACCCTAACCCTAACCCTAACCCTAACCCTAACCCTAACCCTAACCCTAACCCTAACCCTAACCCTAACCCTAACCCTAACCCTAACCCTAACCCTAACCCTAACCCTAACCCTAACCCTAACCCTAACCCTAACCCTAACCCTAACCCTAACCCTAACCCTAACCCTAACCCTAACCCTAACCCTAACCCTAACCCTAACCCTGGCCCTAGCTCTAACCCTAGCTCTAGCTCTAGCTCTAGCCCAAGCTCAAGGCCAACCTCTAACCCTAACCCTAACCCTAACCCTAACCCTAACCCTAACCCTAACCCTAACCCTAACCCTAACCCTAACCCTAACACTAACCCTAACCCTGTCCCTAGCACTAGCTCTAACCCTAGCTCTAGCTCTAGCTCTAGCTCTAGCCCAAGCTCCAACCCTAACCCTAACCCTAACCCTAACCCTAACCCTAACCCTAACCCTAACCCTAACCCTAACCCTAACCCTAACCCTAACCCTAACCCTAACCCTAACCCTAACCCTAACCCTTACCCTAACCCTGGCCCTAGCCCTAGCTCTAACCCTAGCTCTAGCTCTAGCTCTAGCCCAATCTCCAACCCTAACCCTAACCCTAACCCTAACCCTAACCCTAGCTCTAGCTCCAGCCCAAGCTCTAACCCTAACCCTAACCCTAACCCTAACCCTAACCCTAACCCTAACCCTAACCCTAACCCTAACCCTAACCCTAACCCTAACCCTAACCCTAACCCTAACCCTAACCCTGGCCCTAGCACTAGCTCTAACCCTAGCTCTAGCTCTAGCTCTAGCCCAAGCTCCAACCCTAACCCTAACCCTAACCCTAACCCTAACCCTAACCCTAACCCTAACCCTAACCCTAACCCTAACCCTAACCCTAACCCTAACCCTAACCCGAACCCGAACCCGAACCCGAACCCTAACCCTAACCCTGGCCCTAGCACTAGCTCTAACCCTAGCTCTAGCTCTAGCTCTAGCCCAAGCTCCAACCCTAACCCTAACCCTAACCCTAACCCTAACCCTAACCCTAACCCTAACCCTAACCCTAACCCTAACCCTAACCCTAACCCTAACCCTAACCCTAACCCTAACCCTAACCCTAACCCTACCTCTAGCTCTAGCTCTAGTTCTAGCCCAAGTTCTAACCCTAACCCTAACCCTAACCCTAACCCTAACCCTAACCCTAACCCTAACCCTAACCCTAACCCTAACCCTAACCCTAACCCTAACCCTAAACCCTAACCCTAACCCTAACCCTAACCCTAACCCTAACCCTAACCCTAGCCATAGCACTAGCTCTACTTCTAGCCCAACCTCTAACCCTAACCCTAACCCTAACCCTAACCCTAACCTAACCCTAACCCTAACCCTAACCCTAACCCTAACCCTAACCCTAACCCTAACCCTAACCCTAACCCTAACCCTAACCCTAACCCTAACCCTAACCCTAACCTTAACCCTAACCCTAGCCCTAGCTCTAACCCTAGCTCTAGCTCTAGCCCAAGCTCCAACCCTAACCCTAACCCGAGCCCTAGCTCTAACCCTAGCTCTAGCTCTAGCTCTAGCCCAAGCTCAAGGCCAACCTCTAACCCTAACCCTAACCCTAACCCTAACCCTAACCCTAACCCTAACCCTAACCCTAACCCTAACCCTAACCCTAACCCTAACCCTAACCCTAACCCTAACCCTAGCTCTAGCTCTAGCTCTAGCCCAAGCTCAAGGCCAACCTCTAACCCTAACCCTAACCCTAACCCTAACCCTAACCCTAACCCTAACCCTCACCCTAGATCTAGATCTAGATCTAGCCCAAGCTCTAACCCTAATCGTAACCCTCACCTTGGCCCTAGTTCTAGTTCAAGATCTAGCTTTAGCTCTAGCTCTAGCTCTAGCCCAAGCTCTAACCCTAACCCTAACCCTAACCCTAACCCTAACCCTAACCCTAACCCTAACCCTAACCCTAACCCTAACCCTAACCCTAACCCTAACCCTAACCCTAACCCTAACCCTGGCCCTAGCCCTAGCTCTAACCCTAGCTCTAACTCTAGCTCTAGCCCAAGCTCCAACCCTAACCCTAACCCTAACCCTAACCCTAGCTCTAGCTCCAGCCCAAGCTCTAACCCTAACCCTAACCCTAACCCTAACCCTAACCCTAGCCATAGCTCTAGCTCTAGTTCTAGTTCTAGCCCAAGCTCTAACCCTAACCCTAACCCTAACCCTAACCCTAACCCTAACCCTAACCCTAACCCTAACCCTAACCCTAACCCTAACCCTAACCCTAACCCGAACCCGAACCCGAACCCGAACCCGAACCCGAACCCGAACCCTAGCCATAGCTCTACCTCTAGCTCTAGTTCTAGTTCTAGCCCAAGTTCTAACCCTAACACTAACCCTAACCCTAACCCTAACCCTAACCCTAACCCTAGCCATAGCACTAGCTCTACTTCTATCCCAACCTCTAACCCTAACCCTAACCCTAACCCTAACCCTAACCTAACCCTAACCCTAACCCTAACCCTAACCCTAACCCTAACCCTAACCCTAACCCTAACCCTAACCTTAACCCTAACCCTAGCCCTAGCTCTAACCCTAGCTCTAGCTCTAGCCCAAGCTCCAACCCTAACCCTAACCCGAGCCCTAGCTCTAACCCTAGCTCTAGCTCTAGCTCTAGCCCAAGCTCAAGGCCAACCTCTAACCCTAACCCTAACCCTAACCCTAACCCTAACCCTAACCCTAACCCTAACCCTAACCCTAACCCTAACACTAACCCTAACCCTAACCCTCACCCTAACCCTCACCCTAACCCTCACCCTAGATCTAGATCTAGATCTAGCCCAAGCTCTAACCCTAATCGTAACCCTCACCTTGGCCCTAGTTCTAGTTCAAGATCTAGCTTTAGCTCTAGCTCTAGCCCAAGCTCTAACCCTAACCCTAACCCTAACCCTAACCCTAACCCTAACCCTAACCCTAACCCTAACCCTAACCCTAACCCTAACCCTAACCCTAACCCTAACCCTAACCCTAACCCTAACCCTAGCCATAGCTCTAGCTCTAGTTCTAGTTCTAGCCCAAGCTCTAACCATAACCCTAACCCTAACCCTAACCCTAACCCTAACCCTAACCCTAACCCTAACCCTAACCCTTAGCTCTAGCTCTAACCCTAACCCTAACCCTAACCCTAACCCTAACCCTAACCCTAACCCTAACCCTAACCCTAACCCTAACCCTAACCCTAACCCTAACCCTAACCCTAACCCTAGCACTAGCTCTAACCCTAGCTCTAGCTCTAGCTCTAGCTCTAGCTCTAGCCCAAGCTCCAACCCTAACCCTAACCCTAACCCTAACCCTAACCCTAACCCTAACCCTAACCCTAACCCTAACCCTAACCCTAACCCTAACCCTAACCCTAACCCTAACCCTGGCCCTAGCCCTAGCTCTAACCCTAGCTCTAGCTCTAGCTCTAGCCCAAGCTCCAACCCTAACCCTAACCCTAACCCTAACCCTAACCCTAGCTCTAGCTCCAGCCCAAGCTCTAACCCTAACCCTAACCCTAACCCTAACCCTAACCCTAACCCTAACCCTAACCCTAACCCTAACCCTAACCCTAACCCTAACCCTAACCCTAACCCTAACCCTAGCCATAGCTCTAGCTCTAGTTCTAGTTCTAGCCCAAGCTCTAACCCTAACCCTAACCCTAACCCTAACCCTAACCCTAACCCTAACCCTTAGCTCTAGCTCTAACCCTAACCCTAACCCTAACCCTAACCCTAACCCTAACCCTAACCCTAACCCTAACCCTAACCCTAACCCTAACCCTAACCCTAACCCTAACCCTAACCCTAACCCTAACCCTAACCCTAACCCTAACCCTAACCCTAACCCTTAGCTCTAGCTCTAACCCTAACCCTAACCCTAACCCTAACCCTAACCCTAACCCTAACCCTAACCCTAACCCTAACCCTAACCCTAACCCTAACCCTAACCCTAGCCATAGCTCTAGCTCTAGTTCTAGTTCTAGCCCAAGCTCTAACCCTAACCCTAACCCTAACCCTAACCCTAACCCTAACCCTAACCCTAACCCTAACCCTAACCCTAACCCTAACCCTAACCCTAACCCTTAGCTCTAGCTCTAACCCTAACCCTAACCCTAACCCTAACCCTAACCCTAACCCTAACCCTAACCCTAACCCTAACCCTAACCCTAACCCTAACCCTAACCCTAACCCTAACCCTAACCCTAACCCTAACCCTGGCCCTAGCTCTAACCCTAGCTCTAGCTCTAGCTCTAGCCCAAGCTCAAGGCCAACCTCTAACCCTAACCCTAACCCTAACCCTAACCCTAACCCTAACCCTAACCCTAACCCTAACCCTAACCCTAACCCTAACCCTAACCCTAACCCTAACCCTAACCCTAACCCTAACACTAACCCTAACCCTGTCCCTAGCACTAGCTCTAACCCTAGCTCTAGCTCTAGCTCTAGCTCTAGCCCAAGCTCCAACCCTAACCCTAACCCTAACCCTAACCCTAACCCTAACCCTAACCCTAACCCTAACCCTAACCCTAACCCTAACCCTAACCCTAACCCTAACCCTAACCCTTACCCTTACCCTAACCCTGGCCCTAGCCCTAGCTCTAACCCT
>JAWDJD010000001.1:184005000-184307500 GCA_035047305.1 Bradypodion pumilum | reverse complement strand
AAATTGCCAGGATAGAGAGCCAATATAAATTTGGCTTATATCAGCAAGATCCCTTTTGTATTTTTGGACTGTATTGGCCTCAGTATTGCAAGTTTGGCTGTTGGAGTACCCCTTCTTTGTTATTGGATTACAGTCACGTTATCTTGCTTGGCCTGGCTTTTGCTTTTTGTTTGACCTTCACACGGGAGACATAATACCAACAAACACTTCCTTGCCTGTGGTGGATATATTAACTCTTTTATGGTTTGATTCTTGGTTTGTTGAGTGACCTAACATAATTGGATTATAACTCTGGAGCAGCATCAAGTTGAGAGACAAGAGGGTGTAGGAAAAGTTGCTGGGTTGAAGTTGCTATTTGATGTCACAATGGATAAAGTTGCAAGGGGAAAGAGCAAGGAAGAAGAAGTTGTGAAGACAAAAAAAGGTAACCTTTTATCAGAAGACCCATCTCCTCCGACATCATCTCCAGAACCACCACCACTTGATCAAACACAGATAATGGTAGAATTTGGGAAGTTATTCAAGAAAATGGAAAAGATGGAGGAGTCAAGAGCGAAAGACAAAAGTGAAATTATGGGAAAACAGGACAAATTGGCTACAATGTTTACCGATTTTTCAAAAAAAGTGGATCTTAATCTTCAAAGAATGGATGCTAATGTAAAATTAATGCAGAGTGATATGAAATTGATGCAAGGGAATATTAGAGGGTTACATGAGGAGGAAAAGGAAATTAAGATGAAAGTGGATGTGCAGGAAAAAAGAATCGATGTTATGGAAGAGATGATGAGAAAACAGAATATTGTGATACGCAAAATGGTGGAACAAATGCCAGATAAGCTAAAAGATGGAATAATTGTTTGGTTAAATAATTTGAATATGGGAAAAGTTTTTGTTCATGAGGATATTACAAGTGTGTACAGAGTGGGACCGAGGAAGGGAAAGGTGGTACAGAGGAATGTGTTGGTTAAATTTGCAAACTGGGGAGACAAATTGAAGGTGATGGCCTTTTTAAAACAAGCTGGATCTGGCGCTTTAAAAATGGATGGAAATGATGTGGAAATATACAATGATATTTCAATGAATTAACGTGGTTGGAGGTATAAGATGAAGCCAGTAACAAGATTTCTGATGGAAAAAGGGATAAAATACAACTGGCGAGACCCACAACAGTTGAGGTTCTTTCATGAAAGGAGGTTGCATGTGATTGATGCATAGATGGATGCGTTGGAATATATGTGTATGAATGACTTGGTTAAGGCATCTTCAAGGGAATGGTTGGCATTGAGGAAGGCTTTGTTGGAATCTGGTGCAATAAAAAGGGATTACGGTGGAGCAAGGGAGGAGGGGGCAGCGGGAGGAGAGGACACAGAAGAGCCGGAGTTGCAAGTGTTGATGGTAACTGAAATGGGGGGAAGTGAGATTCAGCAGGACGGAAAATAGGTGGGATGTTTGTAGGGAAGATGAGTTAAAGTAAGATTGTGAATTAAATCAGATTTTGTTTAAGAGGTATATTAGCGCTTGAGCTTTCATTGTAACGTCGTCTTTCATGTTCCCCCTCCCCTTTTCGGATGACGGAGGCGTTCTTTTGGCTCAAGAAGCAGGGAGGGTATTAGTGAATGTTTTTTGTGTTTTTTGCTTTTTTAGTTATTGTGGGTTAGATGGCATCACGTCCAAGGGAGAAATCAGAGATGGTAGAAGAAGGTGGGTAATTATATTATGAGGTCTATTAAAATATTATCGTGGAATGTGAAAGGTACAGGCTCACCGATTAAGAGGAGAAGAATTCAATCAGCGTTGAAGAAGGATAGGTCAGATATAGTTTTTCTTCAGGAGACTCATCAAAAAGCTCAGGATATAAATACATTTTTTTTAGGCTGGATGCAGCATTATGAGAGTTCATACGGCACATCAAAGTCAAGAGGGGTGGCAATTTTGATAGCGACTAGACTGGGGTTTGAGATAGTTAATAGGATATCGGACCCCGAGGGCAGATATTTGATTGTGAAAGGGAAGATAGATGAGGAGGAAATAACACTGGTGAATGTATATGCCCCAAACGATCATCAGACTGAATTCTTAGAAAAAATTCGTAAAATATTGGTAAGAGAGAAAACAACGAGGATGATTGTGGCTGGGGATCTTAATCTGATAAAATCTAATTTAGATTGTACAAATATATTAAGATGTGGAAAAGGAATTAAAGGACAAACATTGGATAATTGGATGACATCCTTGGGACTGAAAGATACTTGGAGGGAACTTAAGGGGTCAGAAAGGGTCTATACTTATTTCTCACAGGTCCATAATTCATATTCCAGAATTGACTATATATTTGTAACAGAGAATATGATTAGAAATCTGGAGGAAATAGAAGTTGGGATTTTTAAGGAGTCAGATCATTCGAAAGTTGTGATGGAAATTAGGATGGACGGTAAAAAGAGGATGAGAAGGGTGTGGAGATATGATGACAAACTATTTAGGGATCAAAAATGTAAGGAGCAAATTAGCGAGAGGTGGGAAGAAAACTGGCAGTGGAATGATAATGATGAGGTAAACTTTAATGTGGTCTCGGATACCATGAAGTCGGTTTTTAGAGGTGAAAGTATTAGATTAGCTAGTATTAAATACAAAAAGTTTAAAACTTTACAAGACAAAAATGAAAAGGATATAAAGAAATTGCAGGAGGAACACGCAAGGACAAAGGATAGGAAGGTTTTTGAGGATTTGCAAAGATTAAAGGCGGAATTGGTTCGTAAGGATATAGAAAAAGTGAAGAGAGATTTGGTGTATTTAAAAAGAGAATATTTTGAATTTAGTAACAAAAATTCAAGGTTATTAGCAAGAGCAGCTAAAGAAAAGAGGGGAAAGAGAGAAATTGGAGTCTTGATAAATGAACAAGGGGTGAGATGTAATAAAACTAGAGATAAGGGTAAAATTGTGAAAGAATTTTATCTGGCCTTATATGCAAAAAAAGAGATAGATATAGATAAACTCAAAACTCAATTAGAGAGACAAAAATATACTAGTATAAAACAGGAACATAAGGAAAAAATGGAAGAACTGACCTTGAGGCCAGTGGTGGTCTCGCCATGTCTTTGGCACGGTAGCGTGGAGGAGAGGGAGTCCCTCTTCTCCCCGTTGCTCTGGGGAAGAAGGCTGCCGGTGGTCTCGCCGTGGTTGTTTGTGTGAGTTTGTTTGTGAGGCCATGAGGCGCTGCGTCTGGCTGCGGTGGACTTGCGCTCCCATTGCGGGAGGTCGGCGTGTTTTTATATTATTTTTTGCGCGCTGGCTTTTTCAGCGTTCTGCGTGCTCGTGCCCTTCAGCCTGACTGGCTGAAGTGCTCATGGCACATAGGACGCTGGGACTTAGAGTTTTGTTTGTTTTGTTTGGTTCGTGCAGTGTTTTTCTTTCTTTCTGCGGCTTGATTTCAATTGGGTGCACTGTGGTTCCCAACATTCTTTTTGCTCGCACCTATCAGCCTGATTGGCTGAGGTGCGCCACAGAGGACGTTGGGAATTGAAGTTGTTTCCCTTTGTTTGCGTTCGTGGGGCTGCTGCCCCACTGGTGACGACCAAAACCCCGCGGCGCTGAGGAGGCAGGGGTTACGGTGAGTGCAGAAGGCTAGGTCGGTGATGGTTGGGTCTGGTGCAGGAGCCTTTGAATGAACCCAACAGTTAAGGCCTCTTTTTATAGGTATAGATAGACACCTAGCTGAAAGTTGGTGAGGTGGACCTGAATTGTGTCAGTGTATTGCCCATTCAGTGTGTGTGTGTGTGTGTGTGTGATAATTAATGAGTGGTTTTGTCAGGTTCAAATCCCCCCTCCCCCAAGAGTCTCCATAGCCAAGTGGGGATCCAAACCTAGGACTCCTTAGTCCATCTTCTGTTTACTATGTCACACTGGATGTGGATATTTAATGTATACTAAACAGAGATGCTCTGCAAAAAAATTACTACCCCCACCATGGACGTAGCTAACTGTGGTTGTGGCTAACTGTGGGTAATGCCCACTTGGCCTCCCTATGCCATAGCCTGGGGTAGGGAGGTGGGTGTGGCTGGCCAAGTGGGCGTGGCCTGGGGAAATTTCCGGTGCCCGGGCACCGGTGGGCACTGGGAGCAGCTCAACACTGATACTGAAGTTTTACTACTTCAGTGGAGAACTACTTCAGTGGAAAACATGGACAAGATTCTTCAGTGCAAAACATTTATGCTATATGCAGATTCTTGAAGTAATATTTCAAAGTGATAACACTTTGGAGATTATTTAAATGTCTAATTTGTAATCCTGGAGGATTGTTTGAGCTGTGGGGTTTGATACTTAGCTGAATTAATCTGGTGAAGGTAATAGAATTTGACTGTTAAATGACATTTTAAAAAATCAACCAACAGTGTACTAAGCATGTTTCTGGTACATTAGAATGTATGAGAAAACAACACAGTAGGCTTTACATTTGATAATTACTGTATAATTTATTTGATGTTGCAACATCAGCTTTAACAGATTGTTTTGATTGATATGAAGTTGTGTGAACTTTTTGCAATATGTAAAGCATAGTGTATTTTGAGATGAATGACTTGCAGGGAGATCAATATGCAATGAAATTAATTAGCTCCTTGTGCAATAAAACTTGTATATATGCTGACATTAATATTTAAGCTTTTAAATCTGCTGTTTTGCATTATTTGCTTCTTTTTTTGCTTATACAAAAAATTAGCAGAGTCATTTTTGGAGAAAAATGTAAAGAATAACCATCTATTTATTTTAATTGTAAAAGAAATCTGAATTTTATGTGCTGGCGATAGAAACATGTAGAAATTCTGCTCCAGAAAAAAGCATGACCCAACCATTATTAATTTAACAGAGAACTTAATCGCTCTTGCAACATCAGTGTAAATTATTTTTTCATCCTGTTTTTGATCATTTACTGGGTAGTACACTCAATTTAACTCAGTGGGTTATAAGATTAAGGTAAAGGTAAAGGTTTCCCTTGCTCAAAAGCCAGTCGTATCCAACTCTAGGGTGCAGTGCTCATCTCTGTTTCTAAGCCGAAGAGCCAGCGCTGTCTGCTCCTGCAGACGTTTCCTTGGTCATGTGGCAGGCATGACTAGACACCGGAGCGCACGGAACGCTGTTACCTTCCCACCGAAGTGGTCCCTATTTATCTACTTGCAATTTCTTGCTTTCGAACTGCTAGGTTGGCAGGAGCTGGGATGAAGACGGGAGCTCATTTCCGTCCTGCAGTACTCAGGAATCGAACTGCTGACCTTCCGCTTCCCAGTCAGCGTCTTAGCAACTTGAGCCACTGCAGTACCCGGTTATAAGATTACACTGTAACTATAAGTGGATTGTGCTCACAATTCATGATTTAAACTGACCCATGCTACTGTACTAATATGGCAACCATTTATGGTTTTTTGTTACATTTTCAGCTAAGATTTTCAAATTGTACCAGATTCTTCTCTATTATTTTAAATAACAAGTTATTGCTATTGCTAAAAGCCCTAGTGGTGCAGTGGTTAAACTGCTGTATTGCAGCCAAAATGTTGTGAGTTTGATCCTGATGGGGATCAAGGCTGACTCAGCCTTCAATCCTTCCGAGGTCAGTAAAATGCGTACCCAGCATATTTTGGGAAAAAT
The DNA here is from genome assembly GCA_035047305.1 of Bradypodion pumilum. Classification (NCBI taxonomy): domain Eukaryota; kingdom Metazoa; phylum Chordata; class Lepidosauria; order Squamata; family Chamaeleonidae; genus Bradypodion; species Bradypodion pumilum. The sequence goes on along the minus strand of JAWDJD010000001.1, from coordinate 184,301,863 downwards.
GCTAATCAACTTTGTTCCAGAGAGTGCCCTAAACGCTATGGGGCAGTATATAAGGGTAATTGCTATTCCTGTCGCTATTGCTATGATAGTTAATCACTAGGTCAAGACTTTTACTGTGCATGTATTCTACAATCACATTATATAAGAGCAACATAGAAAAATAGTAATTCATAGTAGTAAGAGGGTAGGATTACAAAGGGAGGCTTGTGTTTCCCCACTCAGAAGTAATGTTTAGTTCAGTAGTGGTGAACCTTCTAGAGACTGAGTGCCCAAACAGAGAAGTGGGGCAAACTCTGGGGGGAGGGAAGAAGCGCTCCCATTGGGCTGCTGGGCAGAGGGGTGGGGTGAACTCTGTGCTGCATTGATGGCACGCATGCTGACCATACCTGTCAACCTTCCTGATTTGGCCGGGATTACCCCGTAAATTGACGTCGATTGACGTCATAACCCGGCCCCCGCTGCCAAAACCCCATAATTTGGCAGCGGGGGAAATGCTTTCCGTGCATGCACGGAAGGGTTTTACCTCTTCCATGCATGTGTGAAAGCGCTACGTCACTTGCGTAAGGGCTGTGCAAGCGGCGTAGTGCTTCCGCGCATGCGTCGAATGCGACCTGCGCACAAGCAATGTGCGCAGGTCCCGTTTTTCCGGAGCTGCCGGTTGACAGGTATGATGCTGACAGAGAGGTCTCAGTGCCCCTTCTGGCACGCGTGCCATAGGTTCGCCACCACTAGCTTAGTTGATTACCAAGAGTCAGTCAATATTTCTTAGTGTAATCTAACACACGGGTCCCCAGCTATTTTTTGGACCATGGACCTGTTTCATGCTAAACAATTTTTCCACAGACCAGGAAGTGGAGGTGGTGGGATTTTCTAAAATATACTCAAAATATACTCACATATATATTTCAGTTTTGCTAAAATGTCTTTTTTTAAATAAAAAAACCGAGGAAGGGCCCAGCTGCCTGCTAGCCACACCGTTTGACTCAGGCAGTGAGATATCACACTGCACACAGGTGGGAGGGCAGAACTCCGCCATAGTTAAGCAATGTGGAGGAGGGTCTCGGCCACCTGCCCATCTGATGTATCTGAAGCCTGTGCTCTCACTCCATTCTCCAGACAGACACGGTGGAGCTCATTAAGGGCAGAAGGCTACCACTGGGACTTCTAGTACCACACACCCAATGACCCGGTTCAGGACAGCCAATGGCCTGGTACCAGTCTGTGACCTAGTGGTTGGGGACCCCATCTAACACATAGGATTGTTGCAAAGATAAAAACTGGGCAACAGGTGTTGTGCTGCAAGCTTTTAAAATAAAAATAAGTAAATAGTTAACAAATATATACTTACTTAATTAATTACATCTACATACACAATTGCATTCTAATTAGCATATATTTACCCCTACTGTTAATATTATTCCCACAGCATGGAATAAATAAATAAATATTCACTTTCAAAGTGAGACTAGTAATTGGGATCTGCATGGCTGACCATGATATTTAAGTGTACCAGTAAGGAACTGCTTCAGTCTGCAGAATGCTCATAAATTAGGGATTGCTTTCCTGCCCTTATGGATTTGCTAGTTTGTTTATCATGTATAATCTAAAATTACTATTGATCATACATAATTAAACTTAGAGTTCTTTCTGCTTGTCATCTATTCAGTGATCAGTTGCTCTTCCAATTTTATGTAAGATAATTGGGGAAAACATTTTAACTTTTAAAGGCTATTTTGGGGCCCGAAATTATCAGTGCATGGGTAGGTAGTGATATTTGCTTGGTACAGCAAAACAATGTTCTTCAGGGCAATTCTTAAAGGAGAGTCACTCCAAACAAAAACGGGTAACTTTGAAACCAAGCTTTGGATCAGCACTAAACATGGCACAGATATAACTGACAGTCTGCCCTTGCACTGCACCAAATTTGAGGATGTTTTGTTCCAGAGTTATGATTATTTAAAAAATAAACCTGCTTTATGCCCATGCATGCTTTTGACTTTTTTAGTCAGTAGATTGTTATCAGATAGAAAGAGCTACAAAAATCAAATTTACATGCTTTTAAAGAGAATGAGTATCACGTGACAATCCGCTTACACCCAGGCAAAGCTTTTCCAGCTTCCTGACGATGGGATTGCAATAGTGTGCCAGATCTGGCTCTCTGGGCCAGATCTGGCATTCTCTGTTCAGGCTTCTCCATCAGGCAAATCAGGTAGCGTCGAGCAAAGAACTCACTACAAGTCTCTTCAAACATTTTCATAATTGTATGAGCACAGCAAAGTCCCAAAATACATTCCAGTAAAAGATCAAAAGCACATAGTTAAAGCAATCTGTTGGGGGGGGGGGAGAAGGCTGGTCGCCCCCTTCTTTCCAAGAGACTACATTTTGGCTGTTTGTCAGCCAGCTTTCCAAGAGTGACCAAATGAGTATTTTCCTCTCGGACAAGACCCCTCCCATCAGGATCCTCCCTTTGACCCTCCTCCTTAGGGTTACCCCCAATGACCTTCCAGCAAGAAGACAGGTCAATCACACACCAGGTTCCACCCCTTCTTCCCCAAGTCTGCCATGTGGCCATGGCTACCAGGTGTCGCCATCTTGCAGGGGCATCTCCCCCCCCTTCCAGGAGGCGGGAAACATGGAATGAGGACCTTCATTCCATGACAACATGCTTTTTAATTTTAAAAAAAATTACTTCTACACAGTCTGTAATTTTCTGTAATTATGACCCTTAAAATAACAGCTCAAAGCAGGCAAAAACTCAGGGTTATAAAGTTATAACCTCAGAAAATTTGAAAATAGAATGTTGAGAACAGAGCAGAAAAAACATCCAGCAATGCAATTCTAAAAATGGGGCATCCCCAGTGGTGGTCTCCAAAATAATTTACTGCCACACTGTGGGCATGGTATGGGGGGCATGGCCAGGGGGAAAGCCCGAGATTGCACCCAAATTAGGACTACAGTGGTACCTCGCTTAAAGAGCATAATGTGTTCCACAGGATTGCTATTTAAGCGAGTTTACTCTTTAAGTAAAACACCATTGTAAGTGACCAATTGCGACTTCTGGTGGTGGTGGGGGATTGTGAACCCCAGTTTAGTTGTTAAATGAGTTTTTGGTTGGTTTTAGTTGTTAAGCGAGGCGACCATTCAGATAAAATTCTGCTCTTTAAGCAAATTAGTCTCTAAGCGAGGCACTCTTGATGTGAGGTTTTACTGTACTTTATTTCAAAACTTGGATGGGCAGGGCCAGCCAGAATTTCTGCTACCAGTTCTGGCGAACTGGTGCGAACCTGCTGATGCCCACCACTGGGCATCTCAAACAAAAATTTGTAATTTTCAAACCAGGCTTTAAATCAGCAACAACCTTGGCACAGATACAGCAGATATCTGACTTCACTCTATGCAAAATTTGGGGAAGTTTGGCCACATTGTTTTAAAGTAATGTTTTTTTTTTATTATCTAAAAATTGGAGCATCCCAGACTAAAAACTCCTGGACAGATGTGCCAGCGCTGGTGTGATGGGCAAGTGGCCACCTGAGCTTTGAGACCACCTACCTGAAGGGATGCAGGAGGTGAGTGTCGATCCAGATGTTGGCCTTCCATCCTCCCACCTTTCCCCATGTTGGGACTCAGACTTCAAACCTGTCTCAAGGGCTTGCGCGCAAACCTTTGATCTTTGTTTGGGTTCCCTCTCTCTCTCCCCAACCAAACATCTGCTGGGCTCCCCAGCGCTTTCTGAACTTCCTGTGGGACGGAAACTGGTTTTGGTGCGAAGGCAGCTTAGCTAGAATCAAAAACAAGCCGTCATCAGAGACCACAAAGCAAAGGGTGTCCCTTTCTGTGTGCGCATGTTTGTGTGTGTGGGTTGTTGGGAACAATCCCATAAACTTGGACAAGAGACAGAATTTTCTCCCCTGCTGGGAACAGTGGAGTCTCTCGTTTTACTTCCGCTTCCGGGAGCGACGAGGGCTTTGCGGGCCGGATGAATTGGCATTGGGTGGTAGATCCGGCCCACGGGCCATAGTGACCACACCCCTGAACCACATGACTGGCCCACAGCCCGAAAAGTTGGGGCACTCCTGGATTAGGCTATCACACCTTGCAAAACTATTGTAAATATTAACCAAATATTAACCTGGGTGCAAGGAAGAAAGAGGCAGAGAAAGATCAGGCCCAACTGCCCAGAAACCATCCAGAAGCCTTGGAGGGAGGTGAGTGAAGAATCGGCCCCTCCCTTCCACCCCACCCCACCCCATCCTAAAACCTGGGTGCAAGGAAGAAAGAGGCAGAGAAAGATCAGGCCCAACTGCCCAGAAACCATCCAGAAGCCTTGGAGGGAGGTGAGTGAAGAATCGGCCCCTCCCTTCCACCCCACCCCACCCCATCCTAAAACCTGGGTGCAAGGAAGAAAGAGGCAGAGAAAGATCAGGCCCAACTGCCCAGAAACCATCCAGAAGCCTTGGAGGGAGGTGAGTGAAGAATCGGCCCCTCCCTTCCACCCCATCCTAAAACCTGGGTGCAAGGAAGAAAGAGGCAGAGAAAGACCAGGCCCCAACTGCCCAGAAACCATCCAGAGGCCTGGGAGGGAGAAGGTCACCATCCACCACTGCAGCCAGAGGCAGAGGAAGAGGAACAGCTGAGACACAGGGAAAACATCCACTGCCCGCCACTGCGATGCCCCTGGAGCAAGGGACCCAGAGACAACAACCCCACCTGGGGAGTGAGGACACAAGGATAAGTAGCTGATGTGAAAAATGTAGCTGAATTAATATAGAGACTGACATAGAGACTTCATACTGACTTAATATAGCAAGTAACATAGAGACTGTGTTTTAGAGTGTGATAATTATGCATGACAATATGTAGTGTAAACTGTTCTAAACTTTTAAAACTGTGATATGATGTATGATGCGAGGAAAAAAATGGCGTAGAAACCGGCAAACCACGCCACAAAGCTTGCCAAGAGAACCCTATGGACCAAAACAAAAGGCAAAACAAAAGGGCAGGCTAGGTGATACAGGATGCTTAACACCACAGAGTGGAGGAAGGGGATGGACAGGAAAGGGGGAGGGGAAATGCAATGTTGTAAGGAGCAATACTGTATAGGGACATGGAATGTGAGATCAATGAACCAAGGTAAACTGGAAGTGGTAAAAAATGAGATGGAAAGAATAAGCATTGACATCTTGGGAATCAGTGAGCTCAAATGGACAGGGATGGGCGAATTCAGCTCTGGAAACCATCACATCTACTACTGTGGACAAGAAAACCTTAGAAGACATGGAGTAGCCATAATTGTCAATAAAAGAGTGAGAAGAGCAGTAATGGGATACAACCTCAAAAATGACAGAATGATGTCAGTAAGAATTCAGGGCAAACCCTTCAATGTTACTGTGATCCAAATATACGCACCAACCACGGGTGCAGATGAAGCCACAGTGGACCAGTTCTATGAGGACTTACAACACCTCATAGAACAAACACCAAGAAATGATGTTCAAATTATTCTAGGAGACTGGAATGCCAAAGTAGGCAATCAAAAAGTGGAGGGAATAACAGGCAGGTTCGGTCTTGGAACACAGAATGAAGCAGGACAAAGGTTGATAGAGTTCTGCCAAGAGAACGCACTGGTCATAGCAAACACCCTCTTCCAGCAACACAAGAGGCGACTTTACACATGGACATCACCAGATGGCCAACACCGAAACCAGATTGACTACATACTCTGCAGCCAAAGATGGAGAACCTCCATACAGTCAGCAAAAACAAGACCTGGAGCAGATTGTGGCTCAGATCACAACCTACTGATTGCAAAATTCAGGCTTAGACTAAAGAAAATAGGGAAAACAAAGAGACCAGACAGATATCACCTAGACAGCATCCCTAAAGAATACACGGTGGAGGTGATGAACAGATTCAATGGCTTAGACTCAATAGATAGAGTGCCAGAAGAATTATGGACAGAGATGAGGGACATCATGCAGGAAGCAGCAAAGAAAACCATACCAAAAGAAAAGAAGAGTAAGAAAGCAAAGTGGTTGTCTGATGAGGCTCTTAAAATAGCAGAGGAAAGAAGGAACGCAAAAGTCAAAGGAGAAAGGAAAAAATACAATCATCTGAACACAGAATTTCAAAGAAAAGCAAGGAGAGATAAGGAAAACTATCTAAAAGAACAGTGCAAAGAAATGGAAGAAAACAACAAAAAAGGCAGAACCAGAGATCTTTTCAAAAAAATCCGGGAAATCAAGGGAACATTTAAAGCAAAAATGACCATGATAAGGGACAAAGACGGAAAGGAGCTAGCTGATGCAGAAGAGATTAAGAAAAGATGGAAAGAGTACACAGAGGAACTCTACAAAAAGGAACTCAACACTCCTGATAGTCACAATGATGAAGAAATTGAACCTGAGCCAGACATCCTGGAGAGTGAAGTCAGAAAGGCCCTAAAGAGCACTGCAAACAACAAAGCTAGTGGAGATGATGGTATCCCAGTTGAATTTTTCAAAGCTCTAAAAGATGATGGCATCAAATTACTGCATTCAATATGCCAGCAGATTTGGAAAACAAAACAGTGGCCACAGGACTGGAAAAGATCAGTATATGTTCCAATCCCAAAAAAGGGCAATGCCAAAGAATGTTCAAACTATCGAACAATTGCGCTCATCCCACACGCCAGCAAGGTGATGCTCAAGATAATACAGGATAGACTTCAGCAGCATGTGGAAAGAGAATTACCAGAGGTGCAGGCTGGTTTCAGAAGAGGCAGGGGGACTAGAGACCACATTGCCAACATACGTTGGATCATGGAGAAAACAAAGGAATACCAGAAACAAGTTTATTTTTGCTTTATTGACTACACTAAGGCATTTGATTGTGTGGATCACAACAAGATGTGGCAAGTGATTAAAGAGATGGGAATACCAGAACACCTCATATGCCTCCTGAGAAATCTGTACATGAACCAAGAAGCAACAGTTAGGACAGAACACGGAATGACCGAGTGGTTTGGAATAGGAAAAGGAGTAAGACAAGGCTGCATTTTGTCACCCTGCTTATTCAACTTATACACAGAGCACATAATGCGCAATGCAGGGATGGAGGAATCACAATATGGGATCAAAATTGCTGGGAGAAACATCAACAATCTGAGATATGCAGACGACACCACCCTAATGGCAGAAAGTGAGGAAGACCTAAAGAATCTCTTGATCGGTTTGAAGGAAGAGAGTGCAAAAGCTGGCTTGAGACTCAATATCAAGAAAACCAAGATAATGGCAACAGGCCCGATCAGTTCCTGGAAAATAGACGGGGAAGAAGTAGAAGCAGTGACAGATTTTACTTTCTTAGGATCTAAGATCACTGCAGATGGAGATTGCAGCCATGAAATAAAGAGGCGGCTGATTCTAGGGAGACAAGCCATGAGAAACCTGGGGAACATAGTGAAAAGCAGAGACATCACCTTGAAAACAAAAATTAGAATAGTCAAAGCAATGGTATTCCCAGTGGTAATGTACGGATGTGAGAGCTGGACAATTAGGAAAGCTGAACGCAGAAGAATAGATGCCTTTGAAATGTGGTGTTGGAGGAGAGTTTTGAGGGTACCTTGGACAGCGAGGAGAACAAATAGGTCAATCTTAGAAGAAATCAACACTGACTGCTCATTGGAAGGTCAAATAGTAAAGATGAGGCTAAAGTACTTTGGGCATCAAATGAGAAGGGAGGATTCACTTGAGAAGGCCGTGATGTTGGGAAAGGTGGAGGGCAAAAGAAGAAGGGGGAGGCCAAGGATGAGATGGATAGATGGTATTGTAGACACAATGGGCACAAAACTGGGAGGACTGAGGGGGATGGTGGAGGACAGAGGCGCCTGGAGAACGATGGTCCATAGGGTCGCAAAGGGTCGGAATCGACTGTGCGACTGAACAACAACAACAACAGACTAAAAAAAATATTTAGACTGGGCTTCATTTGGCACAGTTGAAGTAGACAGTCTGATGTTTCTCAGAGCCAAGTGTGGTGACATTTAGTTACATAGTTTTAAAGTTATTACTTTCTAAAATTATAAGCTTGATTTACCAACATGCATACTCCTAGGGACCTAATTAGTAGAAAACAAACTGCTAAAATAAATTTTGAAACACCTAATGTTTTTATCTTAAAATATATGTTCATTACCTTATGTGCTTTCCTTATTTGCGGGAAATAAATCCAATAATTGTATAAATAATCATAAATTAAAAACTTTTTCCTAACACAGATTTAGCAATTATTATAATTCTCAAACATCTTTCTGTCTTAAAGGGCCATGCAAAATTTAACAATGTCTGCTTTCTCTCTCTCTCGCTGCTTTAAACAGGCAGTAATTCAACAAGTGCAGCTCTTGCTTTACCCAGCAAGAAGGCTGGTTTTTGCCTCTGGCTAAGTTTTCACTGAAAAATTCCTTCATTCCTTTTGAAAATTTCACCCTTTCCTCTTCTTTTCTTTCCACTTCCATCCCTGGTCACCAGATTTAGTATCATATAATTTTTGGACTATGTAATTTCAATTATTTTTTAAAAATTATATATTTCAATTAAGGATTCCATATTTTGGAAGTGGGCTTTCACAAATGTGAGTGGAAAGCAAGGATTACAGCACATGGGGAAGGGTAAGTCTGAGGAAAACCTTCTCGACTAAGCTATAAAATTAAATGAACTCTGGCAATGGAGATCCAAGCATGTCCTACAGCAGGGATTCTCAACCTGTGGCCCCACCACCACCTCTACCACACCAGGAAGTGCCATGTGGTGGAGGAAGGGCAAAATGGCCGTCCAGCCCCCGAAGCTGTCTGAGGGAGCGTGGCCTGGCCCATAGTTAAAAAAGGTTGAGAACAGAAAAAGAAATCAGCACCCAGGATATCCTCTCATTTGCATGTAATTAAAAAAATCAAAAATAATTCACCTAGTTATTGGGGTGTCTTTTTCTGTGTCCAGGCCAGACATGAAACTGCCAAAATGAAGGCACCTTTAGGTGAGTTCATTCAGCAATTCCTTTCGCCTGACCTAGTGTGAGAAATATTCGCCAGCAACACAAGGTTGCCGTTACCAGGGTACACCCGATTGTGGTTCAAAAATATCACAATCTTCAAGGAGGCTCTTTCTGAATACACCATTTAGATGTCAAAGACATAGAACAAAATAGTGACACACTGGGGGCCCCTAACTACTGGTGGAGTCCAGGACTCTCTTGACAAAACTGTCCTGCTACTTAGTGGTTGGAATGATGCCCCATGGAATTGTTTGGATGGGTGGAAGGGTGCCACAGATGTGGATTGAATATGCATCTAATTCTATAGTGTGAAGTATACAACACAGGGCAAGAGAAAAAAGAGCACTCTTTTCAACAGAGGTGGTATCATGTCAATGATTTACTGGATGGTCTTTGGTTTAGTATTTATCATGTTGATCTAAGAAAAATGCTAGATGAATTTGGCTCCAAAATTGTAAATGGGAGATCTCTCTATGTAGTTGCTGTTAGGAATGTAGGTGCAGCCTTCAATAACTTTGAGGAGACAAATGGAATATGAAATGAACCAAAAAGTAAATAAAACAAAAAGGCTTCCCCCCCTTTCTATTATAAATAAATAAATAAATTGTGTTGTTGTTCAGTCGCACAGTCGAGTCTGACTCTTTGCGACTCCATGGACCACCGTACGCCAGGCTTCTCTGTCCTCTGTCATTCTCCACATCCCACACAGATCTACGCCCATTGTGTCAATGATGCCATCTAACCACCTCATCCTCTGCCGCCCCCTTCTCCTTTTGCCTTCAATCTTTCCCAGCATCAAGACCTTCTCAAGTGAGTCCTCTCTTCTCATTTGGTGGCCAAAATACTCGAGCTTCAAATTCAGTATGTGTTCTTCCAATGAGCAGTCAGTGTATTCACGACAGTCAGGGTTGATTACCTTCAGGAATGACTGATTTGATCTCCGTGCAGTCCAGGGTACTCTCAAAAGTCTCCACCAGCACCACAATTCAAAGGCGTCTATTCTTCTGCGCTCAGCCTTCCTTATGGTCCAGCTCTCACAACCATACATTACTACTGGAAATACCATTTCTTTGACTATGCAGACTTTTGTTGGCAGGGTGATATCTCTACTTTTTATTATACTGCCCAGGTTTCTCATAGCTTACCTCCCAAGAAGTAAGTGTCTTTTTATTTTATGGCTGCTGTCACCACCTGCTGTGATCTTGGTTCCCAAGAAGGTAAAGTCTGTCATTGCTTCCATTTCTCCCCATCTACGCTGACTGGGAAGCGGAAGGTCAGCAGTTCGATTCCCGAGTACTGCAGGACGGAAATGAGCTCCCGTCTTCATCCCAGCTCCTGCCAACCTAGCAGTTCGAAAGCAAGAAATTGCAAGTAGATAAATAGGGACCACTTCGGTGGGAAGGTACCAGCGTTCCGTGCGCTCCGGTGTCTAGTCATGCCTGCCACATGACCACGGAAACGTCTGCAGAAACAGACAGCGCTGGCTCTTCGGCTTAGAAACAGAGATGAGCACTGCACCCTAGAGTCGGGTACGACTGGCTTTCGAGCAAGGGAAACCTTTACCTTTACCTATTTGCAAGGGAGTGATAGGGCCAGATGCGAATATGCAGCCTTGTCATACTCCTTTTTCTATTCTGAACCAATCAGTTGTTCCATATCCTGTCCTAACTGTTGCTTCTTGACTCACATACAGATTTCTCAGAAGATAGATGAGGTGGTCTGGTACTCTCGTCTCTTTAAGTACTTGCCACAAATAAATAATACGATTCCCTAAACTAAGGAAAGTTCTTGCACACACTTGATAGTTAGTAGGTAACAAAATGCTTTTTCATTCAATCTCAAGAATGAAAAAGTACTGTAATCTAAAGAGTTCCTATTATGCTTTATAAATTTAAAAATTAAACTTGAAAAATTAAAAATGTATATTTTTAAAACTAACATTGTGCCATTTTGCCAGCTGGAAAAAGGATGTGATGCCAAGCTTTCCATAGGAAGGAAGAAGCTTGAATGTTGACATCGCCAAAAGCAACAGTTAAGATGGTCTACGGCCCTAGTTCCCAACAGGAAGGCAATTTGATTTTTAAAGGAAGCAATTCAAGAATGAGTTAGATCAAGTTAATGGTATTTTAGGCTTTCTCCACATGAATAAGAGTTCACTTTTTGATTAATAAGAATTATATTTCACCAGGGGTGGTGGTGGTGGTGGTGGTGGTGAAGAATCAGAATTTTAGAGATGAACATTGTGGACACCCACGATAGTGGAGCATGACCAAAAAAAGGTTGGGAACCACTGGTCTACAGGATACCCTCTTGTGATCAATACAATTCAAGCTTATTGAAAAACAGCCATGACAGTTCTTTATGTTTGGGGGACACAATTATTATTATCAACCATCAGAAAAACTCATCAGAGGATGGGGAGGGGGGGCTGTTACATGTAATGAGAAGAGAGGATAATAATAATAATAATAATAATAATAATAATAATAATAATAATAATAATAATAATAATAATAATAATAATAATAATAATAATAATAATAATAATAATAATAATAATAATAATAATAATAATAATAATAATAATAATAATAATAATAATAATAATAATAGGTTTATTTATACCCCGCTTTCCTGGCACGAGTGCCACTCAAAACGGCCTACAACATAAGAAAAGGAAAGCTGTGGGATCCGCACACAATTGGTATACTGGCCCTGACAGAACCCCGGTAAGGGGTGATCACGTCGTTGCCAGGGGTTCCTGAAGGGACAGAAATTGGGGGAGCGGAATATTAGATAGGGTTTAATTCATCACTAACTGATCTGACAAACTGCTCGGTCAACAGAGAGCTAATGACTAACGTGTTTGGTGCGTAATAGGCAATCTCGCGCCTGCGGATTACCTTTAGCCCTAAAACCAATACCAGCCACATGTTTACCCCAGATAACATGGAACAATGTATTTCCCCTGCCGTTAATTAATTTAGTTAATTAACTTCCCCTGTAGACTTCCCCAATTAACTTGTGTAAACACAGAGTGTGAGTTCTGCAGGTCGCGATGCTTTTACATGCAGCCTGTACATGATAAATACTGATGATTTGCCTTCATTAAATCACTGGTCTTTGCTCCATCTTGCCTCGTGTCTCATTGCTTGACCAGTCTCCTCCGGGACCCAACAGCTGCTTCGTGGTGCCGATCCAGCTTGCGCAATCCGCTTTGCGGTCCAGATCCAACATATGGTGACCCCGAGACGTGATTCTACTCATTAGTAAGCGATCTTCGCAGTCCAGTTCTATGCCAGAACCATGTCCGAATCATCCCAGAGGACAGCGCGGCAGCTATGGTCAGAAAGCCATCTGATGTGAGTGACAGCTACGCTACGAGGCATTCCAGAGAGGCAGAGCACGCTCCAAAGCTCTGAGGCAGCTTGCTCAGCGGGAAAATGCATTCCACTCAGGGTCGGCTGTGAAACCCTGACTTCAGCGCAGAGGCCACCGAGGGCCTGTGGCAGCAGCCCACATTCCAAGTTCCTTCCCAGAGGTTCGTCACACCAAACCTATTACCTAAAACTCAGACGTGTCGCTTCGTCCTGAGGAGAACCACTTCAAAGGACCGGCAGGTAATATGGGGACTTGTCCTCAGAGGCAATGTCCGACTGCTAACCAGAGAGTTCACTTAATGGAACTCAAGGCCCTGGCCAGGGTATACTATACATGCATTCACAGTGCCCAGTTAGCGGATCTTTGGGTGTACTTGGGGGATAATTGTCTGCTTTATCCAGAAACAGGCATGCTTAACCTCCAACTTTGGGACAGGATAGGAGCCTGCATTCAGCAAGCACCTAGAGCTCCAGATAGCATAATCAGCACATGGAGCAAGTGTAGGAAGCTCTTAGCAGAGGTAGATCCAGTCCGGATAGAGACCAAGACACCCCCAGCGCAGTCAGAACCATCAGCCCCTATGAGTCTCTTTCTGTTATTTCAGCTTAAGCAGGGTAGTGTAGGGAACTTTCCCTCAGTGACAGCTGCAGACGTCACTGAAGGAATTCATGGCATGAGAAGCCCTGGCGCTTCTCTGACAGTTAAAAGTTCCCAGACTACCAGGAGTTCCATCCAGCGCATGGGTGAGGAAGATCAATTCACGGGGAAATTGCCAGCAGTACAGTTAGCTAACATCCAGCCGCTGTGTTCAGCCTGCCTGAAGGCAGACACACATTCAGGCAGACAGACTATTGTCTACCTGCCTGCTCAGTGCCCACTGCTCACAGAAATCTGCACGGCCACGCAGGGCTCCAGAGCAGACCCATTACCACACTCAGGCGCCGAGCAATGCCAAAACCCAAAGGCGCCTGCTTCCAGTGTGGAAAAATGAGACACTTTAGAAGAGAATGCCAATCTAGACCAGGCAGATCTTCAAAAGGTTGTCCAAATAAGCCTAAGACCAAATGGCCACACTGGTGCTGGAGGGCGAGACAGCACCGAGATCCAGGAATCCGGCCCTCCAGCATGCATCTGGCCCAGGTTCGAAAGGAGGCAGTCATCGCCCTGGCTATGCCAGAGGAACCATCCCAGCAATAGTACCACGAGCTCTCCCAAGGCACAGGCAGAACCTACTTGTCTTGCCTCGGAGTAGCCCAGAGAAACTCTCTCCTAAGCAGAAGCACCCAGATGGTTGTGATAGCCAGCTGTGTATAAGTCATCTCCTCATGTGCAGGATAGAACACTGCAGATCAGGGGAGGAATGTGCGAATGCGTAAATGAACGTGTGTATGCGTGGTGCACCACTGAATGTATGACTGCAAGAACCAGTATGATTGCAAAAGCTTTGTCTCTATGACCACAGTATGATTGCAAAGTGTTCCTTGTGTGTAACTGCGTGGTAATGTCACTGTGAAATATCAGGCATTGTGTGTTAAACAGTTTGCACTCTGTTAATGGGCAGGAACCATTTAAAGTTTGAGAAAGCATGGTGAGCAAAACCTCTTTGCCCTGCCTGCTTAGCAGCTTAAGGCACCTAGGGCAACGAAAGCAGGAGGGGGGGGGGGGAATCCTAACCTGCAATAGGGCAAAGTGACCCCCCTTCTTCCTTTCGGCCAAAGGCTTTTCTTTTGGATATGCCAGGGAGACTTTTCTTTGTCTCAAGGATTAAGCCACTCTTAAGAACCGGTTTTGCAATCAGTGCCACTCAGGCAAACAGATAATTGGAAATGATAAAAGCCTTGCATTGTAGAAACCTGCCTGAAAGAGGTGATTTTCTTTTCAGAAGCGCGATCTGAAAACAAAATCACTTCTATGAGTTTTCCTCACTAAATCATAAACTATGGGGCCCCTCCCTACGTCTGTGTTTCTCAAACCCCTATTTTTGTGTTTTAATGTGCTTTGCATGTCCCTTAGTGGTCTTTGAGTCACATATCTCACTAGGAATGAGAGAATTGCATTGTCTTCATGTGTTTACTGTGTTAAGTTAATCATTTTGTAACCTAGGTTCTCAACCTTTTAAAGTCAGGGGCCAAGTTCCGCGGCCTCAGGCAGCTTCGGAGTTCTGGACAGTCCTCCTGCCCTCCCTCCACCATGAAAACCTCTTGGCATGGTGGAGGTGGTGGCAGGCCACAGAACAATGCGATGGGCCACATCTGGCCCGCTGGTTGAGAATCGTTCTAACTCTCCTTCAGTCTCTTAAGAAAGCTGTTGTTCTGGTATTTTGACTTTCATCCATGTAAAGTAACTCACTCATTGTACCCCTTTCACAGGAAAAAGCACGCAAACATTCTTGCGCTCTGTATATTCAGAAAATGCTTAATCTTTACCTTTTTACAGGAACAAAACTCCTCTCCAGGCCTTGAAAGTAACCAATTTATTTATTTCTATAGTCTTAAATTGCATCCTTTCACAGGCTTCTGAGTTAATTACTGGTAGGGATTCCTCAACAGGAGAATCCCAGCCAGCTGCCTTAATTATCTTATGATAAGAGTTGTTGCATTCTCATTGTGCTAACTTCTGATTTAACTTTCCTCCTTTCCTTTCGCCATTGGAACTCCTGGCTGGAAATGTTTAACTTGTGTGTCTTTTCATTTTTGCGTATTGTTTCCTTACAGCTGGTACATCAAAGTTGGCTTGTTTTTAATAAGTCTTAGTCTGTCATTTCGAGTATGGCACCTGGACCACAGCACCCACTCTAAATGAGCAGACACATTTCACAAACTCCAGAGCACAAAGGGAGGAAATAAGATTAGTCCCTGAGCTCCTGAGAATGTACAGAGGGCCACTCATTAGCCAGGGCTGCCAAGGACCATTTTAAGAATGCAGTCAGGTCACATTTTCTATCAGACACAGGCATTTTCAGGCCACCCCTTTTTTTGCTGTTAGTCTAAGCACAGGCAAAAGGCTAAGCCAGCATCTGGTACCCTTCTCACAGGAGCACAAGAATAGCTCCAGGAAATGTGTGCACGCACGCCATGGGCGGAAATGTGCAGGGGGGCCTTCATGAGAAATTTACCCAAGGGAAGCCTGGCACATCATGCGCCAAGGTTTGCCATAAGACCCCAGACTCGTCTCGCTTCAAACGCAGACAGTCACCTTGTGTGAATCAATGTCCCTGGTTCCACTTCAGGGGGCTAGGACAGTTTTCACTGATGGGGGTCGCACATATGGTGTTCTTACTTGGCAAGAGGGACAGGCTTGGCGCACGCGTCTAACTCTTCCACAGAAGTCCACGCAGCGGGCAGAGTTGGCAGCTGTGAACCTCGCTTTGCACACCTTTGCCAAAGAACGCTTGAACATAATTACTGACAGCCAGTATGTTAGGAATTTGCTTCACAGTCTACCAGGAGCGTACATCACTCCCGTGATACACAGGAATTTGGTAAGTCTTTCCCTCACAACTCAATTTCATTTGCGGAACCGTACCGAAGCGCTCTATATCGCCCACATCAGAAGCCACCAGGATCTGCCTGGTCCGACTTCTGAGGGCAATAGCAGAGCGGATGTGGCCGCAAAGGAAATTCAGCAAAGGTCTATCTTGGGAGTCTTCACGACTCCAATTCAGAGTCATGCATTTTTCCATCAGAACGCCAAAGCACTCACACGGCAGTTCAACCTACCACTTTCCCAAGCCGAGGGCATAGTCCGTTCCTGCCCACATTGTGCAGGGGCGGTAGGGGGGCCCTCATGGGGGGTCAAACCACAAGGGACAGAGGCCAACCAGGTGTGGCAGATGGACGTCACACATGTCCCACATTTTGGCAGATGGCAGTACATGCACGTTTGCATTGACACTTTCTCACAGTTCGTTTGGGCTACAGCACAGAAGGGAGAAACGGCTTCCCATGTGGAGCAGCATCTCCTTTCCTGCTGCGCAGCCATGGGCAAACCTCAGCACGTGAAGTCCGATGATGCCCCGGCTTATAGCTCCAGGCAGCTGGCCACCTTCATGGCCACCTGGGACATTAAGCACACCTTTGGCATTCGGTACAATCCGCAAGGGCAAGCAATTGTGGAACGGGTCAATCAGACGCTTAAGTCCTACATTGACAAACAAACAGAAAGGGGGGAACCACCAGCCCTCCCCAAAAATCAGGGTCAGGCACAACATTGTCTGAGCAAGGTATTGTTTACGTACAATCACCTTAATGTTTTTTCGGATTACACTCCACAGGAGAGGCACTTCCGTCGCATGGAGGCTCTCCCGCGGCCGATGGTGCGTTATCGAGTGCCACCGGATCCTTCCTGGAAGGGCCCGGCGCCACTCATAACATGGGGAAGAGGGTATGCTGCAATTATGTCTCCTACAGGCATTATCTGGATTCCAGCCCGGTGTGTCAAGCCTCACTTCGAGTCCAATGGCGTGGACCCAGGCAGTCCCAGACCCAATACTGGAGATGGAGGAATTAACCCTGACGGGGAGAGCCAAGCAGAGGAGGCGACGACAGGAGATGACAGTGCCGAAGATCACCTGGGGGATGGCCAAGTCCCTCTGCCAGGAGGCGGCGGACACCATTTGGCGGGAGGACAAGGAGCCAACACCGGAGAACATCTTGGTTGCAGCCTTTTCCCTGATTACAGCTAATTCCATGATGACCACCATCATCTTGATCCTTTCCCTACTTGCGGGGGGAGGCATTCAAGCAGCTTCGCTGGAAGCCAGCAACCTGATGCCAGGTGGAGATCTCTCTGCCCGGCTGCAGTACAACGTTTGGGAAAGTTTGGCGAACCTCATCAATCAGTCCGATTTTTGCCTGAGGCAGACCACCGCTTCTGCCTCTATTTTGAGCACTTGTCTCATCCCGGTGTGTCACTCCCCAGATGCGCGCATCAGGAACAGTGACTGGTTGGTGAAGCGGATATTTGGTCCATTTTACAAAACTGCCTTTTCAACGTACGCGCACTGGGGAACCCAAGTCACTAAAGTCTTACCGGCTGATGCGGCCACTCTCTACACTCCCCGAGTGGTGGTCAGCCCAAACTCTACTTGTGCTCGTATGGCCGGCTGTTCTGCGGTCAAAGGGCCACAGCGCCGTTGCCTCAACCCCGGCAGCAGCAGTTGGACTTGTAGTAACCCAGAGACTATTAACTCAATGTATGCTCATGTTACCTTGCATTCAGGATGGTTTTTTACATGTAACCAGTATACTTGGAACTACATTCCTGCAAATGTATCTGATTCCCTTTGCTGTATCAGTCGTTTGACATTGTTGCTTCCCACTAGAGACATGGTTGCCCCAAGCATAAATGTACCTGCACACATATGACATGCTCGTGCCACCCAGTTAGACAGCTCATGTGATAGCAACATCAGGATTCTGAGTAAAGCTGAGTATGTTTCCTTAGCAGTCAGTCTTTTTGGCATGCCAGGCTTAGCCGTAGGCAACGCTCGGCGACTTGGTCAATTGGCTTGCGCTTTGGCAAAAGCCATTAACCACACCTCCTCGGCGATAGCGCTGCTTAATCAAGAGCAGACAGAGCTTCGCCATGCCATATTGGATAATCGAGCAGCCATCGATTACCTCTTACTGTTACATCATTTGGGTTGCGAGTCTGTCCATGGCATGTGTTGCTTTAACCTCACGGACAACTCGCGCAAGGTACAGAGTCAACTAACAGACCTCCATACCTTGGTTAAAAACATCAAGGAAGATGCTACGTGGGCGTGGTGGAATTCGTTATGGTCTTGGTTCCCGTGGGGTTGGCTACAAACAACACTCAAGGTGATTGTGGTGGTGATAATACTGGGAACGACTGTGTGTTGTTTCATGCAATGTATTCCCTCGCTGATGTCAAGATGCCCCCCATGGAGAGAACCCCGGAATGTCCTCACTCCATGCCAGCTGATGCCGCTCCTACGCCGAGCCGTCTGTCAGGTCCAACTAAACAAATAAAGGGGGAGTGTGGGATCCGCGCACACAATTGGTATACTGGCCCTGACAGAACCCCGGTAAGGGGTGATCAAATCATAGCCAGGGGTTCCTGAAGGGGCAGAAATTGGGGGAGTGGAATATTAGATAGGGTTTAATTCATCGCTAACTGATCTGACAAACTGCTCGGTCAACAGAGAGCTAATGACTAACATGTTTGGTGTGTAATAGGCAATCTCGCGCCTGCGGATTACCTTTAGCCCTAAAACCAATACCAGCCACATGTTTACCCTGGATAACATGGAACAATGTATTTCCCCTGCCGTTAATTAAGTTAGTTAATTAACTTCCCCTGTAGACTTCCCCAATTAACTTGTGTAAACACGGAGTGTTAGTTCTGCAGGTCGCGATGCTTTTACATGCAGCCTGTACATGATAAATACTGATGATTTGCCTTCATTAAATCACTGGTCTTTGCTCCATCTTGCCTCGTGTCTCATTGCTTGACCAGTCTCCTCCGGGACCCAACAGCCGCTTCGCGGGGCCGATCCAGCTTGCGCAATCCACTTTGCGGCCCAGATCCAACAGAAAGCTTTCTTCAACAAAAAGAAAGCCTTCTCACAATATATAAAACATTACATAGAAATATCAGACACAGCAATACAAAATAAATACAATGCAATTGTTCAAAAAAGCAACAATACCAATTCTGAAATTAAACATTACAATACAGTGCAGTTGATACAATAAAATATCCATCACAGAAGCAAAAGCAAAAATACAATTCAGCAGAAGATATAAATATAAATAAGGTATTTAACAATACAATAATACAATCAATACAATAACTTACGGACGGAGCCCAGAGCTCACAAGACATGGCAACTAGTTCAAAACAGAACTTATGCTTACAATTCTGATGTCTCTATGTATTTAGCTGTGCCTTCAATGGTGTTGCAATATTCAGTGGCAAATTTGGTAATAAGCTGCAATAATGTGGCACTCATGTCGTCTACACAGGTTCAGCAGAGATTGGTACTGAGCAGCTAAACATGCATCACTGAAGCCGAGGATAGATCTGCAAAGAAAGACCTATGGCCATCCTACTGTGCCCTGCAGGTAGATTTAGGAAAGAGTACTTTTTAAAAACCTGGAAAGCTGCTGTTATTTACAGCTGAGGGAAGTTGGGATTTGGGGGATAAAGCTTCATGAATTACACATGAAAATGTTGGCTGGCCATGTTTTTCCAAGCCCTAAATTCCTTCTGTTGAATTGACTGCTTGTTGTTGTTCAGTCGCACAGTCGATTCCTTTGCGACCCCATGGACCATTTTTCTCCAGGCACCTCTATCCTCCACCATTCTCCTCAGCCCACCAAGCTCTGTGCCCATTGTGTCCACAATACCATCTATCCATCTCATCTTTGGACGCTCCCTTCTTCTCTTTCCCTCCACCTTTCCCAGCATCAAGGCCTTCTCAAGTGAGTCATCCCTTCTCATTTGATGTCCAAAGTACTTTAGCTTCATCTTCACTATTTGCCCCTCCAATGAACAGTCAGGATTGATTTCTTCCAGTATTGACCTATTTGTTCTCTTTGCTGTCCAAGGGACTCTCAGGACTCTCCTCCAACACCACATCTCAAAGGCATCTATTCTTCTGCGCTCAGCCTTCCTAATGGTCAAGCTCTCACACCCATACATTACCACTGAGAATACCATTGCTTTGACTATGCGAATTTTTGTTTTCAAGGTGATGTCTCTGCTTTTCACTATATTCCACAGGTTTCTCATTGCTTGTCTCCCCATAATCAGTCGTCTTTTTATTTCATGGCTACAGTCGCCATCTGCAGTGATCTTAGATCCCAGGAAAGTATAATCTGTCACTGATTCTACTTCTTCTCCATCTATTTTCCAGGGACTGATCGGACCTGTTGCCATTATCTTGGTTTTCTTGATATTGAGTCTCAAGCCACCTTTTGCACTCTCCTCCTTCAATCCAATCAAGAGGTTCTTTAGGTCTTCTTCACTTTCTGACATTAGGGTGGTATCATCTGCATATCTCAAATTGTTGATGTTTCTCCCAGCAATTTTGATCCCATATTGTAATTCCTCCATCCCTGCATTGCGCATTATGTGCTCTGTGTATAGATTGAATAAGCAGGGTGACAAAATGCAGCCTTGTCTTACTCCTTTTCCTATTTCAAACCACTCTGTCATTCCGTGTTCTGTCCTAACTGTTGCTTCTTGGTTCGTGTACAGATTTCTCATGAGGCATATGAGGTGTTCTGGCATTCCCATCTCTTTAGTTACTTGCCACATTATGTTGTGGTCCACACAGTCAAAAGCCTTGGTGTAGTCAATAAAACAAAAGTAGACTTGTTTCTGATATTCTTTTGTTTTCTCCATGATCCAGCATATGTTGGCAATGTGGTCTCTAGTCCCCCTGCCTCTTCTGAAACCGGCCTGCACCTCTGGTAATTCTCTCTCCACATGTTATTGAAGTCTATCCTGTATTATCTTGAGCATCACCTTGCTGGCATGTGGGATGAGCGCAATTGTTCGGTAATTTGAGCCTTCTTTGGCATTGCCTTTTTTGGGGATTGGAACGTACACTGATCTTTTCCAATCCTGTGGCAACTGTTTTGTTTTCCAAATTTGCTGGCATATTGAATGCAGTAGTTTGATTCCATCATCTTTTAGGGCTTTGAAAAATTCAACTGGGATGCCATCATTTCCACTAGCTTTATTGTTTGCAGTGCTTTTTAGGGCCTTTCTGACTTCACTCTCCAGAATGTCTGGTTCAAGTTCAAATTTCTCATTATTGTTATTATCAGGAGTGTTGAGGTCCTTTTTGTAGAGTTCCTCTGTGTACTCTTGCCATCTTTTTTTGATCTCTTCTGCTTCAGCCAACTCTTTTCCATCTTTGTCCCTTATCATGTTCATTTTTGCTTTAAATGTTCCCTTGATTTCCCCAATCAAGTGATTGAAGAGCGTGAGGAAAGCAGTAATGGGATACAACATCAAAAATGATAGAATGATGTCAGTCAGAATCCAAGGCAAACCTTTCAATATCACTGTAATCCAAGTCTATGCACCAACCACTAGTGCAGATGAAGCCACAGTTGACCAGTTCTATGAGGACCTACAACACCTCATAGAACAGACACCAAGAAATGATGTCCACATTATCTTAAAAGATTGGAATGCCAAAGTAGGAAATCAAAAAGTAAATGGAATAACAGGCAAGTTCGGTCTTGGAACACAGAATGAAGCAGGGCAAAGATTGATAGAGTTCTGCCAAGATAATGCACTAGTCATAGCAAACACCCTCTTCCAGCAACACAAGAGGTGACTTTACACATGGACATCACCAGATGGCCAGCATCGAAATCAGATTGATTACATACTCTGCAGTCAAAGATGGAGAACCTCCATTCAGTCAGCAAAAACAAGACCTGGAGCAGATTGTGGCTCAGATCACAACCTACTGATCGCAAAATTCAGGCTTAGACTAAAGAAAATGGGGAAAACAATTAGACCAGACAGATATGACCTACACAACATCCCTAAAGAATACACGGTGGAGGTCATGAACAGATTTAATGTCCTGACAGAGTACCAGAAGAATTATGGACAGAGACGTGGGACATCATGCAGGAGGCAGCAAGAGAAACCATACCAAAAGAAAAGAAGCGTAAGAAAGCAAAGTGGTTGTCTGATGAGGCTCTTAAAATAGCAGAGGAAAGAAGGAATGCAAAAGTCCAAGGAGAAAGGAAAAAATACAACCACCTGAATACAGAATTTCAAAGAAAAGCAAGGAGAGATAAGGAAAAATACCTGAACGAACAGTGCAAAGAAATGGAGGAAAACAACAAAAGAGGCAGGACTAGAGAATTGACTGCTACTGTGCTACTATAGGAAGAAGTAGAGCTTTTATAAATAAAAAAAACCAAATAACGTGCTTATGACAAAGGATATTTTTAATTAGCCATAATAGAATTGTCTTCTTCAACTTTCTGCAGAATATTCAGGAAATATGACATCCAAACATGAATGACCATGTGCCACCTGCTCCTATTTGTATATAAAGATATGGTTACATCTCTAATGTTTGCAATTCAATTTAGATAAGTAGCATGAAATACAGTAAAACATCGAGATACAAAATTAATTCATTCCTTGAGGTTTTTCATATCTTGAAGTAGTATTTGGCTTTTTTCTGGGCTCCAGAAGTGTATTTTGGTTTTCAATGCATATTCTGCACATTTCTGACACCGCCATCTAGTGGCCACCTTTGATAATTGTAGGAAAAGTATCCATTGATCAGCTGTTTCAGAGAGGGAGGAAGGGGGAATTTTCCACACTTCCTGGTTGAAGGGAAAGCTTCTGGCAGGTGCCAAAACTTGATGAAAAATTCCCAAAATGGAGCAGAAATACTCCAAACTCCCTCCCACTGCCATGGGAAGCATTGAAAGACTGGGGGGTGGGGGTGGGGATTCATATCTCAAAGCAATGTTTTTTCCCAAGACTTCCTTTTGTATCACGAGTTTTTCATAAGTAGAGCCATTTGTAACTCAAAGTTTTATTGTAATGAAGTCATTTCTAGTCATTATGGTTTCTTGTTTTTATTATTATTAAAATCACTATACAGTATTAATATGTCTGACAGAACTGATTTAAAATAAACGAGGTTTTGGTTCTGGTCTAAAACTGTGTTTGAGCTAGAATATTACAGCCCTAATAGCATTCCTACAGTCTGGCCAGGTTATCCTGCTGTGGTAATAGAGTAGACCAGGCTCTAAGTAACTCAATGGCGAGCGTTGGGCGGCAGTAAACTAACCTGTCAACCTTGAGGACTAACGACCTTGGGTCGTGAAGTCCACAGGGAAGGGTGATGGTCTAAAAGTAGATTAAATCCCACTTGAATCCATCTTGTTGGTGGGCAGCAGCTTCATCAACACTGGCCTGGGGCTGAGGAGGACTTTGTGTGCAAAAAGGGCTCAGGACCAGAATGTGACTTGTAGAGCTGGATCAGTGGTACGGGTGTCATGCTGTGATGCAGAAGGCAGATGAAAGGAATTATATTCTCAGGACAGACTTCATGGCTGATCACCATGGTGATTGCCAATATTTGGATTCAGATACGGCAGAACAACAAGAAGAAAAGCATTCCATGAGAGCCTGTAGAACCAAAGTATTATATGTTGTGATATTTGTCTGTTGCAATTTCATTACAGCTGTTTTCCGTAATATGTGTGTTTGTATGCAAATGAATGACTGTCAAGAGAAATGTAAGGTAAAAAAATATAGTCTGATGTTTCAGCCTCTGTCTTTGCCAGTAATCAGATTGAGGTTTTAGGTGTCAGGAGCCAAAGTGCGAAGTCTACAATGTCATGGATTTTTAAACTCAGATGACATAAACCATACAAGATGTGCATATCAGTGTAAATTGAGTTTTAAAAAAAGAATAAACACATAGGTGAGCATTTGTATATCTAAGTTAAGGCATCTGGAATCTCTGTATAGACCCTCAGGGCTGAATATGTTTTCTGTCAGAAATTGTTGCAAGTCTGCAATGTTGTGGTTATTTAATTTAAAATATCTGGCAGCCAGCTGTTCAAGTTTCTTTTTTGTGGTTGCTGTTTGATTTGTGAAGCAGACATGAATCTATCTGGCTGTTTTTCTGAGATTTTAGAAAGGTGATAGAAACTCATGTTGAAATGAGACCTAGAGAAGTATGTGTGTTCACAACCTTCAGGCTACATAGAAAAACTCTGGCAAAGACCTTAATCTTACTTATATACTGTACAGTATATTTAAAATAGCAAGAAAACTTTGCTGGAATTGAAGATGCTTTTCATCAGTGTTGTGCAATGGTTTCTAGAAGGATAAAGCCAAAATGAATGCAAATTATACAAATACTTATGTTTTTTGCTCTCCCAAACAGATTTTGAAAGAAGAAATTGCTGATCTGTCTCATGGAAATAAAAAACTGCCCTTTTCTGAATGTAGTGTCTCTTCAAGTATGGGTTTGTGTAATATGCAGTAATGACAGTTAATTTTCTCAACAGCCACTCTTAAGTCAAGGAGCTAATTAAAAGTGTAGAATTTAGAGTACAGGCAAATAGTACTGGAATACATTAAGGGCTGCAGTGCAATTCTGGACTGTGAATAATGTGAAAACTCAAATGGCTTTATATACTTTAGGCCAGTGATGACCAAACTTGGCACTCCAGGTGCTCTTGGACTTCAATTTCCAGAAGCTCTGATCAGCAGGAGTGCTGACTTATGCTTCTGGTTATTGCAGTACAAGAACACCTGGAGTGCCAAGGTTGGCCATCACTGTTTTAGGCAAAGATTTTTTTAAAAAAGCTCTTCTCTTTACCTGTATAAAATATTCTCTTTTGATTACCTTAGTTTCATTATACAGTACATATATTTTCTATGCTAATACTTTCTCCACTCAGGAATTTCCCTACTTCATTCCTTTTTAACAACATCATTTCTGTTATCGGAGATAAAATAAAACTTTTTCTTAATCCACCCTATGTATGTGTTCCTTCCACAATGTAAGGGCTCCTTTCTTTTCTAAAAGGTATTTTCCTATGTATGCACTGCATTCACATATCTTCTTCTCTTCACATATGTCACTTTACTGAGTTGCCAAATAAACAACATTCCATTCCCTGACTTTTTAAAGACCTATAACTGAGACCAGCTCATGGTTCTTCTGATGTCACAGGAAAAGACTTTTATGATATCACAAAGGTGGGTTCTTGAGATGTTACAAATATACAGCCAGCAAAGTTATGTTTTTTAAAAATATTTTATTTATTAATCAACAAAAAATTTAATCAACAGTCGACTCCGACCCTTTGCGACCCCATGGACCATTTTCCTCCAGGCGCCCCTGTCCTCCACCATTCTCCTCAGCCCTCCCAGCTCTGTGCCAATTGTGTCCACAATACCATCTATCCATCTCATCTTTGGGCGCCTCCTTCTTCTCTTGCCTTCCACCTTTCCCAGCATCAAGGCCTTTTCAAGTGAATCCGCCCTTCTCATTTGATGTCCAAAATATTTTAGCTTCGTCATTACTATTTGACCTTCCAATGAGCAGTCAGGGTTAAGTTCTTCTAAGATTGGCCTATTTGTTCTCCTCGCTGTCCAGGGGACTCTCAAAACCCTCCTGCAACACCACATTTCAAAGGCATCTATTCTTCTGCGTTCAGCCTTCCTGATTGTCCAGCTCTCGCATCCATACATTACTACTGGGAAAACCATTGCTTTGACTATTCTAATTTTTGTTTGCAATGTGATATCTCTGCTTTTCACTACGTTCCCCAGGTTTCTCATAGCTTGTCTCCCAAGAATCAGTCGCCTTTTTATTTCATGGCTACAATCCCCATCTACAGTGATCTTTGATCCTAAGAAGGTAAAATCTGTCACTGCTTCTACTTCTTCCCCATCTATTTTCCAGGGAGTGATTGGGCCTGTTGCCATTATCTTGGTTTTCTTGATATTGAGTCTCAAGCCAGCTTTTACACTCTCCTCCTTTAGCCCAATCAAGAGATTCTTTAGGTCTTCTTCACTTTCTGCCATTAGGGTGGTGTCGTCTGCATATCTCAAATTTTTGATGTTTCTCCCAGCGATTTGAATCCCATATTGTGATTCCTCCATTCGTGCATTGCACATTATGTGCTCTGTGTATAAGTTGAATAAGCAGGGTGACAAAATGCAGCCTTGTCTTACTCCTTTTCCTATTCTAAACCACTTTGTCATTCCGTGTTCTGTCCTAACTGTTGCTTCTTGGTTCATGTACAGATTTCTCAGGAGGCATATGAGGTGCTCTGGTATTCCCACCTCTTTAATTACTTGCCACATCTTGTTGTGGTCCACACAGTCAAATGCCTTAGTGTAGTCAATAAAACAAAAGTAAACTTGTTTCTGGTATTCCTTTATTTTCTCCATGATCCAGCGTATGTTGACAATGTGGTCTCTAGTCCCCCTGCCCCTTCTGAAACCAGCCTGCACCTCTGGTAATTCTCTCTCCACATGCTTCTGAAGTCTATCCTGTATTATCTTGAGCATCACCTTGCTGGCGTGTGGGATGAGTACAATTGTTTGATAGTTTGAACATTCTTTGGCATTGCCCTTTTTTGGGATTGGAACGTATACTGATCTTTTCCAATCCTGTGGCCACTGTTTTGTTTTCCAAATCTGCTGACATATTGAATGCAGTAATTTGATGCCATCATCTTTTAGCGCTTTGAAAAATTCAACTGGGATACCATCATCTCCACTAGCTTTGTTGTTTGCAGTGCTCTTTAGGGCCTTCATGACTTCACTCTCCAGGATGTCTGGCTCAAGTTCAATTTTTTCATCATTGTGATTATTAGGAGTGTTGAGTCCTTTTTGTAGAGTTCCTCTGTGTACTCTTTCCATCTTTTCTTAATCTCTTCTGCATCAGCTAGCTCTTTTTCCGTCTTTGTCCCTTATCATGGTCATTTTTGCTTTAAATGTTCCCTTGATTTCCCCGATTTTTTTTCAAAAGATCTCTGGTTCTGCCTCTTTTGTTGTTTTCCTCCATTTCTGTGCACTGTTCTTTTAGGTAGTTTTCCTTATCTCTCCTTGCTTTTTTTTTTGAAATTCTGTGTTCAAATGATTGTATTTTTTCCTTTCTCCTTTTACTTTTGCGTTCCTTCTTTCCTCTGCTACTTCAAGAGTCTCAGCAGATAACCACTTTGCTTTCTTACGCCTCCTCTCCTTTGGTATGGTTTTCTTTGCTGCTTCCTGCATGATGTCCCTCATCTCCATCCATAATTCTTCTGGCACTCTGTCTACCGAGTCTAAGCCATTAAATCTGTTCATCACCCCCACCGTGTATTCTTTAGGGATGCTGTCTAGGTGATATCTGTCTGGTCTCCTTGTTTTTCCTATTTTCTTTAGTCTAAGCCTGAATTTTGCGATCAGTAGGTTGTGATCTGAGCCACAGTCTGCTCCAGGTCTTGTTTTTGCTGACTGTATGGAGGTACTCCATCTTTGGCTGCAGAGTATGTAGTCAATTTGGTTTCGGTGTTGGCCATCTGGTGATGTCCATGTGTAAAGTCGCCTCTTGTGTTGCTGGAAGAGAGTGTTTGCTATGACCAGTGCGTTCTCTTGGCAGAACTCTATCAATCTTTGCCCTGCTTCATTCTGTGTTCCAAGACCAAACTTGCCTGTTATTCCCTCCACTTTTTGATTTCCTACTTTCGCATTCCAATCTCCTAATATAATTTGGACATCATTTCTTGGTGTCTGTTCTATGAGGTTTTAGTGTATGAGAGTCAAGACACAAGGCACAGCCAAAGGCTGGGTTAACTCAGGTTTATTGCATGGTGGACAGAGGGAACATGAGGTAATGGCGGACGAACAGCTCTATATATATGGTCGTAACGTATTTGAATGTGGCTCCACGGTAGCCCGTTGGCTACTGGTCCGCGTGACGTCATGGCTGGTCACGCCCTTCTTGTCCAGGTGTAGATAGCGGCGGGAAACTTCCCGCGCTGCGGTCTTTGATGGGTTTGAACCAAGAGAGCTTGGACGCTCGCTGCTGCCAGCTGGTGGTCATTAGCTCGCGTCCTATTACAGGGTTTATGTGATACAGCTGAAGGTTACATTGTTACTCATAGGCAAGGTTACATTGGTTCAGATACATTGATATCACATGTGGAAGGTTACACTGTTAGAACACAACACTCCTCCCCCCTAGGATGAGACGAAGTCTCTCAGCCAAGGTGGCTTATTTCGAACACGCTGGGGTCTCGGCGCGGGCTGCCCTGCCCTGGCTTCGCTCCCTCCTCCTTGCTCCCTGGCTGCCTGCCCTGTAACGGGAGAGGATGACTTGTTAGTGGTTTGCCGCGGTTCTGCGGCTTTGTTGGAAGGTGTGTGCTTTGTTTGGGACGAACCGGGGGCACTAGGGGCTAACGAAAAACCCCTCTTCTCGCTTGGACGGGTGGGGGAACACTCCAAACCCCCCCCCCCCGGCTAGCAAAATCAAAATCAAAATCAAAATCAAAATCGGATTCGGGGGAAGCGGCAGCGGCGGCCGCACACTCCTTTTCCCTCCCCCCCGGGCTCGGATAGGACTGGGGTATCAAAAGGATATGAGTCGGGATCACTGCTTTCCCTCCTGGCTTCGGACTGGTGTCCCTCTCCGTCTCCCCCTTGGGCTAAACGGGTGGGGGAGAACCCTATCGCTGAATCCTGTCGCTGAGCCTCACTGATCGGCCCCTCACTCACTCGGTGCCTCAGTTGGTCAGCGTGCCTCCTCCAGAGGAGACCGGCGCTAGTTTCCACCCGATATGACACTGGCCCCGTCTGTTCTATTATCGTCCCTGGTACCCAGGCTGGGCCTGCGTTGGCATAGTTCCTGCAGTGTACAGGATCGCCTACGCCGAAACCTTTCGAGACCGCTAAACCTATGTTCTTCCCTTTGTCCTCGACCCTTGACGGGTCTAACCTGGACAAAAGCGTGGTCAGTTTCCTCCGCATCAGCAGCTCCGCCGGCGAGTACCCAGACGCTAAGGGGGTCACTCTGTACGCTAATAGGAATTGACAAACTTGGTGATTTAGATCTCCCGGGCCCATGCGCCTCAGCGCATCTTTTGTGGTGCGCACCAACCGTTCCACTTGGCCATTCGTGGCCGGGTGAAACGGCGCGGATGTGACATGCCGAATTGCATTTGCCTCCATGAACGCTGCGAACTCAGCGGACGTGAAGCAACTGGCGTTATCGCTGACCAAAGTGTCGGGTAAACCGAACGTGGAAAAGATCCTCCTTAGCTGGCGAATGGTAGTGGCGGAGGATGTGCTCTTTACCGGAATGACCTCCAGCCACTTTGAGTATGCATCCACCACCAGGAGAAACATGGTTCCTCGGAACGGGCCAGCAAAATCAACGTGCACCCTGGACCACGGTCCCCTTGCTGCGTCCCATTCCCTATGCGGGAGGCGGGCCACCTCCGGTCGGGAGCACTGACATGCCTCACAAGTGCCAACCATATGCTCTATGTCGGCGTCCAGCTGGGGCCACCAGAAGTAACTCCGGGCCAACGCCTTGGAACGGACGATTCCCGGGTGGCTGACGTGCAACAGCTTTAGCACCTTCGGCCGCAGGGACGTAGGAACCACCACCCGTTGGCCCCATAAAAGGCACCCCCTCTCTAAAGACAACTCTACTCGCTTTCGGAAAAATGGGTCGAATTCCGTGTCTGGGGATGACGCCGGCCACCCCTTCTGCACCCACGAGCATACTTTCTCTAGTGTTCTATCCTTTCCGGTCGCCCTGGCAATGTCGGCCGGTACTATCGGGGGTGACTCCAAGGCCTCTATTAGCAATACCTGGCGGTCTCTTCTTACCCCTGCCTTCTGGTCGTCCGACAAGGGTAACGGCGACCGTGAGAGTGCGTCTGCATGGCTGATTTCCTTCCCTGGCCGGTATTCTAACTCATGTTGATATGCGTTAAGAAAAATAGCCCACCGCAGCATCCTCGGGGACAGGATCTGTGGCGTGGGCTTATTTGCAGTGAATATTCCTAACAGGGGCTTGTGATCAGTAACGATCTTGAACGGCCGACCATACAGAAAATCGTGAAATTTCTTGGTTCCCGCTACTATCGCTAGTGCCTCCCTATCGGTCTGTGCGTAATTCCGCTCTGCTTGGGACAGGGACCTTGAATAAAACGCTATCGGGGCCTCCCTTCCGTCGTGTAACACGTGGCAAAGCACCGCCCCCACCCCCACCGGGGACGCATCGCAGACTAAAACTATGGGCCGTTTGGGGTCGAAATGAGTCAGGATTGCCTCGGATGTGAGGAGTTGCTTTAACTCTGTGAACGCTCTTTCTTGCTCGTCACCCCACAGCCATTTTTCCTCTTTCTTAAGTAACCGATGGAGCGGCTCGGCAACAGACGCCTTCCGTGGAAGGAAGGTATGGTAGAAATTGAGAAGCCCCAGAAACGACTGTAGCTCGGTTTTGGAAGTGGGGCGAGGGGCTTTCTTAATGGCGGCTACCTTAGATTTGGACGGCCTAATTCCCTCGGGCGTGACACGGAACCCTAAAAACTCAACCTCTGTTTCGAAAAATACACATTTGTCTTTCCTCAGTCGCAGCCCCGCTTTCTCGAACACGGTCAGGACCTTATCCAATCTGTGAGCCAGCTCGGCCTTACTCCCCCCCGTTATCAACACGTCATCAAAATATGGCAACACCCCCTCCAGCCCCTTCAGGAGGCGTTCCACTAGCGACTGAAAAATGCCAGGTGCCGAGTTCACGCCGAACTGTAACCTTGACACCTGGAACGCCCCCTTATGTGTGACTATTGTTTGTGCCGCCGCTGTGGCGGGGGTTACCGGGAGTTGCTGGTAGGCCTGTGCTAAATCGAGTTTAGCGAAACACTTTCCCCCATTCAGCCTGGCCAGAAGGTGGCTGACCACTGGCACCGGGTATGCATTAGGGCGGATTGCCTTATTAATGGTACACTTATAATCAGCGCAAATGCGCACCTCCCCGTTAGCCTTCAGTGCTGTTACAATTGGAGTCTCCCACTCCGCGGAATCCACAGGAACAAGAATTCCTTGACCCACCAGTTTGTCCAGTTCCGCCTCTATTTTGTCCTTTAGCGCGAACGGTACCCTGCGCGGTTTAAGTCTTATCGGGTGGACCTCCGGGTCTAAGTCGAAGGCTACAGGGGGTCCCTTGAACTTTCCCAGTCCACTTTTAAAAACGGCGGGGTGTGCGTCACACACCGCTTGTATTGGGTCCTCGCCTACGGCATGCACCCCCCTATGAACAGACCTAAGGGCTGAAACCACTGTGTTCCGAGAAGGCTACAACTTCCCCCTTTGAGCACCACTAGGGAAAGTTCCGCAGAATGTCTCTTAAACCGAACCCGGAATGTCCCGACCCCCAACACTGGAATGCTGTTCCCCTGTACGTCCCGCAGTGTGGCCCTCAACGCTTTGAGCTTGGGCCGCATGTGGGGGTCGATTCTCAAGAACTCCCTCTGGGGAATTATAGAATAGGAGGACCCCGAGTCAATTTCCATCCTAATAGGGGTCCCTTGTACTAGTACCTCAACGAAGTAATGGGCCTGTCCCGCAGATACGCTGAACACTGGAGCGTCGCCCTCGCTGTCGTCCGAGATGCGGCCCACGCCGTCCTGCTTCCTCGTGGCCCGGGCGCCATCTTTGGACCTCGCTGGACGGTCCGGTCTGGCTGAACGGTCTTGCGACTGTCTCCGGTCCTCTTTCCGTTTCCTGCACGCCTTGGCGATGTGCCCCCGACGTCCACAGTTGAAACACTCGGCTTTTCTGAATGGGCACCTCACGCGCTCATGGGCCGCTCCGCATCCATCGCAGCGGCGCCCGCCTCTTCGGACCTTCTGGACCTCCTCGCCATCGCTGCTTTCTGAAGACGACTTCGAGGTCGGACGGGTTGCATGCACCGACTGACCGGACTTCCCGTGCAACGAGTTTTCCGCTTTGCCGGCCCTCGGACGCCACTCACGCCACTTGTGCATCTCATCTACTCCAGCATTCGTGGATTCCGCAGCTTCCGCGGCCTCTACAACCTCTTCCAGTGTGGGTGGTGGCTCCTTGTTCATCAGGCTGCGCTGTACTTCCTTGTCCTTCAGGCCACACAGCACTCCGTCCCTGAGGGCCATCTCTAGGAAGTGGTCCCATCTGCAGGGGGCGGCGGCTACCCTCATAGCCGTTACGAAGGCTTCTACCGACTCGTCCGGCGCTTGAACTCGCCTCCAAAACGCGCTCCGAGCGGGAAACATTGCCCTCGAGGGTCGGAAACGCTCACGCAGCAGTTTCATGATGTCACCGGCTTTGAAATCACTCATCTTCTTCGGTGCAAGAATGCCCACCAGCGTCCGCTTGGTTTCCATCCCAAGCATGCGGGTGAGGATGGCCCTCTTCCTTTCCTCGTCGTCTTCTTTGACTTTGAGTTCCACCAGTGCCGCCTGGAAGTCCATCTCAAAAAGCTCCCAGTCTTGCGGTTTGGTGATGTTGAACCCGCTCTGTGTCCTGGCTCCATGGGGATCCATTATCCCACCTTCGTCGCCAATTTAGTGTATGAGAGTCAAGACACAAGGCACAGCCAAAGGCTGGGTTAACTCAGGTTTATTGCATGGTGGACAGAGGGAACATGAGGTAATGGCGGACGAACAGCTCTATATATATGGTCGTAACGTATTTGAATGTGGCTCCACGGTAGCCCGTTGGCTACTGGTCCGCGTGACGTCATGGCTGGTCACGCCCTTCTTGTCCAGGTGTAGATAGCGGCGGGAAACTTCCCGCGCTGCGGTCTTTGATGGGTTTGAACCAAGAGAGCTTGGACGCTCGCTGCTGCCAGCTGGTGGTCATTAGCTCGCGTCCTATTACAGGGTTTATGTGATACAGCTGAAGGTTACATTGTTACTCATAGGCAAGGTTACATTGGTTCAGATACATTGATATCACATGTGGAAGGTTACACTGTTAGAACACAACAGAGGTGTTCTAGGTCCTCATAGAACTGGTCCACTGTGGCTTCATCTGCACCAGTGGTTGGTGCGCATATTTGGATCACAGTGACATTGAAAGGTTTGCCTTGAATTATGACTGACATCATTCTGTCATTTTTTAGGTTGTATCCCATTACTGCTTTTCTCACTCTTTTATTGACAATTATGGCTACTCCATTTCTTCTAAGGTTTTCTTGCCCACAGTATTAGATATGATGGTTTCCAGAGCTGAATTCACCCATCCCTGTCCATTTTAGCTCACTGATGCCCAGGATGTCAATGCTTATTCTTTCCATCTCATTTTTTACCACTTCCAGTTTACCTTGATTCATTGATCTCACATTCCATGTCCCTATGCAGTATTGTTCCTTGCAACATTGCGTTTCCCCTCCCCCTTTCCTGTCCCTCCCCTTCCTCCACTCTGTTGTGCTAAGCATCCTGTATCACCTAGCCTGCTCCTTTGTTTTGCCTTTTGTTTTGGTCAATAGGGTTCTCTTGGCAAGCTTTGTGGCGTGGTTTGCCGGTTTCTATGCCATTTTTCTCCCCTTGTCCATTTTATCACCGTTTTTAAAAGTTTAAAACATTTTAGACAACATATTATCATGCATATTATCACACTTTAAAACACAGTCTCTATGTCAGTTTCTATATTAAGTCAGTATAAAGTCTCTATGTGAGTTGCTATATTAAAGTCTTCTACATTTTTGCATCTCAGCTACTTATCCTTTGCATGGGACTCTGAGTCTCGTCCCCTGCTTTTCCTCCTCTGCCCTCTTCCCTTCTGCCAATTGGTCTTCTCCTTCGGCGCTCGGCTGGAGCCTGTAGGTGGTGGGTACCCCTGGCTGGAAACCTCGTGGCAGCGGCTATGACTGGCCTTTCCGCCGTTCAGCCAGCTCTCCTCCTCCTCCTCACCCCCCGGCTAGGGGTGGTTGCCCGACGTATGAAATGAGACATGCAGGATTTAACACTTGGACTGTAAAGGGACTGCCGCAGCCTTTCTTTAGTTTTAATTCACATGTCAATTCATCATTTATAGCCATATTCCATAATTCCTTATCGGCGGTGGCAGCGGTGGATGCTACTCGTATCCAAGTATGCATTTTTTTCCCCCTGGAAAACATTTTCAAACAGGAAAAATTCCATTGGTGTGAATTTGTTTAAGGTGGATCCCCATCTTGCCATGAAGTGACCCACACACTGTGATCATGGAGCCATCTCCTGTAGCACGTATGAAATGAGACATGCAGGATTTAACACCTGGACTGCAATGGACTGCCGCAGCCTTGAGGATATCAGCAAGGTATGCCTTCACAGCCAGTCCATCTGGCATGGCATCTTCTGCCTTCATGACCATTGGGAATCAGAATAGTAAATAGTTCCTCCTCTGCTCATTTTGCCGTTGGGCCCAATATGATAATTTCCAGTGGCATTTCCTCCACTGAGAGGCCCATCACCCTACCTAAAAGGGCTCATTTGCCCATAGCCATTGCCCCTTTAGGGAGTCAGGTTGTTTACTACCACCCAACACTCAGCGTTGAGTTGCTGGCTGTATGGTCTACTCCATTAACATAGCAGGATGTCCAGCCAGACAAGCAACCTTTCTTTATACCAATACTCTAATACAAATTCCATATACAGTACATCTTCCAATTTTAGCCATTAATAATCTAATTGCGGTGGTGGTGGTGGTGGTGGTGGTGGTGGTGGTGGTGGTGGTGGTGGTGGTGGTGGTGGTGGTGGTGGTGATAGTGATGATGATGATGATCATCATCATCATCCTATTATTGAACTGCAGAGACTCTGGCAAAAACCGGCACAGGTGGTTCAAGTTGTAATTGGCACACTGGGTGCTGTGCCTAAAGACCTAGGCAGGCACTTAGAAACAATTGGAGTTGACAAAATCATCATCAGTCAGCTGCAAAAGGCCACCCTGCTGGGATCTGCTCGCATAATTCGCCAATACATCACACAGTCCTAAACGCTTGGGAAGTGTTCGACTAGTGATTTATGATACAAAATCTAGCATTGTTATCTTGTTAGCTGTGTTTTTGATGATGATGATGATGATGATCATCATCATCATCATCATCCAGCAGGTTTATGGTTAGCCAGCCTATACAAACACCTTCATAGGTAAGAAATATGAGACAATTTAGCCACCCTTCACACATAAATAAATATTTGTAAGATTAGTGTCTTTGTTTGGAGACTACGGGAGACCTAGCAAGTATCTGACACTTCAACTGGCATCCGGAGATCCCGCAACTCTACATTACTTTATTTATTATAAATAATCTCATAATCATTCCCCAATTTTGTCTTTTTTCCAAATGGACCAATTTAACAATAGGTATTTTTTCTCAGTATTACTTATGTACTGTCCTCTATGTACATCAGCTTATTCATATAATGCACATTGCACGGCTGGTAGTGCAAACAGACACCTCCAATATTTGCTGAATCCAATTATAATAATGAGTGTATGGCCAGTCTGATGTGGAGTAATAGCAATAGCAATTACACTTATATACCACCCCATAGTACTTAGTGCACTCTCTGGGTGATTTAAAGGTAATTAGCACTTTGCCCCAAACATGCGGGTTACTAATTTTACTGACCTCGGAAGGATGGAAGGCTGAGTCCACCTTGATCCCCTTCAGGATCAAATTCACAATGTTTAGGCTGCAGTAGAGAAGTTTAACCACTGTGCCACCAGGACCCTTACTAAATGACTTCTCAAGGATGAGCAAATTTTCAGAAAAGCAGCATCCTTGAAGTATCACTGCATGAGACATTACATCATCAGGTTCCCTCAGTTTCATCACCCGCATGTTTTTCTGTGTTCAGTTTCTATATTCTGTTTAACTATCCTGTCATACCAGCATATATATTCTCTGAAATGTTGTTAAATTATAGAACCGGACAGTATAAAAAGGGACATTTTGGGCATTGTCACTATTAATAGGTGTGTGCTTCTGTTTTAAAGAAAGAACAGAAAAGTATTCTATTATTAATATTGAATGAACAACGGACAACATGCTGTTCTTCATAATGTCCATTTTTGTGCCTTCAGCAACATTTGAGAGACTATATACTGCACCAAGGATACTACAGTTGAACAGAGATGCTGGCACTCAGGTCTTTAATTTTTGAAATATTTTCCTCTCTGGGAAAATTACAGAGAATTTGAAGGGAAGGGAAAAACATAAAATTGCAGAAGTTGGAATGGTTAGTCTAGTTCTACCTTTTGCATCATAAAATATGTCATAAATTATTTATACTGCTTTTGAACTAAGGTTTGAATATGGGCAGTTATAAATTGAAATATTATAAGTTTGACTTCATTTTAATGAGAGACTAAGGAAAGATGAACAGTTTATTTTATTTTAATTTCAAATTTCTATGCTGCCCACTCAGGCGAACCCAACTCAGGGCGGCTTACATCTGCTCTAAAACATATAAAACAGATTTTAAAAACCCATTATCCCACCCACCCACCCCACCCTGTACATAATAAAGAGACAGAGAAAGGGCTCCTGATTACAAATTATCTTGGTGTGAGCCAACAGGCGGGGGGCGTATATCCATTAGGTCCCCACACCTGCCCTGCCAGCCAGGTTTTCAAGTCTTTTCTAAAGGGCAGCAATTCTGTCTGTAATCTTAACTCTATTGGCAGGAGGTTCCAAAGGGCTGGAGCGGACATGGAGAAAGCCCTCCTTCTTGTGCCAGAGAGGTGAGCCCCTCTGGCTGATGGAACAATTAGAGAGCCCCTCTGGTCAGCTCTGGTTGGGCAGGAAGACACTCTTGGGGCAATGCGGTCTCTCAGGTATCCTGGCCCACTACCATATAGGCAGTGGTGGGCTCAAAAAAAATTACTACCACACTGTGGGCGTAGTATGGTGGGCATGGCCAGTGGGAAAGCCCTGCATTGAACCTGAATTAGGACTACTTTATTCCAAAACTTGGATGGGCGGAGCCAGCCAGAATTTCTACTACCGGTCCTGGCGAACTGGTGCGAACCTGCTGATGCCCACCACTGCATATAGGGCTTTAAAGGTCAAAACCAGCACCTTGAATTGCACCCGGAGGCAAACTGGCAACCAGTGCAGCTCCCAAAGTAGCGGTGAGGCACGGGCATAACGTCCATACCCCATCACTACCCGGGCAGCCATATTCTGGACCAGCTGCAGCCTCTGAATGGTCATCAAGGGCAGCCCCATATAGAGCGCATTACAATAATCTTGTCTGGAGGTCACCAGAGCATGAATGACCATGAGCAAGGAGTCCCGGTCCAGGAGCGGGCGCAACTGGCGAATCGCCTGAAGTTGGGCGAAAGCCCTCCTGGCCACAGCTGCCACCTGTTCTTCTAGCAGCAGCAGCGAATCCAGGAGGACCCCCAAGTTGTGTACCAGGTCTGTCTGGGGCAAAATAACCCCATCCAGAACCAAAGATGGTAGCTCCCGGGTTAGCGTGGGGCCCCTTATCCATAGCTACTCAGTCTTGATGAGATTAATTTGTAACCTGTTGGCCCCCATCCAGACCCCAACAGCTTCCAGGCACCTGGAAAGGACTTTGACAGCATCACTGAGGTCCACACGGGCCGAGATGTACAACTGAGTGTCATCCACATACTGGTGGTACCGCACCCCATGGGAACGGATGATCTCACCCAACAGCTTCATGTAGATGTTAAATAGGAGAGGAGAGAGCACCGAACAGTTTAATTACAACAGACTTAGTCATGTTAACGCTTGGAATATGTAACTTGGAATAACTTTGTAAATGAATTTCTTTTGAAAGCTTTTGAAAACTCAAACCCAGGCCAAACAAAGAAAGATCCCTATTTAAAGATACTGGGGCTGAATCTGGAACTCTTTGCAGGCAAAAGGCGTATTGTACTAGTGAACCACAACCCTTCCATCATCATACTCAGAAACCTTCTTCTTCTGTGACTCATTGATTAGGAAACCAAACGGACTGCAAATATAATACTGTAGTGGTACTGTATGTGTTATGGGCCAAGAAGTGTGAGCTGACAGTTGATTGTTACGTTAGCTATGAACTCTGTGGCCCGTTTTCACTTACAGAATAAGAAACAAATACAAGTGCAAATATTTCTCTCTCTTCCTTCCCCTTTAGATGCTGAATTTGACAACTGGAAGGTTAGCAGGTCAGCAGTTTGAGACCCAAGTGCTACAGGACAAAGTGAGCTCCCGTTGTCTGTCTCAGCTCCTGCCAGCCTAACAGTTCGAAAGCAAGAAATTGCAAGTAGATAAATAGGTATCACTTCAGAGGGAAGGTAAACAGGATTCCGTGTCTAGTCATGCCTGCCACAATGACCACAGAAATGTCTACAGACACAAGCAGCGCTGGCTCTTTGGCTATAAATGGAGATGGGCACTGAACCCTGGAGTCAGATACAACTGGCTTTCAAGTAAGGGGGACCATCCTTCCCCTCATGTACCAGATTTGGTTTGAAAATCCTTATGTGTTTAATTTAAACCAGGACTTGTGGTCTGTGGCCAGAACATGAGGGGAGGAAAGGGCATGTGGCTTCCTCATGGCCCAGCATCTGAAGCATTTAGTTTCGTTTACACATGTTCCTGACTGACTTCATGACCTTCAATTGACTACTGTTCCCTTAAAGGCAGGGGTGCCCAAACTATGACCTGGGGGCTGGATCCAGCCCCCAATGCCAATTCATCTGGCCCTCAAAGCCCTTGTCACTCCTGGAAGCAGAAGTAAAATGTGCCTGTACGGGTGCGTTTTACTTCCGCTTCCAGGAGCGACGGCTTTGCAGACTGGATGAATTGGCGTTGGGGGCCGGGTCTGGCCCCTGGGACATAGTGACCAGCTCCCTGAACCACGTGACCGGCCCACGGCTCGAAAAGCTTGGGCACCCGTGCCTTAGGGCTTAGGCTAACTACCCCACCTACAAAGGGAGGTCATTTACTTATAAGCCAGGCTCACTCTTCCATAATTGTAGTACTGTATTATGTTGAAAATAATGTAGGCGAAGTGCTTTGAATACTTGAAATCTCATGTAGTATACGGAGCTTAGCATAGCAGGTGGCTGATGCATTTTAGATTATAGCCAGCATACTCATCATGGTAACAAACAGCAGGATATCCAGAATATCAAGCTGAAATAACAGACAACATTCCTTGTTGAATTTAAACAGCAGCACTTCTGCGGGGTTCACAACATTTGCCAAGGGCTAGGCCGTCCATCTGTTTTCATCTGAGGGAATGTGTTTCCCAAGTGCCACTATGCCAAGAGCTAAGCAAACCTTATACTTAGAAGAAGAGCCTTTCTTTGGCCAAGCTGTGAGTTATTCACTGCCTGCGATTATGGTGTAACCTCCTCCCCATAGCCTTGTTTGAATGTAGCCTTGTATCAAACAGCATGGATGAAATTCTGAGGTAGTTTTTATCTACAACCGACTTCAAGTTGATTCATAAAAGACTGTGGCTTTAAACATTGTAAAAAGTGAGAAGGGTAAAGGGTCCTGTCAAGCGCAGCATATTAATTTAGCCATGAATATGCAGGTAAAGTTGAATGTTGGTATTTCAGCTCTGATTCCTAACGGGGAGTGAGTGGTACCCCATGTCTCTGCCAATTCAAAAGATTACTGCCTGCCATTTTATTTCAGCCTTACAGGAGTGTTTTAAACAATGTGGAAACTAGTTCCTTATAGGGAAGTTTCATAGGACTCACAGATTCCCTTATTATTCTCTCCCCCACCTCCTGCGCTTTATTCAAAATCCATTTTAGAACAGCACAGTGTTAATAATAATTAGTGTACGGTTATGTAAGAATTTCAGTGCAAGTATATCCGAAGCGTCTTAAAAGAATTGCCTAATTAAGGCAGCCAAAACATCCCTCTAATGTATATTTATAAAGGATTATTACACCCACCATTTAAATGGAATCACATGGAGAGTCAAATAAGAAAGAAAGTGTAAGAAAGCAAGGCCTGCAGTGGTAAACAGGAAAAGTATAATTGCTGGATGCTTGCTCTCAGTGCCTTTGTTTTGGTTCACACATGTTCATGACTAATTTTTACATGCTTTATCATGGTATCCTTCATGTCCAATGCAGAGTGTGACTACACTAGAAGGCTGAACCAGAATGATTTGACTTTGCTGCAACTTAGTTCGCAGCCTGCACTATATTTGAAATTGCAATCAGTATTCACAGAGCAGCTGTGGATTTATTCAGGAGTTCACTGTTGATACTGGATACGAAACACACACACCCCTTCTTTCCTTCCTTCCTATGGTCTCATCTCTGCCATCCTCTTATGGCTAGCTGTGAAGTTGCTTTCTCATTTAACCCATCAGACAACACAGGGTGGCTGGTAAGTCCCTACCACTCCAGTCTGTGGGCATGCACGCCGTCTCCCCAGGATTCGCCCCGTCCCTCTACCCACCACTCCAATGGGAGAGCTTCCTCCCTCCTCCCAGCACAGAGTTCGCCCCACCCCTCTGCCCCACAGCCCAAGGAGAACACTTCCTCCCTCCCCCAGCAGAGCCCTACTCTCTTTGTCCCAGGTACGGACTTACAGACTACCCTGTACATTTCTCAAAAAAAAAAAAAAATTCTATAGGAAAATAACATGGGGAAAAAACTTCACAGTCTGAGTGACTAGAACATTAAAAAAATTAAAAGTAATTTTGCAAAAATACATAATAATTCACACATATCAGAATGATTCCGTAACAGGGATCACCAGCTTCCTTTTCGCTTCAGTTACTCTTCCCCATGTGTTACTTGAAAGTAGGGGAAAGGGGTGACGTGGTGATCTCTTTATAAAATCATATTGACTTGTGACTCAATATGTGTTTTTTTTTTTTTGCAAAACTACTGTTCAAACTTTGGATGTGCTTTGCTCTTACTGTAAAGTACCTTTCCATGTCATTTTTCTATAGATCATTTTTGAGAAATATAGTAGTCTACTAAGGATTTAAATGAGAAAGCAGCTCCACATTGAACCATAAAAAGATTAGCAGAGGCCTGACCACTTTCATACCTGTCAATTAAGTAATTAACAGCACTAAACTTTTGCTTCACAAGGATTCATGTCTCCCCCATCCAGCCTGAATATCACGCCCCGACTGCCTACAAAAGCCCTACACTACATCATTAAAACACCACCTACAAACATGTCCCTATCTCTGAAAAAATGTATTACAGCTAACTGCATTGGGTTGAAGGGGGGGGGGGAACTGCTCAAATTGTTCCAGCTTGAAAAAAGTAGAAGCTCCCCACTTGCACAGTGAGGAAGGGAAAAACCCACTTCAGGAACAGAAAGGATTGGATGCATTCAAAATTAACCTTTGCATTGTGAAGTGGGCTAAAAAACAACCTTGAATTCACCCATTTTTATAAGCAGAGCAAAACCACCAGAATATGTCCATTTAGTTGTACTCTAAATTCACCAGATTAATTGTGTACCATTCACTCATTTGAAATTTTAAGGTCAAAACATGAGGAGGCTGGGGCTGGGCTGTGATGATATGAGATGGAAATTTTATCACATCATAGAAGAGGGTCGGCAGTCTGGCTTGGTTATCCTGCTATGGTAATAGAGTAGACCATTCTGCCAATGACTCAACATTGAGTGTCAGGCAGCAGTAAACTAATGTGACAACCTTGAGGACTTGAGTGCCAAAGTCCACAGGGAAGGGTGATGGTCCCCAAGTGGATTAAATCCCACTTGAAGCCATCTTGATGGAGGGCATCATCATCATCAATACTGGCCTGGGGATGAGGAAGACTTTGTGTGCAAAAAGGGCTCAGGACCAGAATGTGACTTTTAGAGCAGGATCAGTGGTACAAGGGTCATGCTGCAATGCATAAGGCAGATGAAAGGCCATGGCATTATATTCTTAGGATAGTCTTCATGGCTGATCGCCATAATGATTGCCTATATTCAGATTCAGATACGGCAGAAGAAGAAGAGGGACAGTGACATGGACATGGGCATGGACATGTGTGTGTTAAGTGATAGGGGCAAAATAGCTGTTGGCTTAGCTACTTGTAGAAATGGACACAAACAGGATACCCATGACGGAAAACACACCGGAAATCTGAAGTTATGAGAAGACTCCATACGTCTCTCCATTTGTTGTGGTCTCCCTTTCTGATTTTTTTTTCCAATTTAGTGAGACACTCTGGTTTATTTTAGCCATTCCTTCCTAATTGTTCCAGTAACAAGATTGCTGTGTATCATCTTACACAGAGGACAGTTCTCTGTTTGAAAGGTGGTTTAATGATGTTTCTTATCTATTCCCGCCCCCTGCCAGGGGTGCTTTGTTTGAAGAGCTGCGTGTTCCAAGTCTGATTTGAAGCTGAAGAATGAGGAGGAAGGAGATCAGGGACCTTGAAATTTTCCATCCACAGTTAAAGAGCATCTGGGTAGCAGACTCAGAAGGCCCACAGGTCACCTAATCACAAACATCTCCACTCAGGTGAAACATATTGCAATTCCGTTTACAATTTAAAAATCATTTCCTTGGGACATACTGTACATAAATGAGTAGGTACAATTTTATGCAAGCTAGTTTCCTCTTTTTTTATTGTCCTCTTCCTTGGCAATGTGTAAGCGCCCTCCATCTCCAGAAGCCAGAGTTTGAGGGAAAGTGTTCCAGGGCATCTTGGCTGGAGTTGATTGCTTTCTTCTGTACTCCACTTCCTCCCCACAATCATTTCCAGGAGAGAGAAAATTGCTACCAGCAACAATGATGAACAAGAGTATCTTAAAGCATTACCCTTCCTTTGTTCCTTTGGCTTCTACAGCCAGTTTCACTTCTCTGTTATTGTTGTCGCCGGCTGCAACTAAATCCGAGCATATGTGGTTTTTTCCTGCCCTAGGGTGTCGTGAGGCCTGGTCTCAGCTGGTTCTGGGCCACTTTCTCTCTCTGAGGCAATCAGGAAAAATGCCACTGGTGTGAATTTGTTTTAGGTGGATCCCAGCTTGCCAAGAAGTGACCTACATACTATGATCATGGAGCCATCTCCTGCGGCACGTATGAAATGAGACATGCCGCAGCATTGAAGATATGGACAAGGTGCACCTTCACAGCCAGTCCATCTGGCATGGCCTCTTCCGCCTCCATGACTGTTGAGAATTAGAATAATAAAGTGGTTCCTCTATCACTCATTTTGCCATTGGGCTCCTCTGCTATAAGAGATAGGTAACAGCCCAAACTAGTGCATTTTAGCATTGCAAAATGCTTGGAGAATCATGGCTCTGCATGAAAGTGAGTAGGTTTTTTAACCCCCATGTCAGCAGTACCAATGGGTCAAAGTCAGGTCCGGAGTGTAGTTCAAAGCTTCTCATTCAACAGTGATGCAATTCCTATGGCTTAACTGTTGTAATCTTCTTCTTCTTCT
This sequence comes from Bradypodion pumilum, assembly GCA_035047305.1. NCBI lineage: Eukaryota > Metazoa > Chordata > Lepidosauria > Squamata > Chamaeleonidae > Bradypodion > Bradypodion pumilum. Next base: position 184,258,543 of record JAWDJD010000001.1, on the reverse strand, counting down.
TCCCTGTCTAGGTAAGACTCTAAACTGCCAAAATGAAGCTACCTTGTGGTGAGTTCATTCCATAGTTCCTTCCACCTGATTTGATGTGAGAAAGATTAGCCGGCATAAGATGGCGGTTGCCTGAGGTATGCCCGAGTGTGGTTTAAAAATACCACTATCCAGGGGGAGGAGCATCATGGCAGACTGAGCACATCGTTTTTCTCACCACTGCCTGGAAAGGGGAGCCACAAATGTGGATATATAATGCTAAACTGTTACGTTTTTGAAGGAAAATGTTTCTGGAAGGAATGTGAAGTTGGTAGATTGTAACTGGAGGTATTTGGAGCCTGGAGGACAGTGGGGAAGAGTAAAACTGTTGCAGCTGTTTCTCAAGTGCAGAGAGCCGAGTTAGTGGTGCTGTTGGAGAATGGAGTTTACGAGCAGAGGTGACAGCAAAGAGAAGCACTTCCTTGGGAGCTGGCAATAGCTGTGTTCGAGAGAAGTGAATCTTGGCAAAATCTGGGGTTCGGCAGCGCTTGGAGGAGACTCGAGTGGCGGAGTGAAGCAGAGGAGAGAGGAGGAGAGCCGAGCACGATCTCGTGTGCAGAGTTCCAGGGTGGAAGGAAATAACGATTTTGGTCTTGGCTGGAGTGGCGCTGCCGGAGAACAGAGGACGGAGTTTAGGAGGGAGGTCTCGGCAAGGAGAAGCGCTTTTGTGGGCGGCTGAAGTCTCGGCGCCGCTTGGAGTTTGGGGACGCTGGAACGCAAAGTGGTCAGGAGAGTGCTCTGGTTGTGTCGGGCGGAGAAGGAGTCGTTACTCTGTGGGGATAGGGGTCTGAGGGGAGTCAATTGGGGGGGTGCGGAAGTGAGTCCCAATTGATCCCAAAGGGCCCAAATCCGGAGCAGGAGTCTGGGCAGCCCGTGTTGACCAGTGCATTGGTTGGATGTGCGTCCCCCGAAAATACTACTGAGCGTTGGCTGAAAGTGTGGAAGTCCTTAAGGAGTGTGATTTCTTCTATCCTTGGAACTTGGACTTGGTTTGTGTTGAACTTGTTTTACAAGTAGTGTGCTGGAAGGGCAGAGGATATTGTGTTTGAGTGTCTGTTGGGGAGGGTCCTTCCATGAGCCCTGATCATTGGACCATTGTGGGGGTGTAAAATAGAGCTGGTGCTTAAGCGGTGGAGGGCAATTTGTGACTGTGATTTTGACTGTGGCAGAAAGAAGAAAGAAAGTGAAGAAAAAAAAGAAAATTAGTTTTCACAGCTGCTGTGCCAAGGACAGTGCTAAAATCAAGGCTAGCCCTGGAGTTGCTTTATCATCAAGTGCAGCTGTATACTGCTCAACTGGTTGGACTATAGGAACAATTTTTTTTTCTTTCTTCAAGACCTGTGTTTTGTATACTTGCCTTGTGTAGAGTAATGAGCTGGATTAACTTGAAAGTCCATAGTGGTTGAAGTTAATTATAAAAGGGATTGTAAACTATGGTTGTTTATGTATTGGGGCATAAGGTGACAATTGTATAGGGTATTGGCTAAAAGCGTGGATAAAGTTGTGTAGGCCTGGTTAGGACTATTTTAGAATAGAGTGAATGAGTCGAAAAGAAAAAAGAAAGCAGCAGAGAGAAGAGATAGAAATAGATCCAATTTGGCTAAGAACAGGTAGATTAGTAAGAGCAGGTGGTGAGGAACGAAGGAAGTCCTTAAAGGACGAGATTTTGGAAGCTGAGGAGCTAGATAGGCTTAGAGCAAGCATGGCAGCAAAGAAGAAAGTACAAGAGAAACAGCAATTACAACAGTTAGATATAAATCAAGAGGATCAGCAAATTGAATTTAAAGAGGCCAATGCTCGGGGAGCTATAAAAAAGAAAGTAATAGAAGGAGGTGTAGAGGAAAGTGTGGAAGGGGATAGCCCTGATGTGAATGAATGTAGAGGCTCTATTGAAATGAGACTAGATAGTCTTGAGAAGTACCTTCAGACCAAGTTCCAAAATTTAGAAGAGCAGCGAGCGAGGGATAATCAAGAATTTATTAAACTGCAGCAAGAGAGTTTTGAGGCTTTTCAGCAAAAAATGCTGTCAGTGGTGACAGGTTTGATGGAATCAGCTAAAGTTGAAATTGCCAAGATAATGGAAGAGGTGAATGATGTAAAAGAAGGAATGGGTTCAATTTCAAAGGAGGTTGAAAATGTAAAGAGACATGTCCAAGAGGTGCAGGAAAAAGCTAAAGGGAGAGAAGTAAAAGTGGATGATCATGAAGTGAGACTGGAGTTACTTGAAGACCAATCTAGAAAAAGAAATATTATAATTAGGCATGTTTCTGAGGCCCGCCCTGAAGGCCAGAATAATGAGTTGGTTAAATGATTTAGGTATGGATAGGAAGTTCGAGGCTGAGGATGTATTAAGTGTGCATAGATTAGGGTCTAAGAAGCATAATACAGCAGACAGAAATGTGCTATTGAGGTTTGCTAGTGAAGGTTTGAAGGTGATGTTAATGCGACATATCAGGAAATCTGGGTCAAGTATATTGAAAATGGAAGGGAATAGTATAGAGATCTATAACGATATTTCTATTGGCGAGAGAACATGGAGAACACAAATCAAACCAGTAACCAGGAAGTTGAGGGAAAAAGGAATTGTTTATTTTTGGCTTGCCTTAAAAAAGCTAAAATTCATAGTATCTGGAAAACCATACGTGTTGAGGGATGGGTCATATGTCTTAGACATACTTGCAGAGGCAAAGATAATCGACCGAAACTCCAAGGAATGGGAAGATCTTAAAGAGGAGCTGATAATAGCAGGGGTTTATACAACATATGACAGGGAAGAGGAAGAGCGGATGAAGGATATGAGGGTGGCGTTGTCTAGCCAGGATGAACTAGGTAGTGTGGAATGATACAACGGTGTAAAAATTGCAATTGAAGTAACTGTAAGGCACAATATAAAGCGATGATAGAATCCTCATGTGGAATTGGTGGCATGAAAAATTAAATAGTATTTAGAATGGGTAATTAGGCAGGAGAAGTGGTGGTTTGGTTTGTGAGTGTTGTCTCCCCTCCCCCCCCCTTTGTTTTGCAGGGGTGTTTTTCTTTTTCGTCTCGAAATGGCGGGGAGGGTGATGATTTATTGTTTTATGTTTTGTGTTCAGCTGTCTGCTTATGTTTTGTGGGTTGGATTAGCACATGCTTGTAGGAGATGGAATTGTTGCAAGCGAAAAATAATAAAGAATTATGAAATCGATTAGGGTGTTATCATGGAATGTGAAAGGCACCGGCAGTATTATTAAGAGGAAAAGTCTGGAAGCGGTAATTAGGAAAGATAGGCCAGATGTGATATGCTTGCAAGAAACGCATCAAAAAAGTGAGGATGTAAATAAATTGTATATAAAGGGGATAGAATATTATGAGAAGGCATTGGGTACGTCTAAGGCAAGAGGGGTTGCCATATTAATATCAAAAAAGTTAGGATTTACAAAAGTAAAGACAGTTGTAGATCCAGAAGGGAGATTTCTTATAACAAGGGGATTTATTATTAATGAGGATATAACCTTTGTTAATGTATACGCGCCAAACGAAAAACAGGAGGAATTTTTAGATAAGGTGTATCAAAGTATAGAATCAGAAAGGGTGTCCAAGTTAATAATGGTTGGAGATTTTAATTTGATCAGATCAGGTTTGGATACTACAAATGTGGCTAAGCGTACATGTGCTAATAGGGTGATGGATAGGTGGTTAAAAATAACGGGATTACAGGATGTTTGGAGGAAAATTAGAGGCTCAGAATGGGGATATACATTTTTTTTCGCACGTGCATAATTCTTATTCACGAATTGACTATGTTTTGGCTTCAGAAAGTATGATAGATAAGGTTGAAAATATTGAAATTGGTATGATTAAGGAATCTGATCACGCTAAAATAATTACGGAATTTAAACTAAGTGATGAAAAACAAAAAAGGGGTACATGGAGCTATGATACAAGGTTATATAGAGATCAAAAAAGTAAGGAAATGATAATAAAAAGATGGGAAGAATGCTGGGAAATTAATGATACAAAGGATGTAAATGATGGAATATTATGGGATACCATGAAGGCAATATTTAGGGGAGAAAGCATTAGGCTCTCTTGTATTAATAATAGGCAAAATAAGGAAAAGGAAAAAGAGTTAGAGGACGAAATAAAGAAATTGCAGGATACTCATGCAAGAACGGGAGATAGGGACATATTCGATAAAATGCAAAAATTAAAAAGAGAATTCATTGAAAAAGATATTGAAAAGGTAAAGAAGAATTTAATTTATTTGAAAAGAGATTACTTCGAGTACAGTAATAAAAATTCTAAGTTATTAGCTAGAGCGGCTGAAGAAAAGAAAGATAGAGGAATTTCAGTTTTGATAGATAAGTATGGTAGAAGGTGTAATAAGTTAGTAGATAAAATTCAAATTGTCAAGGCTTTTTATCAGGAATTGTATTCGAGGAAGGACGTAAATAAGGATGAATTAGAGCGATATTTAGATAAGTGGTCAAGAATAAATTTAAGCTTGGAGCATAGGAGTTATATGGATGAAAAGATAACACAAAAGGAAATAAAGGAGGTCATAAAAAGGTTAAGGATAGGCAAGGCTCCAGGCGAGGATGGTTTATCGGTGGAGTTTTATAAAGACTTTAAAGAGATGTTGTTACCAAAAATGGAAAGGATTTTTAATTATATTTTGGAGGGAGGGAGAGTTCCTAAATCGTGGTATAGTACAATTATAATTTTAATTCCAAAGGTAGGGAAAAATTTGGAAAAAATTGAATCCTATAGACCGATTTCCCTGATGAATCAGGACGCAAAAATTTTTACGGCAATTTTAGCTAATAGATTGAATAGTTTTAGTGGCAAATACATTAATAAGGATCAAGTGGGATTTATGAGGGATCGGTATATGTCGGATTTGACGAGAAGGATGGTTGACTTGACAATTATTGCTCAGGAACAAGAGGAGCATGTGGGTTTCTTATCCCTGGATATATTCAAAGCTTTTGACTCGATCCAATGGATAACTATAAAGGAAATTATAAAGAAATATGGATTCGTACAAAAATTTTGTGGGGTAATTGAGCAGTTGTATCAGCAAGGCTCGGCTAGGGTTAAATTAAATGAGGAATTAACAGGGGAGATTAAATTGGAAGCGGGCACAAGGCAAGGAGATCCATTGTCGGCATCTTTATTTATAATGGCCATGGAATTGTTAGCTAATGTAATAAGGGAAGATAAGGAATTAATTGGAATTGAGGGTATAAAAATTAGCCAATATGCTGATGACACCCTAATAACAATAAAAAATCCACAGAATGCACTAGGGAAGATATATAGGCATTTAGAGGACTTTCAAAGGGTGATGGGACTTAAGGTAAACTGGGATAAGTCAGAAGCAATTCTTTTTAATGTGGATTTGGACATACAAGAAAGTTTAAAGGCTAAATTTAAAATACAAATTAGAGATAATATAAAATACCTGGGGATAAACATTTCAAATAAATACGATGATTTAAAGAGGTTAAATTATGATAAATTGGAAAAAGAATTAAAAGAAATGATTTTACGGTATAAGAAGCGAAATTTGTCGTGGTTTGGACGCGTTTCGCTATGTAAAATTAAGCTTTTACCCAAATTAAATTTCTTATTTGATACCCTGCAAATATACATGAAAGAGAAGGAATTAAAGGTTTTTCAAACTATATTAAATAATTTTTGTAACGGTGGAAAAAGGGCCAGGATACCAAAGTTTTTATGGTATTCATCACAAAAAAAGGGCGGGTTAGGAATTCCAAATATTAAAAATTATTATTGGGCATTTCAATTGAAGAATATTTGTAAAATTTTAGTGAAAGAAGAATCGATTTGGGGAAAAATTGAATTGCAAGAGAAACTGGGTGAAGAAATATTAATGTTTTTGGGCAAAGGGAAAGTAAAAATTAATGTTACAAATAAATTGTTAAAAGCTCTTTTAAAAACTTGGACATTATTGAAAAATAAATTGGCACCAGGGTTGTCCCCAATATTAGGCCTGAGTGATATGAAATCATTCCCACTGAGAATGGATAGGAGATTAGAAGAAGTATTGAATAAGAATAATATAACTTTATTAAAGGATTGGATAATAGCATGTAGAGACAAGGAAAGAAAGTTAGATTTAGGTAGACAACTTAAATTGAATTGGCTTCAACTGATGTCTATTGACAGTTGGAATAAAAGATATTTAGACGAAACGAGCTTGGATAGGGAGCGGACGAAATTTGAAGAGTTGGTACTTAGTCTAAAAAGTGGGCAGGTAAAGGTTAAGGGGTTAGTAAGCAAAATATATAAGGTTTTAGATGACTCAGATCAGCATCAGAAAGCTTTAAAAGAAACATGGGAGCTAGATTTGAATATCATAATTACAGACGAGCAGTGGAATGCTAAATGGAAAAGGAGAATAATGAGGTCTTTGTCTGTAAGAATAAAAGAGCACAATTATAAATTATTGTGGAAGTGGTACTTGACTCCAGTACGACTACACCAAATTGACAATACAAAGTCGAAATTTTGTTGGAGGTGTAAGGGGGAAATTGGAACATATGAGCATATGTGGTGGGGGTGTAAAGAGACGAACTCATTCTGGTTGAAGGTGGAACACGAAATTGGGAGAATTCTAGATGTAAGAATGAAATTGGATGTAATTTTATTTTTGTTAACAGATGTGGAGGTGGTAGAGCAACAAAAAAGGGAATTGTTAGCAATTATGTTATCCAGTGCTAGACAGTGTATAGCGCGATATTGGAAATGTGATGTTACCCCAAAAATAGAGGATTGGTATAAGGAGTTGTGGAATACTGCGCTGAATGATAAGCTTACCTGGGAGTTAAATTTAAGAAAAGGGTTAATTAATGAAAGCAAATTTCAGGAAATTTGGAAATGTTTGATAGATTATACCTTGATTAATGGTCATGGGCAATTGCCGGTGCCGGATTACATTGCATTTTTGAGACGATAATAGATAAAAGGGGAAATTCTGTCTCCGTAGCATTGTATATAGCACGTGGTGATATTTTGCTCTGTTTCTTTTTTTTCCTTCTCTTTTCTCTCCTTCTCTGTTTATTGATATTATTGTGTATTTTGTCCTTTATTTTCTTATATTGTTCTGTGTGTTATCTCTTGTTTTTTTTAATTATTGGATGTGTATCGAGAAATAAAAAAATTTAATTTTTTTTTAAAAAAATAAAAAAATACCACTATCCAACAATTTTGCTTCTACCATGATATCCATAACATGTGAATACTACCTGATTACAAAATACCGACCCAAGTAAGAAAAACTTAATTGTTTTCGGAATTTCCAATTATACATTACACCCTTTCCAGTAATAGAATATGCATATAGAATACATAAGAGACAAAAATGGGAAACTGAATTTTAATGTAACAGTTTTATAGATAATGATATGTAAGTTATGCCTGGTGAAATTGTGTCGTTTTATCTTTTTTATGTTTTTTTTTCCTTTTCTATTTTTGTATTGGTTTTTTTCTTTACTTATGTTATGTATTGTTAATAAAATATTTTTTTTAAAAAAAATACTACTATCTTGGAGGAGGCTCTTTCTGTGTATCCCAACTGTTGTAATAATTTATATGTCATTTGATAAAATTGTGAATTAATAAAATTATAAATCACAAATCCTTTGTAATGTATTATTTATTGGTTAATTAAATTATATTCCATCCTTGAGCACTATAGTTGGGGGATTCTCGGAGTTTATAAGCCAAACAGATACGGTTCCCAACACTCTTTTTCTCAGTCTGCTTCTTATTGTCATGGTTCATATCCTTCTTATTGACTGAACTCCATCTCTGACATTTAAAAATGTGAAAAACAGTGTTCCGTAATGTCTTCCATGAAGCATCCTCCCCCTTGCTGACCTTCCCATAGCCGATGCATGGAGTTTCACACATTCCTTCCTTTGTCAGTTCTGTGCTTCCTTCTCACATCATGAATACACTGGTCTCCGGCATCAGATGTCTACTTGTTTATGCCTTAGAATCCCTGAAGCCAATTTTGTGGTTTCCCTCTGGCTACAGCACATGTTTATACATTACAAGTCCTTATGTCAGTTAGGCAATCTTATCCTCCTTAGATATTTAGGGTTTTTTTGTGGGATCTATGAAGCAACCTCCACTTGCAGAGTGCAAATGCATAATCAATTAAACATTTTGTAATACTCAAGTAACCCTTTTACTTTGTAAAGTGGCAGTAATCAAGACACAAGATTTACATGCAAATCCTTTATATTCTATGGGTTATGAAGTCTTGGGAGTTTGAGAAATGCAACAGAGAGAGAAAGAAAGGTAAAGATAGAAATTGTATATCTGTTGAACATTTTCTGATATTAAAAAGTGCATACTAATCAATTGCCCAAGCCGTCTTAAGATTGCTGCTGACAACCATTGTCCTCTCCCGCCCCACCCCGGGACAACGACATAAGGGCCACAACTTTATTAACTGTTAACTTCTAGCCTCCCTTTTCTGTGGCGGGGGCTATGTATTGTGGGGTCCTGGTGCAGAGCCAGGGGATTTAACCTTACCCCACCTTCTCTCCCTCTTTGGGCGAGTCCCAAGCCCTGAGAGTGTGCTGTCCAAGAACAGCCCAGTCCCAGCTGGCCAACTCAGGTTAAACTTGACTGATCACCCACCACCACCAAAGCCTCAGGACCTTAGGAGGGCAGTGCTGTCAGCTGGCCACCAGTGTACACCCCCCCCCCCACACACACACACAACCTAGGACTGAATCTCTGGATTTTAGTATCCCAGATAGCATCCTGAGACCATCTCCTGAAGTATCCTGGGACCTGACTGATGCTACAATTCTCCCGCATTATCCGCCAGTTGTGACCTATTTATGACAAACCCCCCCCCCCAAGCTTAGCCCATACAGTCCTAATGGAAAAACAGTGTGAGATATGCAAACATTCACCTGTCCCAAAGGCCAATCTTTTTATTATCCTGTGGGATAAACCAGGGAGGAATATGAGTGTTAAGCTGACCCCTACCCCCAAAAGGCTTTTCCCATCATCTCAGCATATTTGGCTGCCAGCATAATGGAAGATAGTAAAGGATTAAGCTCGTTTTTCTGCACCATTCAGTCCAGTGAAATCAAGTTTTTTGTTTTGTTTTAAGTCATGCTCTTTGTTCACACTGTTCTTTTAGCTATTGAAACCTGTTTCTTACTGGGAGACTGTAAGGCCATTTTTGTTGGGCTAACACGCTCACTTTCTCATCACAGTCAGACATTTTAAACTCTTTTATTTTCCACATCAGCTGGAATTAATTCTTTTTCATCTATTTTTAATCCACATTTTTACTTTTTCATTTCCCCCCTTGCAGCTCATTATGTTCTTTTTCTGAATGTCATTTCTTTTCCTCTTCCCTATACACAGATTATGTATATTGAGTAGGCTGCTGAATATAATATTAACAAAAAAAAATAAGTTGAGTTTTAGAATGGGAAAACTACTGGTTGAAACAATATAATTGTGGAAGATGGAAGTTTCATTGGGAATCCTCCAAGCCTTTCCAAACCCAACCAATGTTAAGTCTCATCCATTTTCAGAGACTGGAACTCAGAGCAAAGTTACCTTTAAGAAGAATGAATACTTTCCACAACAAATCGGCCCATAACTAAGGAAAAGTAGAATAATGTTCTGATGCTCAGTTGTGGATGGCTTCAATATGTTTGTCTCTTAGTCTTGAAGTACCTTTCTTAAGGTAAATTGTTCAAGATTAATTCCCCCCCCCAGACCATCAAGAGAATCATAGCTTTAGATTTTTTGAACAATATGAATGGTTGTTCAGTGGTGCAGGGAAAGGACTATACCTGCTAAGGAGAATCAGGTTTGTAGTTTCTGCAGAGCTGTTAGAACAATGGAGCACATTTTTATACCTCCTGCAATACAGAGTAGGAGACCACAAGCCCTTGAATGTTGTATCCTTTGTTTGTGGTTATATTGGTCTTCCATTATGTTACCCGTAGAGTTGTCCAGTTGTCCCTGGTAAAGAAGTATGAAGCTATAGGTATGTTACTGGAATTCTGCTTGTCCAGTTCCAGTGTCCCTCCTGTGGCTTCTCAGCTTCTAGGCTTTCTGAGATATTATGAAGCTAACTGTAATTGAGTTATGGAGGACTCCATTCACCTTGGTCAGGTCCATACCTATCAAGCACAGCTCCGGAGATTACGGGACCTGTGCAGAACGTTTCTGCGCAGGTCTGTTGTACGCATGCGTAAAAGCCTTCTATGCATGCGTACAATGGACCTGCGCAGAAACGTTCTGCGCAGCTCACTTCTACGCATGCGTAGAAGGCTTTTACACATGCGTAGAAGGCTTTCACACATCCCCTTCTGCACAGAAGCCTTCTACGCATGCGTAAAAGCCTTCTACGCATGCGTAGAAGTGAGCTGCGCAGAAGGGATGCGCAGTAGCTCATTTCCCCCGCTGCCAAATTACGGGGGAGGGGGGGTAGCAGCAGCTCCGGGTGGGAAATGACGAAAATCGGCGCAAAAATATGGGAAATCCCAGCCAATCCAGGATACTTGACAGGTATGGTTAGGTCTAGCTTCAATATAAAAAAGAGAAATTTGCATACTCATATAAAAATAGCATTTGGCCAATTAAATTATAAGTATGGTCAGAATCTTCCTGGCATTGATGTAAAGTTTGTGTTACTTGCTATGGTTAATTAACAAGGTGTTGGGATGTACAGTACCTTGCTTATGTGCCAGGTCACAAACCCATTGGTACACCTGCAATGCACCCAGCAGGGAAAATTTAACCAAGTGCTTGGATAGAGTTGCCAGGACAAGAGCATCTTGTATTCTGAAATATTATGGCCAAAACCTGAGACAGGAGGCAGCAGGTCCTTGTGATGTCACAGAGGCAGAGCAAGCAAGGATTGGGCATCTATCCAGGTTTACCATGACTGCTGCTAGAACTTGTGCAACAAGAAGGCAGATGAGTTGTGATGTTACTGCACCACTCCCTGCCTGTTTCCATATGGTAAGGTAAAGGTAAAGGTTGCCCTTGCTTTTTGTATCCAACTCTAGGGTTCAGTGCTCATCTTTGTTTATAACCAAAGAGCCAGCACTGTCTGCATCTGCAGACGTTTACATGGACATGGGGCAGGCATGACTAGACACCGGAGTGCATGCAATGCTCTTTACCTTCCCACCAAAGAGGTACCTATTTATCTACTTGCAATTTCTTGCTTTCGAACTGCTAGGTTGGCAGGAGCTGGGACAAAGACGGGAGCTCACTCAGTCATGCAGCACCTGGGAATTGAACTCCGACCTTCCAGTCAGCGAGTTCAGCGTCATAACCACTTGAGCCACCGCAGTCCTTATGGTATCCTGTACCTAATGCTGGTACCCAAGCCAGGGCTGGGCAAGGGAGAGAGATAGTGGTTAGGTGCAGCTGAGCTTGTTATGCTGCCTGGATCAACACAGAGAGAGACATCTTTATAATGAGACAGTGAACGTTGATGCCAACCAGAAATGGGTTAGATCCATGGTTCCCAACCTTTTTTTGGCAATGCCCCCATCTAAGCATCTCTAAAATCCTGATGCTGATGCTGCCCGCCGCCCCCTGCCCCAGTGACACATAATTCATATTATTCAAAAAGTGAACTCCTATTCAACTGGAGGAAGACTTTTTAAAAGGCCATTCACTGGCACTACCTTACTTTGCTACATTCTGTATTTTATTGTAATTGTATCTCATTGCATTCCTTGAATTTATTGTATTATGCATTTTGTATTGTTGAGAAAGCTTTCTTTTGTTGCAGAGAGCTTTCTCCTGTTATGTTGTTAGCCGCTCTGGGTGGTGCTCACGCCAGCAGGATGGGATATAAATAAACCTATAATAATAATAATAATAATAATAATAATAATAATAATAATAATAATAATAATAATAATAATAATAATAATAATAATAATAATAATAATAACAACAACAACAACAACAACAACAATAAATAAATAAATAAATAAATAAATAAATAAATAAATAAATAAATAAATAAATAAAAATAAAAAAATAAATAAATAATTCTTGAATTGACCCCCTTAAAATCATGTTGGGAACCAAGGAGTTAGAGAAAGGCCCTTAGAATTTAAAGCCGTTGGACGTTTAACTAGAAAAGATATAATAAGAAATGCATCTATTAGGATTTATATAGAAAAAGCTTGAGATTAAAATGGAAGTTAATACTCTGGAATAATGGAGGAAGTTCCTTTAAGGTAGTTAGGTTTTTGTTTCCTTTTCCTTTTTCTCTTTTTTCTTTCCTCCTCTTTTTAAAAATAAACTAGATTTTTGTAAGTATAAATATTTTTGTTCCCCCCTTTTCTTTCTTTTTTAGCTCTTCCCCCTTTTCTCTTCTCTTTTCTTTTTGAATGTTAGCAGATATTATTTGTGCTATTCAATTTTTAAAAAAGGATTATACATTTTTGTTTAGTTTTTTGTTGTTGTGTTGTTTTGTTTTTCCTATATTTTAATTAATAAAGTAAAAAAAATTTTTTTAGAAAGAATATAAAGAATGTACATTTTTAGAAAGAATGTAAAGCTGTTACATGCACAAAATAACAACCACAAAAAATAAACTTCCTCTTTCTCTTAAGAGTCCCTTGTTCTGGGAGTTTTCCCCCATCCTGGAGACCCTGGTGGCACAGTGTTTAAACTGCTGTACTGAGGCCAAAAGGTTGTGAGTTCAATCATGACCAGGAATCAAGGTTGACTCAGCCTTCCAGCCTTCCAACATCAGTAAAATGAGTACCCAACATGTTTGGGGGCAATGCTAATTAGCTTGTGAACTGCCCAGATAGTGCACTAAGCACTATGGGGCTATAAGTATGATTGATTTACTTTTTGCTTTGCCTTGCCTGTACAGCCTGATTTCTTTTCTCTATTCTGCTCAGTATTTAAAGTTGTGCATTACTATAATGATGTCTTAACTGACTCTAAGAAGGATTTTTACATGCTCTGCAAGTTTGTACTAATGAGGCTGATCAGAGAGTAGCTCCTTGCTTTCCCAATTGTGTTGCTAATCCTAACAAAAATGTTGATGGGATCTTTTTCTCAAAGTTGTTAATCTTGCCTGGCAGAATTCTAAAGAAGGCTTGTTTTTGTTTTTAAAGCATTCAAGTGCCCAAAAAACCTGAAGGAGGGCCATCCAAGGACAGCCAAGGTGTTGTGTGGGTTGAAAGCATTTCGTCAGAGCATCTGTTGTCATTTAAACATCCGGCAGCACTATCTGCCTTTTGTAAATGGTGCCGCAACTGGCACTACCAAGGAAGTAAGATACAGTACATGAGGATGAATAGGATTGACAAGCTCCTCTTTGCATCCTGTTGGGTGCCCACATGCTCTTCTTTTCCAAAACTGGTCCTTTATTTGAGAGGCTGTGCAATCTAGGGCCATTTTAAATAATCCTAAAAAGGGAAAGCTGAGATCTTGGTGCTAACTATCAATGTCTGGGACTTTGTCAGAATAAAAGATCACCTGGTTTCCCTTACTGTGATAAGGGGTATTATATTTCCATGTAAACAATAGCAATCCTTCCCAGATTAAGATCTGTTCACGTAAAGTAGCAGATGAAACCTGTGTACTAATCCAAGGTTGCTTTTTCCTTCTTTCCTTTTGCTTGTGTGTTTTACTGTCCTCCCTTACCCCCCTTTTTTTTGGATGATGTGTAACTAGCCAATGTCATGGGTAGAAAAGGGTGCTTGGAGCCCATATTTTGGAAATAATCCTTCAAACTGAAGATGCACACATATATGCAAGAGAAATGCTTCATACACATACATGCTTCAGTCCAGTCTAGTCATCAACAAGTTAATAGATTCAAAAGATGGAACTTTGCCGGCTCTAGCCCCGGCTGTGGGTGAGCCACCACACCCTCGGGCCTCCACCCCCACGCCATCGGGGCCTCAAAAGCCAGGAAGGATGTTGCGGCGGCGAGGAACTTTGCTGGCTCTAGCCCCGGCTGTGGGTGAGCCACCACACCCCCGGGCCTCCGGCCCCACGCCATCAGGGCCTCAAAAGCTGGGAGGGATGGTGCGGCGGCGAGGAACTTTGCCAGCTCTAGCCCCGGTTGTGGGTGAACCACCACACCCTCGGGCCTCCGCCCCCACGCCATCGGGGCCTCAAAAGCCGGGAGGGATGTTGCGGCGGTGAGGAACTTTGCCGGCTCTAGCCCCGGCTGTGGGTGAGCCACCACACCCTCGGGCCTCCGCCCCCATACAATCGGGGATGCAAAAACCGGGACGCTTTACTGTTATAGTGTTTATGAGGATTGATGATGTTGTATTGCCTATTCGTTTGATGTAATTCTTTTTTATGATATCTGATATGTTTAACTGCTGTAATTGTTATAATAATTATTGTATAACTATGCTTGGTGCTATTTTGCATCACCTGTGTTCGTTTTTTGTATTGATTATGTTGCACTTATATGCTGTATTGCTTGTTTTGTGAACCACTTTGAGTTGCTCATTGGGTGAGTAAGCGGTATATAAATTAAAATTTCAATTCAATTCAATTTCAAGATCTTCAGAATATAAAAAAAAGCCTCCCCTGCCCCCTGAAAAACAAAGGTTTTTAAATAAATAAAACCGGGCATTCTTACATGCCCCAAATGGTAGCGCAGTTTCAATTTCCAAAGCGATAGGGAAAAGAAATCCTTGCTGGATTTCCATGAATCTGCCTTGCCTGGCAGAGATGTTAAACAATCAGAAAAGGATCTATGTAGTACTGTCAAAGAGTAAGTGTTGGAAAGATTACTTATAAAGAACGCATTTAACCAGTAGAATATCTTGCTGAGTTATTGTTAACTTAGACTTTAACATTTACCTTACGTATCAAAGCAACAGTTCAACCTGCAGATTGCCATTAAAGTCAACGAATGCCATGCTGCTCAAATACACTCAGTTCATTGGAAGTGTGCCAGTTACACACTGGGTGCCTGGCAGTCATGACAATGTCACAAAGGGGCAAGAATATGCTTGAAAAATATAACTTAGATGACAGTCTACTAAAAAAAGAATTGTGCATTAGTTGGTAACTATAGCAACCAACACAACACAATTGGAAAAGAGCACCATCTATTAAAATGAAAATGGAGGCATTTAATAAGGCCATACTAAGAAAGGTGGCAATCATGATTCTTATTATTAGTGTAAGTAATGGTCTTAATGAGTAATATAACTTACTGTATTTATTGTGTACCATTAAAAACTAGTGGAATTTTAATTTTAATACTGTATGTGCATTTTAAATTTTTAACAGATGAAGACCCATTAGCACGCAGGGGTGATCTAGCCTGAGTTGATATGGAATGTTGACGCTTGATTAGAATGATCTAATAAGTCCCATCAATCCACAGCTAATACCAGGGAGTAGCTTAATAAGCAAGCCCCTTAGCACTTCTTCTTCTTCTTCTTCAGATGCCCTGTCTATTCTGGATATTGCCTATCATCATGGCGATAGTCTTCCTGTTCTTAACTCCTTGGAACAGTTCTTCCAAGGACATTCCACACCAGTCTCTCAGGTTCTTCAGCCATGAAGTCCATCTACATCCAGGAACTCTCTTCCCAGGGATCTTTCCTTGCAGAGCAAGTGGGAGTAATCTATATTTTATGTTGTTCCTCATGATATGACCAAGGTATTGGAGCTTTCTTTGATTAATATTCTTAAACAGTTCTTGTTCTTTATCCATCCAGCGCAACACTTCTACGTTAGTCACATGGTTAACCCATGATATCCTTAGTCATCTGTAAATCCACATTTCAAAAGCTTTAGTTTTCTTTTCAGATGCTTTAGTCAATGTTCAAGCTTTGACTCCATATACCAACACTGGGAATACATAACATATCACTATTCAGATCTTTGTAGTGAGAGTTAGATCTCTAACATATAACAAATGTCACATATTTATGAAGGTGGATCTTGCTTTTTCTATTCATATTTTAATCTGTACCTCAGGAGCCCAATATTCATTTAACATATTCCCCAAATAAACAATGTATCCACTTTTTTTATTTGTTGTGTCCCTGCTATTAGTTTTCCAAGAGTTGGTGCTCGGCTTATAACAAGATATTTAGTCTTCTTGGTGTTGAAATCCAAACCATATTCTGCACTTGAAGCACTACCTCCATCCATCATCAACTGAAGATCTGCAAGGTTTGAGGCCATCAACATTGTGTCATCAGCATATCAGATGTTATTCATTTATTCCCCATTAATGTTAATACCAATGTTTAAATCTGATAGTGCTTCTAAAAAAAATACTCTCTGAATATATTAAACAGTGTCAGGGACAACACGCAGCCTTGTCACACACACCTCTCCAAATTTGAACCTACTCGGTCAGCTGCTCTTCAACTCTGACTTGAGCTGTCTGATTCCAATAAAGGCTTGTGATGTTTCTGATATCTATATCATCTACACCTATTTTCTTCAGTGCTGTGATCATTATCTCATGCTGGCTTCTATCAAAGGCTTTTGCATAATCTACAAAACATGCATGCACATTACATCTCATGTCTACAAATCTTTGTATGAGGACCTGCATCGTAAACAGAGCCTCTCTGGTACCCATAGAATTCCAGAAGCCAAATTGCGTCTAACCTGTGTTTTCTTCACACTTCTTATAAATTCTGCTATGGATGATTTTCATAAAGACTGCATGACTCATGAGGATAATAGTTCTGTACTCCTCATAGGACTTCACATTTGGTTTCTTCAGCAATGTAACAAGGGGTGATAACAACCTATTGCTCAGAAGGATGCCTGTGTCATAAATGGTGTTTAAAATGTCTGTCAATTATTTGATGTTAACTTCAGACAGAAGTTCCAAAATTTCTACTGGGATGTCATCTGGCCCTCTTGCACTCCCATCTTTGGATCTTTGCAAAGCTCTTACAAACTCACTCTTAGCAATAGCAAAAGCAATTACTACAGTTTAACTACTGAGCCATGAGGGCTCCTTCCAGAAATTAGTAAATTAATCATTTCCCCTGATTAGCAGAGGGCAGGAAAAGTGAGGTTTTTTTCTGTTTAAGACTACTGATAATGTGATATGTAAAATATATTAAGAAATAAAGAAATCTTTTCTTTGCCTTGCTGCTTGAGAAGCCACCACCATGGAATAAACAGCCAGCAAGGCTCAGAATAGATGGTTATAATTTTAAAATGTCTGACACATTGCATTAGCGGCAGTCTTAAACAGGAAAAAAACTTAATTTCTTCTGCCATCTAAAGAAATTAACTTTCCCCCCTGAATGTCTGAGCAGGGGAAGTGATTAATTTGTCAATATCCAGAAGTGGCTAGCTTATTGAGCCACTTCCCAATATTGGCAAATTGACACTGGTGTGACCAAGAAAAAATATTTACTGTAATGATTCTTAACTGTTCTAAGTAAACAGCAGTTTCCTACCCTGAACAAATCTGAAATGGATTGGTATACATTGGAATAGTAGGTATCACTCTAACAAAAAAAATGTCATGTAGTCAATGTTTTCAGAGTGCTCCAGTGCTTGGCTCCAAAAAAAATTACTGCCACACTGTGGGCGTGGCTAGGGGGAAGCCCTGTGTTGCACCCGAATTAGGACTACTTTATTTCAAAACTTGGATGGGCATGGCCAGCCAGAATTTCCGGTTCTGGCAAACTGATGCGAACCTGCTGATGCTCACCACTGGAGTGCTCCCAACTCTTCCAGCAAGGAGTTAGAGCAGGGGTGCCCAAGGTTTTTGAGCCACAGGCCAGTCACGTCGTTCAGGGGGGCAGTCACTATGTCCTGGGTGACAGATCTGGTCCCCAATGCCTAATCATCCGGGCAAAATGCCCTCATCGCAGCCGGAAGCGGAAGTAAAGCACACCCAATGGGTGCATTTTACTTCCACTTCCAGGAGCGATGAGGGCTTTGTGGGCCAGATGAATTGGCATCAGGGGCTGGATCCAGCCCACGGGCCATGGTTTAGGCACCCCTGAGTTAGAGAGTAGGATAAACTCCCATGTCATTGACCTCTAGCAGGACTAGAGCTTATTACATTCCTAAACCAATGCAAAAAAAAAGTCACAGCAGAGGTGAATTTTAAACTTGTGAGCCCTTTCTTTCATTCTGACTATGCCCACTAGGTAGTGATTCCATGGGTAATAGTCAGCCACTTCCATATAATCATATAGTAAACTAGCAGAGGTGCCCGGCGTTGCCGGGCTGTTTTAAATTGTGTTGGAAGGTTAAATTGTGTTAATGTTTTTTAAAAATTGCTTAGTCTGTAATTTTAATTTGTAAAATGTTTCTTTATGTAAATTTTTTTTGCTTGGCTGTTATTAACTGTGATCTGCTTTTTGGGTTTTTTTTTAGGATTAATAAAAGAACAAAGTATGATATAATTTTTTCAAATTGTTTTATGTAAGCGAATAATGTTTTAGTTTTTTTGAATTTTTTTAATTAGTTGTACCGTAGGTAATAATTTTAATAATGTAAAAGTAAATGTTTTTTACATTCAATGTTTTTAAAATGTGTTTAGATATTTTGGGTTTTAATTTGAGTTAAAACTCAGCACAGGATTTTTAAAAGTTTCTATTGTATTTTATTGACATATGTTTGTGATTTGTGTTAAAGTGTGTTTTAGTGTAATTTTTTTGACTTGTTTTTATTGGTATGACCTTTTGTGTAAAATTGTGAATTTGTGTTATGTTTTTGATTTGTTTTTACTCTTGTGGCCTTTTTTGGGGGGGCTGTTGTGAGTTTTTGAATTGTTTTTACTATTGTGGCCAGCAGGTGGTGCTGGTAGGGGTTATTGTATTTTGACTGTTTTTTCTCTCCTGGCCTCTGGGTGGAGCTTCTTCTGGTAAGTAGTCTCTTTCTTTATTCATTTCTTTTCGGGTCCTCGTGGAGGTAGGACATCTTTTGGTAAGTTTGCTTGTTTTCTTTCTTTTGTGTGTGTGTGTGTGGGGGGGGTTTTGTAATTTGTATTTTTGTCTGTTTGTTTTGTTTTTTATTGTGTTTTTGTTTACTTTGTATTGTTTTTGGTGTTGTTTTTGTTTGTTTTTGTGTGTTTTTCGATGTTTTGGCTGTGCTTTTAGTAATTTTTTAAAAATTATTTATTTATTTGGTGGTGGGGAGGGGAGGGGTGTGTGGTTGTTGGGGTTTAGGAAGGGTGGGCTAGGTGGTGGGGAGGGGGCATGGTCGCTGGGGGTTAGGAAGGGTGGGCTAGGTGGTGGGGAGGGGGCGTGGTCATTTGGGGTTAGGAAGGGTGGGCTAGGTGGTGGGGAGGGGGCATGGTCATTGGGTGTTAGGAAGGGTGGGCTAGGTGGTGGGGAGGGGGCGTGGTCATTGGGGGTTAGGAAGGGTGGGCTAGGTGGTGGGGAGGGGGGAGGGGTCAGTGGGGGTTAGGAAGGGTAGACTAGGTGGTGGGGAGGGGGTGTGGTCGGTGGGGGTTAGGAAGGGTGGGCTAGGTGGTGGGGAGGGGGGCTTTATTGTGTTATTGTGCTTTGTGTGGAGTCATGAAAGTAGATTGGGGTTTCGCCTTTAATATCAGTGGGTGGGGGGGTTGCGACCCCCCTCTCCGCTGGCTCCCCTGGGGTTGGGAGGTTTGGGTGGACAAAAGGGGTATGCCCCCCAATCCTTCTGGACCCAGGAGACCAGGGAGAGTGGATCGATTCCCCCCTTCTTAAAACAACTCCGTTTTTAAAGAGAAGAAACCACTTGCATACCCCTTTTGTCCCCCCCAAACCTCCCAACCCCATGGGAGCCAGCGGAGAGGGGGGATGGCCACCCCCCACCCACTGATATTAAAGGGGAAACTCCAGTCAGGACCTTCAGGCGCCGTTGGTGAGGGAAAGAAGGGCGGTTGGTGCTTGCGTGGCTGTGAGGCGGTGAGTTGTTGTTTTTTTATTTTTCGGGTGCCGGCTTCCTCAGCGTCCTGCACGCTCATGTCACGCAGGACTCTGGGGCTTGTAGTTATGGGTTTGTGATTTGTTGTTGTGGTGCATTTTTTCCTGAGGCTTGATTTTGATTGGCCACGGTGCGTTTCTCAATGTTCTTTGTGGTTGCGCCTCTCAGCCTGATTGGCTGTGGCGCAGCACAAAGAACGTTGGGAAATGAAGTTGTTTCCCCTTTTTTTGCGTTTGTGGGGCTCTTGCTCCACTGGCGCATTTCTCAATCTTGCGTTTACCTGCGTACCCTGTTTGGGCGTGTGCATGAATGGTGAGTGTGGGCTAGTAGGGCCTGGCTAAGGAGCCTATGCAAAGTTCCAACGGTTAACCCTAGATTTTATGGTGCCCACTTTAACATAAGTGGATATAAGATCACTGTCTCTATTCTGATAATTAAATATGAAACTCTGACCATAAGCATGTTAAATGGAAGACCAATATGATGAACTTGACTTCTAAGTTGCTTGATAGAATAGTCAACAGAAGACCTATTTCAAAAATATTACAAAATCCCAACAGCTAAACCTGTACATCTGTTCAAATGTGTCTTCTAAGTGATTAATGTCAATAAACAAAAAGAAGATGGGCAGGCCATATTACCCGCCTAAAAGATAACAGATGGACCTGTCGGCAAACATATTGGAAACCAAGGGACCACAAAAGACCACTTGGCAGACTCTGAATACAATGGGACGAGCCTATGGTAAAGCTGTTCGGTCAGAGATGGCAGACTCTGAATACAATGGGACGAGTCTATGGTAAAGCTGTTCGGTCAGAGATGGAACTAGAAGACAAAGGATAGAACATTTTTGAGTTCGGTTGATTTGTGCTTAAATAGCTAAGCGATGACAAATCGATATTGGATTGGATTGGATTGGAATGGAAATAGGTACAGTATGTTCACTGCAGCTATTGCCAACAGAAAAACTATTTCCGGAAATTGTCTATTTATCAGCCCTTCTCTGGATCTGCTATTACCACCACTGTTGCTGTCTGGCCATTGCTTTTATTTTCTTGTTGAGTGTAGGGACATTTATATTGAAACTATACTAGCAGCTGCACACAAGAGTGCAAGTAAAGAATTGATATTTTAAATAAAAAGAAATACAGCGATCTGTATTTTCAAGAATGCAAGATTAAAAATGTATATTCTGGGATTAAAAGTGTACTTCACCGTACTTGAAAAAGGTGCTGTTTTGGACAACATGTTTTATTATTTTTTATGGGAAAGGATACAAGGATGTAATTTTGAACATTTTTAAAACCAGAAATTATGCAGGGAAAAGAGGGTGCAGATTTATGGATGAATGCATGTGAAACTAATAGGAACCAGGAATGGGCTGATCCAGTTATCCCTAGCTGCTGATATCTGTGTGGGTGTTCTGCACGAAGTTCCTGGACAACTGGATCAGATCAGGTCGACTAGTCAAGTTGCCCACACCAATGGGCATAAAGCCTTAAAGGTCTGAGATGAGGACTTCTTTCTCAGCCCCAGTATGGAAATCCTTGTAAACAGAGAGGTCACATACTGAATTGCAGGCAAAATATATGCTCCATCTTGAAGTTGTGACCTTGTGGAATAATTTTTTTGAAAATCATTTTTCTTAGGAGGAAGGTTCAAAAAAGCTAGAAGAAACCTGTTTTTATTTGTCTTCAATAAAGCATACTTGAAAAAAAAAGAAAAGAAATATAAAGATGGCAGGCTAGGGAACCAAAAGCAGGGAACAAACTACAAATAAAAAGATTGCTGCTTTATTTCCTCCAAAAAATCAATTAAAACTGTTTAATCAGTCATACTAGCAAGCTGCCATTTGAAGCAACAAGGAACAGGAAATTCATTAGACTGGAAATCAACGACCTAAATAATAGTCAGAACACACATCACTCTGCAGCATGTAAGAGAGATGAAGCACAAGACAAATGATCCCGCAGAGGCTAAAAGTAATAAAATCTTGGATAAAAACTAGCTGAGTAAATGTAGTGCACCTTTTTCATTGATTGCAGACAGAGCTGTCATCTCAGAGAACATTTCCTGCATTCCCACATTGCAAATGCCCATGATCGCATCTGCACAAAGTTACTAAAGGAATGGACCTCCTATTTCAACTACTATGATGTCTTGTATGTAGCATTAAAAAAAATCTATAACATGTAGTAATTTTGCCATAAATTGTCACCTGAGACTGAGCATTTCAATCACATTTATGCTCATACTTTAAAAGTAGCAGTGCCATCCAGCTTATTCCTAGGTAAAGGTTTCTCTTGCTCGAAAGCCAGTCGTATCCGACTCTAGAGTTCAGTGCTCATCTCTGTTTCCAAGCCGAAGAGCCAGCACTGTCTGCTTCTGCAGACATTTTCCGTGGTCATGTGGAAGGCATGACTAGACACCGGGGCGTTGGAATGCTGTTGCCTTTCCACCAAAGTGGTCCCTATTTATCTACTTACAATTTCTTGCTTTCGAACTGCTAGGTTGGCAGGAGCTGGAACAGAGACGGGAACCCATTCCGTCCTGCAGTGCTCGGGAATTGAACTGCTGACCTTCTGCCTCCCAGTCAGTGTCTTACCCACTTGAGCCACTACAGTCTTATTCCTAGCCACATTTTAAACTGTTGGCTTTAACTGTTAAATCTATAAAAGGCTTGCAACTAGGTTATGTCAAATGTACATAAGAACATAAGAACAGCCTTGCTGGAACAGGCCACAGCCCATCCAGTCCAGCATTCTGTCTCACACAGTGGCTCACCATTTCCTTCAGGGTATTCCCAAGGAGATGCCTTCACCTGCTTAGGATTCCCTGGAAATGTCATTGAGAGATATCCTGCCTATCTCTCCAACCCGGAGGTTGTCCTTAAGTATCCATAATTATAGCCATTGATACTCTTCTCCTCCATGAACTTGTCTAATCCTTTCTTAAAGCTGTCAAGACTGACAGCTGTCACCACTTCTTCTGGCAGGGAGTTCCATAGACCAGTAATCCTCTGGGTGAAAAAGTACTTTCTCTTATTTGTTTGAGAACTAGTACCCAAAAGTTTCATGGAGTGTCCCCTAGTTCTAGTGTTGTGCGATAGGGAAAACAGTTTTTCCTTATCCACTTTGTCCACACCGTGCATGATTTTATAAACTTCAATCAGGTCACCTCTTAGACGCCGTCGTTCAAGAGTGAAAAGGCCCAACCGTTGCAGCCTCAGATGGTAAGGAAGGTGTTCCAGTCCCCTAATCATTCTGGTTGCCCTCCTCTGTACTTTCTCCAACTCCATGATATCCTTCTGGAGGTATGGCGACCAGAACTGTACACAGTATTCCAGATGGGGCCTCACCATAGATTTATAAAGAGGCAAAATAACACTTGCTGACTTATTTTCTATACCCTTCCTAATGATCCCTAACATTGAGTTTGCTTTTTTCACTGCTGAGGCACACTGGGTTGACACCTTCATTGAGCTGTCCACCAGGACACCAAGGTCCCTTTCCTGGTTTGTCGCAGAGAGTTCAGACCCCATCAGTTTATAAATGTAATTGGGGTTCTTTGCCCCAACATGCATCACTCTGCATTTACTAATGTTGAAGCTCATTTGCCACTGTTTTGCCCACTCCCCCAGTGTCAAGAGATCCCTCTGGAGCTCCTCACAATCTCTCACAGTTTTCACTACCCTGTATAATTTAGTGTCGTCAGCAAATTTGGCTACCTTGCTTTTTACTCCTACCTCTAGATCATTTATGAAGAGGTTGAAAAGCAGGGGTCCCAGTACTGAACCTTGGGGGACCCCACTCTTTACTTCCCTCCACTTGGAGAAGTGTCCATTTAGTGCTACCCTCTGTTTCCTGTCCCTTAGCCAGTTGCTGATCCAGGACAAGACCTGTCCCTTTATTCCATGACTGGTAAGTTTATTCAAGAGCCTTTGGTGTGGGACCTTGTCAAAAGCCTTCTGAAAGTCCAGATAAACAATGTCAACTGGATCCCCCTTATCCACATGCTTGTTGACACTCTCAAAAAATTCCAACAGATTAGTGAGGCATGATTTGCCCTTGCAAAAGCCATGCTGGCTCTCCTTTAGCAGCGCCTCCTCTTCTATGTACCTATTAATTCTATCTTTTAGGATGGTTTCCATCACTTTACCTGGGACACATGTCAAACTGACAGGCCGGTAATTTCCTGGATCACCCCTGGATCCTTTTTTGAAAATTGGTGTTACATTCGCTACCTTCCAGTCATCAGGCACAAAGCCTGATTTGAGGGAAAGATTATATATTTTGGCTAGGATATCAGCAATTTCATCTTTAAGTTCCCTGAGAACTCGTGGATGGATGCCATCTGGTCCTGGGGATTTGTTAGTGTTTAGCTTAACAAGACATGCAAGGACCTCCTCCCTGGTTATTTCTATCTTGCTTAATTCTTCGGTTTCCCTCCCTACGAAGATAGGTTCTGTTTTGGGCATGTGGTCTCTATCTTCTTCAGTGAATACTGAAGCAAAGAATTCATTGAGTCTCTCTGCAATCTCTGTTTCCTCTTTAATAACCCCTTGCCTTCCATTGTCATCTAATGGTCCAATGGCCTTCCTAGTTGGGTTCTTACTTCTAATGTACTTAAAGAAGTCTTTGTTATTCCTCTGAGTATTTTTAGCTATACGCTCCTCAAAGTCTTGCTTTGCTTTCCTGATTGTTGCCTTGCATTTGTTCTGCCAGAATTTATGTTTCTGCCTGCTGTCCTCATTTGGACAAGCCTTCCATCTTCTAAATGAGTTTTTCTTGCTCTTGATCACTTCCCGAACAGCTCCTGTAAGCCACATTGGAGTCCTCTTGGACCTGGCAGTGCCCTTTTTCCTTTTGGGTATGCATTCCAATTGAGCCTCTGTTATTGTTTTTGTAAACAGCCTCCATGCCACTTGGAGTGTTTGGACTCTCTCAATTTTCCCTTTCAGTTTCTTTTTTACTAGTTTCCTCATCTTTGGGAAATTTCCTTTTTGAAAATTTAAGGTCTCTGTGTTAGATTTTATCAGTGACTTGCGGTCTATGATCAAGTTAAACATAATTGAGTTGTGGTCACTGTTCCCTATTGGATCAGTCACATTAACATCTTGCACCAGATCCTGAGTATTACTCAGGATCAAGTCAAGGATTCTTGTACCTCTAGTTGGGTCTTCAACCATCTGTCCCAGGGAACAATCATTTAGCATATCTAGGAACTTTATCTCTTTATCATGTGCTGAACAACAGTTCACCCAGTCTATGTGAGGGTAATTGAAGTCCCCCATTATAACCAGGCTTCCCTTCCTGGATGCCTCCTTTACAACATTCTCCAACTGCCAGTCTCCCTCAAGAGTTTGGGTCGGAGGCCGATAGTATATGCCTACTGTTAGACCATCCTTGTGGCCTGGTACTCTTACCCACAGAGCTTCTAATGGTGACTCTAAATCACCTAGATATTCCAATTCATAAGATTTTATCACTTCTTTGACATACAAGGCTACACCACCTCCTGTTTGCCCCTTCCTATCCTTCCTGTACAGTTTGTAGCCTGGGATAACTGTATCCCATTGGTTATCATCCGTCCACCAGGTTTCAGTGATACCAATAATATCAATATTCTTATCTATTGCTAAGTATTCCAGCTCCCCTATTTTGTTCCGGAGGCTTCTGGCATTTGTATACAAGCATTTATATATGCTTTTCTGACACAGTCTTTTGTGTCCAGTTGCATTGTTAGACTGCCTCTTGCACCCTTCTGCTAGAGTGCTGGTGACTAGCTCCTTGCTCTGCTCAGTAATTTTTGCATCCTCCTCACTACTCAAGTACACACTTTCCCGAACCGGATGCTGCCCAGCTCCTGTCGGCTTTCCCCCAGTTATCAGTTTAAAAGCTGCTCTGCAGCCTTTTTGATGTTGAGTGCCAGCAATCTGGTCCCATCATGGTTTAAATGCAACCCATCCCTCCTGAACAGATTTGGCTTGTCCCAAAATGTTCTCCAGTTCCTGACAAATCTGAAGCCCTCCTCTCGACACCACCGCCTCATCCACGCATTGAGGCTTCTGAGCTCTGCCTGCCTGGTAGGTCCTGCGCGAGGGACAGGCAGCACTTCTGAAAATGCTACCTTGGAAGTCCGGGACTTCAATCTTCTTCCTAACAACCTAAATTTGGCTTCCAGGACAGACCGCTTGGCCTTCCCAACATCATTAGTACCAACGTGTACCATGACAACTGGCTCGTTCCCAGTTCTCTCTAACAATCTATCTAGATTTCTTGTGATGTCTGCAACTTTTGCACCTGGCAGGCAAGTCACCATACGGTTATCATGTGCATCACAAATCCATTTCTCTGTATTTCTAATTATTGAATCGCCTAGTACAAGGAGCCTCTCTCCTGCAATCTGTTCATCTACATGCACCTCATCAACCATATTAAGGGAGAGAAACTCAGTTTGTTCCTGTTGTTTATCTTCCTGGATCTCATCAAGTGTGATGAAGGAGAGATCATCAGGTGGAACCAGTTGTTCCTCTGTGTGTTCCTCGTCAGGTGTGATAAGGGAAAGAGCCTCAAATTTATTCTGTAATTTCAGACTCTCAGAGTGATCCCCTACTCTTCTCCTCCTTTGAGTCACATTCCTCCAACCATCTCCCTCCTGAGTTAGTGAAGGGCCTTCTCCCTCAGAACTGTGCCCTGTCTCTTCTTTGTCCAGCATAGTCTGCTCCGCTCTGTCCAAGAACAGCTCAAGCTCCTTAATTTGTTGGTGGTTAGATATGCGGGCCTCTAGCTGCTGGACCTTCTCTTCTAGTAGTGCAACCAGCTTGCACTTGCTGCAAGTGTAGTTCTCCATGTGCTTTGGCAAGAACACAAACATGGCACAAGAATTGCAGGTAACTACAACTGTTCCCTCAGAATCCATTTTAACAAGTGCAGTATTCTGGGCCTCAAAAATGTACACGTTTACTACCTTTCTACCCAGTAAGACTATATTCTTCTTATGTTCCTAGTTTGTAATCTAAAGCAGCTCTACTCCAACTGCAAAACTTACCAGTGCTCACTTCCTTTGTTTGGCTCTCCTCAGCAGCAGCTCTGCTTAAGAGCACATGCAGAGTCAAAAGGGCTGACCCTGAAAGAGCTCAGAGCTTTTAAAGGCTAGTGTGGCTCCGCCCCTATGAGTCACAGTTCAGGGAAGGGCCTGGTGTGGCCCTGCCCCCCTGCTTCTGGAAGCTTCAAACTGCTTCCTCTGTTTGAACAGAGGTGGCTCTCAGCAGTTTCAATTATCAATTTAAATTAGTAGAGGCCTCTAAAGCAGCTCTACTCCAACTGCAAAACTTACCAGTGCTCACTTCCTTTGTTTGGCTCTCCTCAGCAGCAGCTCTGCTTAAGAGCACATGCAGAGTCATGTAATTTTCTCCAAAGCAAGAAATTGCAAATAGATAAACAGGGACCACTTCGGTGGGAAGGTAAACAGCATTCTGTGCACTCCGGTGTCTAGTCATGCCTGCCACACGACCATGGAAACATCTGCAGATGCAGACAGCACTGGCTCTTTGGCTGTAAATGGAGATGAGCACTGAACCCTAGAGTTGGATATGACTGACTTTCGACCAAAGGCGACCTTTACCTTTACTTTTACCTTTACAGGCAGTGATGCACTGCAGCAGGTTGTGTCAGGTTCTGCAGAACCGGGAGCGGAAATTTCCCCAGGCCATGCCCACTTGGTTGGCCACACCCACCTCCATAGCCCATAATGCAGGATGTTTGGCCACACCCACAGATTTGGCCGCAGCCACAATTTTGGCCAGCCCATAGAGTAGGTAGTAAAAATTTTTGCAGTGCATCACTGTTTATAGGTACATAGCTGCAATATTAACTGCTGACTCTGATGTTGTGGATCCACTGTGGAGGTAAATAGATCAACTGTGGCTTTTAACCCATACTTAACAGAAGTAAAGGTACTGAAGGTGCCCCACTAAGGCACTGAACTTTATCCCCCAAATTGATTCAGAAATTCAAATGAAATTCCATAATGGATTCATCACCCTTCACTAGCTTAGGGACATTGTAAATTACTTACGACTAACCAGGCCCTGGTCTAACTTTGTGCCATTGTGGTTCATGTATCTCTGCCAAGTGAAATGAAACATGTAGTTGCTAGCAAGAAAGCCTGCTTCATGAGGTCCCCAAGCTGTAAACTAGGGCAGGGTTTCTCAACCTTGGGTTCCCAGATGTTCTTGGATTTCAGTTCCCATAGCTCTGATCAACAAGTGTACTGACTTGGGCTTCTGGGAATGAAAGTCCAAGAACACCTGGGGACCCAAAGTTGAGAAACACTGGACTAGGGTATTGGAAAGGCTCACCAAATGTCTTTATTCACTTTTTAGAATCAGGTGTCAATCTCTTTATTCCTTCAGCCTTTTAAAATGAGTTCTTGTGCTCATCCTGGCTTAGCATGGTTTTCAAAATGAGTTGCCAATTGTTTAGACCTGAGTGCTGATTGATGGAGTGAGCACCCATTTCTGTCCCAGCTCCTGCCAATCTAGCACTTCAAAAGCAAGAAATTGGAAGTAGATAAATATCAAATCAAATCTTTATTACGGTCCAAGACCAGCATAAAACAGCAAAGGGAACAGAAGTTAAAATGGGGGTACTAAAATATAAGTAGATAAATAGGTACCAATTTGGTGGGAAAGCTAACAGCATTATGTGTCCCCTGGCATCTAGTCATGTCTGCCACCTAGTCATGCCTGCCACATGACCACGGAAAGATCTGCAGATACAGAAAGCACTAGCTCTTTGGTTATAAATGGAGACAAGCACTGTCCCCTAGAGTCAGACATGACTTTTGAGCAAGGGAGATCTTTATCTTTACATATATTCAACTTTCCCTTTATTTATCTTGACTTGCAAGCTGTTTATAGGCAGACTTACACAGTTAATAAGTTACATCGACCAGCCAACCAAAAGACGAGACTAAATTATCTTAAATATCACAGAGAGAAATGGTGCAAAACTACCACCACTTTTATCTACAGTATTGTAGGAAAGAGGACACGACATAGAAGTCTTAAAGAATAATTCGTCAGGAGGATTTGCTCCTATTTAGTTTACATTTAGCTGCCACATGCCATCACTTTTTTTAAAAAAAAAACAACTATTCAGATAAAAATCACAACAGTTCACAACAATTGCCAAAAACACCAAAATGTAGAATAAACATAACAACACTTATAGGACCAATATAACCCAATCACATTTCTATTTGTTTACAAACATTTCTGTGACTGATTTCTACTTTAATTATGACTACATTAACTTTGATCATCCTGCCCTCCCTTCAGTCCCCACCCTGTGCTCACCCCATGCGATTCGGTAAAATTCTCTTTTACATACTCTCATAAATCTGTATAGCTACTACTACTCCCAGAATTTGTTTTCATCCTGACTTGGTCTATGACCTTCTCTGCTTTTCATTGCAAATGTTACGAAGGTGCGGATTCCGCATGCCCAATTGGCATAGAACCGTGGCAGAGGTTAAACCAGTCGAGCAGACTCCTGGCCACTGGCCCTTGCCAGTACGGAAATTGGGGGAGCGGATTAATAGTATAAATCATAAGGGTTTATTCACCCACACCTGACCTGACCGGCGGTTCTGCTGAGAGAGCAGATCGCTAACCTCCGTTACCCATTAAGCAATTACTGACTCACAGACCAGCCTAATCTTTGGTGCAAATAGAAGCCATATTTACTCTGGCGTAAGCCTCGAACAATGGTTTTCCCCTGTCAGTGTTTGCCTTAGTTAATTAACTTCCCCAAGAGAAGTTCTCAATTAACCCGGGTAAATGGGTGATGTGATTTTCTGTCAGATGACCATTCTACCATATGCAGCCTTGAACATAATATATACTGATGATTTTCCCTCAATAAATCACTGGTCTTCGCTCCATCTTGCCTCGTGTCATTACTCAACCAGTCTCCTCCGGGACCTCAAGGGCCGCTTTACGGCCCCAATCCTACACGAAGGGCCTCCAGATTGCACAAAAATTATTCTTTTTTATTATTCCTTTTCTTATCTTTAATTCAGCTGTTAATTTGTCATTCAGTGCCAGGCGCCATACTTGTTTATACCAAACTTCCTTACTGATTTCAAATATATCTTTCCAAACTATGGCTATCAATTGCCTGGCTACTGTTAATAACATTATTAAAAGCTCCTTCTTATCCTTATCCAGTTTTAACTCTTCCACCTCCCCTATCAAAGCTATTTTCGGGTTTAATCTAACATCCATCCCTAAAATTTTCCTTAGCTCCTCCTTGATGGAATCCCAAAACTTTCTTGCATATCTACATTCCCACCACATGTGCAGGTAAGATACTTTCCGGTTTTCACATCTCCAAGCAATTATCTGAAGTTCTACCATCACTTTTTAAAACCTTTGTATTCTTCCTTGCACACCTTGTTTTCTAAGCATTTGATGCTTAGCAGTCAGTGGCTGACAGATGAACTGAGCAAAGCAACAGAATGTGAGAAACCTGTAATTTTGGGAGGTAATAAATTGTAGGCGATTGTCTGACAAGGTGACAGTTATAACTTACACTGTTTTAGTGGGTTTTCTTCAGAGGCTATGAATGAGGACAAGGCAAACTTTCTGATCGATTGACAGTTCTGGAGTTGAACTACCCACTAAGTGTTAAAATATACAGCATGTATCTGATCATTTCTCCTGTCATCAGCTGCAATTCGTATCCGAAAATGCATTTTTTCCTAAAGCAGGAAAAATGCCATAGGCGTGAAATTGTTTAAGGTGGATCCCAGCTTGTCATGAAGTGACCCACACGCTATGATCACAGAGCCATCTCCCGAGGAACATATGAAATGAGGCATGCAGGATTTAACACCGGGACTGCAATGGACTGCCACAGCCTTGATGATATGGACAAGGTGCACCTTCACAGGCAGTCCATCTGCCATGGCCTCTTCCACCTCCATGACTGTTGTGAATCAGAGTTCCTCCTCCGCTCATTTTGCATTGGGCACAATATAATGTTTTCCAGTGGCATTTCCTCCACTGAGGGGACCATCACCCCACCCGTAGACATTAGGCCCTTTAAAGAGTCAGGTTACTTACCACCGCCCAACACTTGGTGTTGAGTCGCTGGCTACTCCATTATTGTAGTGGGATGTCTGGCCAGACGGATGCTGGATGAAGACATGCAACATTAAAACACTTCTAGCCTAGGTTGTAAATGACTTAGGACTATCCTGGCCCTGGTCTAACTTTATGCCATAGTGGTGGCTGTCTGTTTGGTCTGAGAAGAGTTCAGATTGGAATGTAATTTACCTCCTCCATCACTCTTTCACTCAAAATACATGAAAATATGGTAAAAATTATTAAATTGTTAGCATATCTCAATCCAACATGGTCTTGGGACCCTTGTGGTCATTGACCCGAGTATAAGCCAAGTCCCCGTTTTGGGGCTAAAAACCTGGCTTATACTCGAGTATATATAGTATATGAAATTGCCTCTCAACAGTTCTGGTCAGTTTCAAGAATGCAGCATTCTGACATTATGTACATTATACTAGGTGGTGGGCATCAGCAGGTTCACACCAGTTTGCCAGAACCGGTAGCAGAAATTATGGCTGGCTGTGCCCATCCAAGTTTTGAAATAAAGTACCTAATTCAGGTACATGGCTTTTCCCCTGGCCATGCCCACCATACCATGCCCACAGTGTGGTAGTGTTTTTTTTTATCCTACCACTGATTACACTTGCATGCTATCAAAGTATTAACATTAATAGAGTCTCTGAGATAGATTGTGGGTTGGAAGAACTGGCAATTATTATTCAGCAAGAGCAATATGATCCTAACTATGTGAAAATAATGGCTTAGAATTAGGCACCAATCACTTCTGCTTTTGACTGATCAGGTGTCAGAGCAATCTCTCTTAATGTCGCCATTCTCACCTGAATTTGCTAGCTAAAGAGAAGTACCATATTGAGAATCCTGCGAGCAACACTAGAGGGCCAGTACCTGTTAAATGAATAATACTGGGGCACATCGAGTAATGGCCTAAATATATCACAATGCTTCCATGGTTATTCCTACTCTGCTAATTGTTAGAGACCTTGTTGAACAGTCCCTTCGGTAGAAGCTCATTGCTTTTTCAGCCTGTTGAAGGAATTCTGCCCTTCTCCGAGTTAAGCAGCTACCACTGATCCTCAAAGGTATTTTGTGATTTGGCTGGTTATTCCACCTCTTCAGTACAAGAAAGAGGGTCTTCTCAGTATCGGCTCCAGCTCTTTGGAACCCCCTGCCAACAGACCTTTGTCTTCAGCAAGAGCTGCTATCTTTTAGGAAAGGGCTGAAGACATGGCTGGCAGGTGTGGAGAGCTGATAGAGGAACAGCCCTCCCCCCCTGCCCCCCGGCAGGCTGATATAAACATGCTAATTGCCACCCGGATTTTTAGGTTTTATTTGTCTATTTGTCTATTTGCTATGAAGATTTTATAATAGATTTTATAATATGTTTTATGAAAGGGTTTTAATGGTATGTCGGGTCTTTTATGTAAGGTGAAGTGCAATTGCATTGTGAGCCACCCAGAGTCACTTTGGTGAGTGGGTGGCCATACAAATGTAAATAATAAATAATAATAAATTTGTTTGGACTAGCTTGCTTCTATTTTGAAAACACAGATGGGGATCATGTCTAAAGGAAGTCTCTAACCTATGAAAACTTGACATACGATGATCTTTAGGGCTGCTTTGAGTCTATTGGTTTTCCCTGGGAAAGGCTAAAAGTTACAGATATAACTAGCAGAGGTTGCCCGGCGTTGCCGGGCTGTTTTAAATTGTGTTGGAAGGTTAAATTGTGTTAATGTATTTTAAAAATTGCTTAGTCTGTAATTTTAAATTTTAAAATGTTTATTCATGTAAATTTTTTTTGGCTTGGCTGTTATTAACTGTGATCTGCTTTTTTGGTTTTTTTGAGGATTAATAAAAGAACAAAGTATGATATAATTTTTTCAAATTGTTTTATGTAAGCGAATAATGTTTTAGTTTTTTGATTTTTTTGAATTAGTTGTACTGTAGGTAATAATTTTAATAATGTAAAAGTAAATGTTTTTTACATTCAATGTTTTTAAAATGTGTTTAGATGTTTTGGGTTTTAATTTGAGTTAAAACTCAGCACAGGATTTTTAAAAGTTTCTATTGTATTTTATTGACATATGTTTGTGATTTGTGTTAAAGTGTGTTTTAGTGTAATTTTTTTGACTTGTTTTTATTGGTGTGACCTTTTATGTAAAATTGTGAATTTGTGTTATGTTTTTGATTTGTTTTTACTCTTGTGGCCTTTTTTGGGGGGCTGTTGTGTGTTTTTGAATTGTTTTTACTATTGTGGCCAGCAGGTGGTGCTGGTAGGGGTTATTGTATTTTGACTATTTTTTCTCTCCTGGCCTCTGGGTGGAGCTTCTTCTGGTAAGTAGTCTCTTTCTTTATTCATTTCTTTTCCAGTCCTCGTGGAGGTAGGACATCTTTGGGTAAGTTTGCTTGTTTTCTTTCTTTTGTGTGTGTGTGTATTGGAATTTGTATTTTTTGTCTGTTTGTTTTGTTTTTGATTGTGTTTTTGTTTACTTCATATTGTTTTTGGGTGTCTTTGTTTGTTTTTGTGTATTTTTGATGTATTTGACTGTGTTTTTAGTAATTTTTTAAAAATTATTTATTTATTTGGTGGTGGGGAGGGGGCGTTGTCATTGGGGGTTAGGAAGGGTGGGCTAGGTGGTGGGGAGGGGGGCGTGGTTGTTGGGGGTTAGGAAGGGTGGGCTAGATGGTAGGGAGGGGGCATGGTCGGTGGGGGATTGGAAGGGTGGGTTAGATGGTGGGGAGGGGGGCTTTATTGTGTTATGGTGCTTTGATTGTGTGGAGTCGTGAAAGTAGATCGGGGTTTCCCCTTTAATATCAGTGGGTGGGGGGTTGCGACCCCCCTCTCCGCTGGCTCCCCTGGGGTTGGGAGGTTTGGGGGGACAAAAGGCGTATGCCCCCCAACCCTTCTAGACCCAGGAGACCAGGGAGAGTGGATCGATTCCCCCCCTCCTTAAAACAACTCCGTTTTTAAAGAGAAGAAACCGCTTGGTTTCTTCTCTTTAAAGACGGAGGTTTTTTTAGGATGGGGGGAATCGATCCACTCTCCCTGGTCTCCTGGGTCCAAAGGGTTGGGGGGCATACCCCTTTTGTCCCCACAAACCTCCCAACCCCAGGTGAGCCAGCGGAGAGGGGGATCGCCCCCCCTACTGATATTCAAGGGCAAACGCCAGTCGGGACCTTCAGGCGCCGTTGGTGAGGGAAAGAAGGGTGGTTGGTGTTTGCTTGGCTGTGAGGCGGTGAGTTGTTTTTCTTTTTAATTTTTCAGGCGCCGGTTTCCTCAGCGTCCTGTGCGCTCATGTCGCGCAGGACTCTGGGGCTTGTAGTTATGGGTTTGTGATTTGTGGTTGTGGTGCATTTCTTTTTCTGCGGCTCAATTTTGATTGGCCGTGGCGCGTTTCTCAATGTTCTTTGTGGTCGCGCCTCTCAGCCTGATTGGCTGTGGTGCGGCGCAGCGCAAAAAACATTGGGAAATGAAGTTGTTTCCCTTTTTTCGCATTTGTGGGGCTCTTGCCCCACTGGCACATTTCTCAATCTTGCGTTTACCTGTGTACCCAGTTAGGGCGTGTGCACGAATGGTGAGTGCAGGCTAGTAGGGCCTGGCTAAGGAGCCTATGCAAAGTTCCAACGGTTAACCCTCGATTTTATAGGTTAAGATTAGGAGCACATTGAACACAAACAAGGATAGAATTAAAGTCAAGGTATCAGTAGAACAATAGTACTGTAATTGCAATTTTGCTTGTATACCACCCCATAGCACTTAAAGCACTCTCTGGGCAGTTCACAGGTAATCAGCTTTAGGAAGGATGAAGGGCTGAGTTAACCACAATCATCAGGATCAAACTCAAATCATGAGCAGATTTTGGCTGCAGTATTGTGGTTTAACCACTGTACCCAGGGGCATGCTGGCTATGCTAAAAGGGCGCTGGACAGGGAGTAATGACAACTCGCCTTCTAATTTCAACTCCCTTCTGGGGATTCCAACCAACAACCTCTTACTTACAAGGCAAAATCACAACATCTCAGACACAGCAGCTCTAGGCTTATCTTTGGCAGCAAAGGAGGAGAAGGCAGGCAGAGAAACACGGAGCCCCACTTGCTTGCTTGATCGCTCCGAGCATTGCAGCTCATCTTGGCTGTTTGGATTGGTACTCAAGGGTGGCACTATGATCCTGGGGGCCACCCCAGGCTGAGTCCCTGTAGCCCGATGGGCCAGCCCACCACTGACTGTGCCACAAGTGAGTAAAAATGAGATCTATAATGCATTAGTGACATTTAGGTTGCAATTCTGTACCCAGCTATTAGGAAGGAAGGGAGGGAGGGAGGAAGTCCCATTGATACTTCTGGGTAAACATACATTGGATTGTACTGTTATTAATAACATAACAGATGCACATAAAATGTTCGGAGACACATTCAGAGACCTCTTTATTCACAGCTCAGCCCTTGTTTTGAACTAAAGCTCAGTGCTCAGGCTATTGAATTGTCAGGCTGATAGATAAAATTGCAGTTAGCTTAGAGACAGATCAGAATAGATATGGCATTCTTGTTGTATCAGATGATGTTGTGTCTAATGTATGAAAATAATGTATTGCTTGGCAGATGAATGATGGAAGCTGTTAAAAGCAAGAGTTTCATAGAATTGATTTTTCTGCTCCAGCTTTGTGCCTTTGCTGTTTGCCTTTTCTTTTAGCCACCTGCCATGAAATCTTTAGCCATAGATATATTCCTTTTAAGAAACACAGAATGTCAAATTAGAAAGCATAAGTTACCAACTTAAAACTTCTGAATGTTAAATTTGAAAGAAATGGAAAGAGTATACACATTTTAAATATTATCACTTGCATATTTTGGGAGTGTGTGTGTATAAAGTGAAATACATATTATAGGCAGTGCTGGGTTTAGAAATACTGACCCTTAGTTTTGCTGTGGAAAGATCCTTTAGCTCATCCTTGTACCATGGTTACGTGAATCTCTGTTTGTGGAAAGATTCTCGTGCTATATCGGTCCTTCTGCTCCAATGGATCCTTTGGTCAATTGAGCTAGGCCAGGGATACGCAGTTCACAGGCCAGATGCGGCCCAAGGCACCATTTCATGTGCCCCCCCCCACTGCCTTCACCAAACCAGGAAGTGCCATGTGGTGTAAGAAGGGCAAAATGCTACTCCGGGAACTGTACTGGTTACCAGTTTGCCTCCGAGTGCAATTCAAGGTGCTGGTTATGACCTTTAAAGCCCTACATGATAGTGGGCCAGGATACCTAAGAGACCGCATTGCCCTAAGAACATCTGTCTGTCCAACCAGAGGGGACCGGAGGGGCTCCTCGATTGTTCCATCAACCAGGGGGCCCCACCTCTCTGGCACAAGAAAAAGGGCCTTCTCCATGTCTGCACCAGCCCTTTGTAGCCTCCTGCCAGTAGAGCTACGTTTACAGACGGAGTTGCTGCCCTTTAGAAAAGGTCTTAAGACCTGGCTGGTGGGGCAGATATGGGGCCGTGAGGGCAATGTGGCTCCTGCTCACTGGTTTTTAACATAAGTTGTTCCCTCTCTCTCTTTCCTTCATGGGGTGGGTGGGTTTTTAATGGGGGTGGGGGTTTTCACTGTTTTTATTGTAATGGAATTTTTTAGATTGTGTATGCCGCCCTCAGTCGGGCTTGCCTGAGTGGGCGGCGAATAAGTCAAAAATTAAATTAAATTAAAAATGGCCGTCCAAACCACGAAGATGTCTGAGGGAGCATGACCCAACCCCCAGCTTTAAAAGGTTGAGAACTCCTGAGCTAGGCCCATGCATGCATTACAAAGTAATATACGTGTGCAAGTGTCAAGGCAGTGAAATCAACAGAGAAAATCTAGATCACACAAGCCTGAATCTGTTTGTTAGTCCTATTTAGAACAGGCTCATTAAATCTATGGGAGTTAGCCAGGCCAATATATGTTTTTGTTGATTCAGTGGGTCTTCCCTAGTTGTGACTTATATTGGATCTAGGCCATTGTGTTTTGGAAAATTACTGAAAATGCATGGAAGCTCTTGTGGCATGTAAACAGTGCCAAGGACATTAATGCTTACAGATAATTCCATGATTGCAAAATTAATTTATGCATGTATGTTAATTTATGGATGGTTGATGTATTCTGCTTTAGAAAGCAGTCATAAATACAGTAGGGTATAGGGTAGTAATACTGTTGTGTCAGATGTGTGTAGCAGAGCTTGCCTAAATGAAATTTTAAAAATCCCCCCCACCCCCGTAAAAATATCTCTAAAATATAAGATACTTGTTACAAATGATCTGCTCGATGCATTGGCTTTATACACGATGGATTCCAGCATTGGACCATTGACCTCCCTGTTCCTTTTGAAGTGGTAAAATCCCAACAAAAACCATACTACTCTATAGGTCCAAATGAACACTTCATCAATCTCAGAGAGAACCTTGATGATATGGTGTTGTTACAATTCAGATATTGCTTTCTGAAGCATACATGCGGCGACAGTAGTAGTTATATAAATTGTGATCATACATAAAAGATGGGAAGCTTCTCTTTCATTCCCCTCCCATTCAGATTATAGGTATTAGAGAGCTGCAAATGCTTCATCTGGAAGAGCCCTAATTTTAGTTCCAGGAATATCAACTGTAATAATTTATTTCATAGATTTCTATACAGCTCATTTGGGTAGTACTGTATTCCCATTCTGGGCAGTTTACATGGTTAAAATGTATACATGTACATTAACAAAAGACAGCCTCCTTGAAGCTTGTGGTATTTCTGAACCACAATCAGGTATATCTTGGGCAAAGGCAAACTTGTGCCGGCCAATATTTCCTCACACTAGGTCAGGCAAAAGGAATTTAAGAATGAACTCACCAAAAGGTGCCTACATTTTGGCAGTTTCATGTCTTGCTTCGACATGGAAGAAGAAGAAATAACAGACAGTCTGCACCCAGCAGTGATATCTTCTTCTTCTTCCTCTTCTTCCTCCTCTTCCTCTTCTTCTTCCTCCTCCTCTTCTTCTTCCATGTCTAAACAAGATGTGAAACTGCCAACATGAAGACCAGATGTGAAAGTGCCACCTTTGGGGAAATGGATCTCACCTGATTTACTCATTTCCATCCCAAAAGTGAAATTAAACAAATGTACCCTAATATTAAGAACATAAAATTAAACCTAAATGAATTGGCTGTTAAGTGTCCTAAAATGTATCTTTTCTTAGAGGTGAGCAAAGGCAAAAGTAGTC
Organism: Bradypodion pumilum; assembly: GCA_035047305.1. Classification (NCBI taxonomy): domain Eukaryota; kingdom Metazoa; phylum Chordata; class Lepidosauria; order Squamata; family Chamaeleonidae; genus Bradypodion; species Bradypodion pumilum. The sequence goes on along the minus strand of JAWDJD010000001.1, from coordinate 184,220,220 downwards.
ACTGAGGGAAGGTAGCAACATCTGGCATCAACTCCACTATATGAGGCGTTTAATTATTCATTTATTTAATCACATTTTTATGCCGCCCACTCTCCAGGGTGATTCAGGGTGGCTTACAAACAGTAAAAGTACACAAAAACATTTTAAAAACATCAACAATTCAACTTAATTAAGTTTTAAAAAATTAAAAATGCCTTTGAAAATTCCTTTAAAATCCAGCAAAACCACATCCCAGACTCCAAAAGGACTAACCACTCATACTAACCAACCCACAGTGGTTGTCTCCCAAGCCACCCCACCCCCACCCGCTGCGTGAGCCAGGTCTTCACACCCCTACGAAAGAGTAAAAGCTCTGGCTGGAGATGAAGTTCAGTAGGTAGGAGGTTCCACAGGTCCGGAGCGGACACAGAGAAGACCCTCCTTCTAGTGCCAGAGAGGAATGGGTGGCAGCCCTGATGGGAAAAGAATGTGGTTTGTCCCCAAAAGAAAGGAGAAGTTTATGCTTTCAAAAAGCAAAATGAATAAGACAGGATGTGTCCAGGCATTGATTTCATTCTTTACTTCTTCCTTTACTACTTTATACAAATACAGTATATTTATTTATACACAAGGTTCTTGTTCTTGCATTTCTAGCAGCCTCTGTAATGGACCCATTGCTCCCGGGTAGACCCTTGGGCTTACAAGTAAGTGGGACCGCAGCTGAATTGAGACCCTGTGGCTAAGCAATCCAGGATTTAGCTTGCCTTCCTACATGTCATGTCCTGACTCAGGCTGTTAGTAAGGTAATGGATAGTAAAATAAACAACTCCAGTCATCTTCATATCTTTTAAAAGTATATTGTAGCAAAAGCAGGTTACAGATTTTTTAGGCAAATGAAGCAAATATAATTCTAAGCAAATAAAGCATTTTCAGTTCAGATAGCACATTGAAAACAATGAAAACCTGACTAAGTTTGGAAGCCCTAAGGGCCCCCTTTAGCTTAAAAGCAACTACATGATTGCTTGAGTTCAAAACACTCCCATAGACTTACACAGCGTGGAAAGAGCGAAGAGCCAAAAAAACGGTCCTCCCTTCTCCCTTCCTTTTTATTTCCTACCACAAACTCCACCCTTTGGACCTTCCTCTGAAGAAGTCCAGCCAATGACTACTCAGTACTCTAATGTCCATCCAAGTTTAAGTTTCATTTCCCCCAAAAATGAGGTTAGAATGTTTAGTCTAAAACACAATACCTGCCCAGTAACAACCCATAATGCATCATTGCCACCCCTCCTCAGTGAACAGCACACAGAGAAATCTATGTCACTATTTAAAAAAATACAGCCCCATTTCTTTTCTCATGACAGCATCCACCGGTGTTGTTTGGTGTTGTGTTCTGATGGTTTTATCTTACACATGGATCACAATGTATCTGAGCCAATGTAACCTTGCCTATAGCAACAATGTAACCTTCAGCTGTATCATATAAACCCTGTAATAGGACGCGAGCTAATGACCACCAGCTGGCAGCAGCGAGCGTCCAAGCTCTCTTGGTCCGAACTCATCAAAGGCAACAGCGCGGGAAGTTTTCCCGCCACCATCTACACCTGGACAAGAAGGGCGTGACCCGCAATGACGTCACGCAGACAGTAGCCAATGGGCTACCATGGCACCTCGTTCAAATGTATGACCACTGTATATAAAGAGCTATCGATCCGCCATTACCTCATGTTCCCTCTGTCCACGATGCAATAAACCTGAGTTAACCCAGCCCGAGGCTGTGTCCTGTGTCTTGGTTTGCATATACCAAATTGGCGACGAAGGTGGGATAGGATGGATCCCCACGGAACAGCCAGGGCACAGAGCGGGTTCAACATCACCAAACCGCAAGACTGGGAGCTGCTTGAGATGGACTTCCAGGCGGCACTGGTGGAACTCAGAGTCAAAGGAGACGACGAGGAGAGGAAGAGGGCCATCCTCACCAGGATGCTCGGGATGGAAACCAAGCGGACGCTGGTGGGCATAATCGCTCCGAAGAAGGTAAGCGAATTCAAGGCGGGCGACATCATGAAGCTGCTGCGAGAGCGGTTCTGCCCCTCGAGGGCAATGTTTCCCGCTCGGAGCGCGTTTTGGAGGCGAGTCCAAGCGCCGGATGAGTCGGTTGAGGCATTCGTGGCCGCCATGAGGATAGCCGCCGCCCCCTGTAAATGGGGCGACATCCTGGAGATGGCCCTCAGGGACGGCGTGTTGTGTGGCCTGAAAGACAAGGAGGTACAGCGCAGCTTGATGAACAAGGAGCCGCCACCCACGCTGGCAGAGGTCGTAGAGGCCGCGGAAGCCGCAGAGTCCACGAATGCTGGAGTGGACGAGATGCACCAGTGGCGTGAGTGGCGTCCTAGAGCCGGCAAGGCGGAAAATTCGGTGCACGGGAAGTCCGGACAGTCGGTGCACGCAACTCGACGGGCCTCAAAGTCGTCTACGGAAGGCAGCGACGGCGAGGAGGTCCAGAAGGTCCGAAAGGGTGGTCGACGCTGCGAGGGTTGTGGAGCGGCCCACGAGCGCGCGAGATGCCCGTTCAGGAAGGCCGAGTGTTACACCTGCGGCCGTCGGGGGCACATCGCCAAGGCATGCAGAAAACGGAAAGAGGGCCGGAGGCAGTCACAAGACCGTGCGGCCAGACCGGACCGTCCAGCGAGGTCCAAAGATGGCGCCCAGACCACGAGGAAGCAGGACGGCGTGGGCCGCGTCTCGGACGACAGCGAGGATGACGCCCCAGTGTCCAGCGTGTCCGCGGGACAGTCCCATTACTTCGTTGAGGTATTAGTACAAGGGGCCCCTATTAAGATGGAAATTGACTCGGGGTCCTCCTATTCCATAATTCCCCAGAAAGAGTTCCTGAAAATCGACCCCCACGTGCGGCCCAAACTTAAAGCGTTGAGGTCCACGCTACGAGACGTACAGGGAAACAGCATTCCGGTGTTGGGGGTCGGGAAATTTCGGGTCAATTTTAAGAGACATTCTGCGGAACTGCCCCTAGTTGTCCTCAAGGGGGGAAGCTGTAGCCTCCTAGGGACACAGTGGTTTCAGCCCTTAGGTTTGTTCATAGGGGGGGTGCATACCGTGGGGGGGGACCCAATACAAGCGGTTTGCGATGCGCATCCCGCCGTTTTTAAGAAAGGACTCGGAAAGTTCAAGGGACCCCCTGTAGCTTTCGACATAGACCCGGAGGTCCGCCCGATTAGACTCAAACCGCGCAGGGTGCCGTTCGCACTCAAGGACAAGATAGAGGCGGAACTGGACAAACTGGTGGGCCAGGGGATTCTTATTCCTGTTGATTCCGCGGAGTGGGAAACTCCAATTGTAACGGCTCTAAAGGCTAACGGGGAGGTGCGCATTTGCGCTGATTATAAGTGTACAATTAACAAGGCGATCCGCCCTAATGCATACCCGGTGCCAGTGATCAGCCACCTTTTGGCCAGGCTGAATGGGGGAAAGTGTTTCGCTAAACTCGATTTGGCACAAGCCTATCAGCAACTTCCTGTGACCCCCGCCACGGCCGCGGCACAAACGATAGTTACACATAAAGGAGCGTTCCAGGTGTCGCGGTTACAGTTTGGCGTGAACTCGGCACCCGGCCTTTTTCAGTCGCTTGTGGAACGCCTCCTGAAGGGACTGGAGGGGGTGTTGCCTTATTTTGATGACGTGTTGATAACAGGGGGGAGTGAGGCTGAACTGGCAAAGAGGTTGGACAAAGTACTGACCGTGTTCGAGAAAGCGGGGCTGAGATTGAGGAAGGACAAATGTGTGTTTTTCGAAACCGAGGTCGAGTTTTTAGGGTTCCGGATCACACCCGAGGGGATTAAGCCGTCTAAATCCAAAGTAGCAGCCATTAAAAAGGCCCCTCGCCCCACATCCAGAACCGAGCTACAGTCCTTCCTGGGGCTCCTCAATTTTTACCATACATTCCTCCCGCGGAAGGCGTCCGTGGCCGAACCGCTCCATCGGTTACTTAAAAAGGAGGAGCCATGGATGTGGGGTGACGAGCACGAGAGGGCGTTCAAAGAGCTCAAGCAACTCCTAACATCTGAGGCAATCCTGACGCACTTCGACCCCAAACGGCCAGTGGTCCTAGTCTGTGATGCATCCCCGGTGGGGGTGGGGGCGGTGCTTTGCCACGTGTTGGAGGACGGAAGGGAGCCCCCAGTGCCCCCGGTTCCTCCCTAAGAAAGAGCACACCTCCCAACAACGCCGCGGAGCCGCGGCAAGTCACTAACGAGTCTCCCTCTCCAATTACAGGACAGGAAACCAGGGGACAAAGAGAAGGTAGCAAACCCGGGGAGAGGCAGCCCGCATCGAGACCCCAGCGTGTTCGAAATAAGCCATCTTGGCTGAGAGACTTTGTCTCCTAAGGGGGGGGGAGTGTGGGGAGTGTGTTTAAGTGTGGGCTCGAGACTTTGTCTCGTCCTAGGGGGGAGGGGTGTTGTGTTCTGATGGTTTTATCTTACACATGGATCACAATGTATCTGAGCCAATGTAACCTTGCCTATAGCAACAATGTAACCTTCAGCTGTATCATATAAACCCTGTAATAGGACGCGAGCTAATGACCACCAGCTGGCAGCAGCGAGCGTCCAAGCTCTCTTGGTCCGAACTCATCAAAGGCAACAGCGCGGGAAGTTTTCCCGCCACCATCTACACCTGGACAAGAAGGGCGTGACCCGCAATGACGTCACGCAGACAGTAGCCAATGGGCTACCATGGCACCTCGTTCAAATGTATGACCACTGTATATAAAGAGCTATCGATCCGCCATTACCTCATGTTCCCTCTGTCCACGATGCAATAAACCTGAGTTAACCCAGCCCGAGGCTGTGTCCTGTGTCTTGGTTTGCATATACCAAATTTAGTATTGTTGGAATATGAAGAAATCCAATTCTGATTTCATTAACTGTTAATATTAGAACTGGATTTCTTCTTGTTCAGTGCTTGTACATCTGATCAACACTAGGTATGGATGCTTCTCCATCAGCTCACTGTTCTCATTAGGTACATCTGGAGGCAATGCACCATACCCGGTTGTACCATTTTCTAGCGGCTCCATGGATGCACTCTAGGAAAGCACTATATCATTTGCAAGCTGGAAGCTGGAGCAGAGATGGCCCTTGAGGAAGGATTTATTAAGGTCTATCACTACTTATCTCCTTGGACTACCAATATTTTTTATTCATGACAACTGTCAGCTTGCAAGGAAGGAATCTGTTAAAAAACTCTGCGGTGAATGTGTGAGAGATGGTCTTCTTGGGTTGATACAACTCTGTTAAATGCATATGGATGGGCCCAAATAACAGCTGTTCTATCTTTGCAGTTAATGTGCAGGTCTCTCAGCTTCAGAGGCACAACCATTTTAGTTCAGAACATGCTGAAAAATGAATATGCATCAGAAAGGCAGGGTGAGAATTGTTAAAAACATAAATCTCAGTGTCTTCTCTAGTTTAACATTGATTCTTCCCATTCCACAGATGGCTATACCATTAGGCAAAGGGTTCCAACTGCTTCAACCAGCAGACACATGTGAACTTTAGTCTGACACAGTTGTATATTGTTTACAAACACAGCTGCATTCCCAAACATTTCTTTTAACTGTGAAAGAAATAATAATCTGAGGCAGTAAAATAGAGAACAAGATTCAGAAGACAATTAAAACAGGTTATTCTTGAAAGATCATTCCTACTTTCAAAGTTCAAAGAAAAAGAGAAAGTGTTCACCCTTTGTTTTTAATTTAAAAGTTAAACATATTTTTCCATGTTAAATGATAGTGAGGAGAAACAAAAAATTAAACAAAACTTGCTGTGGAGGTATGCATAGCAAAATGTGAAGAGTCAAATAGACTGAATAAAGCAGCATGTTATTGCATTAAGCCTGGGCATGTGCAGACCCTGCATTTCAAATTAAGTTAGAGTGAAGGGATGTAAACATGACAGTACTTTCCTGAATGATAACAGTGGATAGGGAAAAACCTGTATATTTTGACAGACAAAGCTTGCCAAATGTTGATTACTGGCAATTTTGTTAATGATTTTATTGTTGTGGATGGAAATGTTCCCAAAAGACCTTTTGTTTATACAGCCTGTTTAGATGACCTGAACTTTATGTCTCATTGCCCCCCTGTTGTGTCCGAACCCAAAGAGTAAGATACTCAGACATAGTCGGATCAAACAGCAACATGGTTTATCGCAAGGAGCAAATCAGAGTGGGGTAAAAGGTGCAGGGATGCTAGCTTATATATAGAACAAAACGTTTACAGAATAGATACATTTACTCAGGCTTCTGAAGAAGCAGGAAAACATTAATGAATCAGCTTTTAACAATAATCTTACAGATGGCGCCTTTTTTGCATAGCACGCTATAGCATAACCAATACTAATACACAACACCCTCATAGCTGTAAATATGAGCCTAGAAAATAATAATTACGTGTTAGCGATTGCTCTGAGTTGAAAGGATTTTCAGGGGATGCCTGAATGAAGATCCTTTCATATCCCCAAGTGCAGTTCTTGGGTATCGAAACCTGACCTTCCAGTCTCCAGCAGGGCCGTAGCCAGGGGGTGGCCAGGGTGGGCTTTGCCCACCCAGAGTTAGCAGTTTGCCCACCCTCAAACTCCAACTCAGCACCTTAACCACTAAGCCACCATTGGGTTTCGATACCCGAGAGCTGTACTTGGGGACATGAAAGGAGCCTCATTCAGGCGTCCCCTGAAAATCCTTTCAACCCAGAGTAATCTGTGGCATGGAATGAGTCTAGATTATGCAGCACAAGAACCGCCATCTCTAACCTTCTCTTTAGAATATCCCTGGTAGTTGATTTTGGACATGAAACCATGTCCAACAGCAAATGACTGAGGGCATGACTTTGTCCCCTTCCCCTTTGATGAGATGGAGGGGGGTATGTCCATGGGTATGCCTGGCCGAGGGGGGCAGGGAGCAGGTTGCCTCCCCAGCCTCGGCCTCTTTTCCAGACAGTAGACAAGCTGAAGCCCACCCACCCTCCCTCAAATCAGTGTGAGATCAGCTGATCGCCTCAGGGCCAAATGGGAATTTTTGCACTGGTCCCTGATTTGGCCTTTGGGACAGTGGTGCTTTTGCCCATTCCACACTGAGACTTGCACTATTCGATCCCTGCTGCAGGTAGGGCAGAGTTACAGTTTACAAAGTTCTGAGTTAATAAAGTGGCCCTGTGTTTAATTCCAATGCTGTGTCTGTCTCTTTACTCGGGGGTTGGGGAGGGCAAAGGTTGGCAGGTTCTGATTCCCCTGATTACTCCAAGGTGTTTCTGATATCAAGGAAAGATAAATGCAGTGATGAATGGCACCATTTAGCTACAAAAATGGACTATGTTGCTCCTTCATTAAGCAAAGCCCCCACAAAGCCACACCTCATGGAGAAGAGAGTTTTTTTTTTGTCAACATACAACTTTTCCCCCTGACTATCTCTATTAACTCAGTTATATAAACACAATACGCATAAAGTATGATGGCTAGTAGCCATGATTTAAAGCTATTATCAAGAAATACTATTAGTCCCTGATGGGATTCAGTTTTTTTACTGCCTACTCTGTGGGTATGGTATGGGGGGCATGGGCAGGGGGAAAGCCATGCGTTATTTCAAAGCTTGGATGTGTGGGGCCGGACAGAATTTCTGCTACCGGTTCTGGTGAACTGGGGCAAACCTGCTGAATCTCGCCACTAGTCCCTCCTCCTTTTGTTTTTTAACTACTAACAGATGAGACTGCGAAAGGTGTATGTGTCGCTATTGCAAAAAAGTCTGAAGATTAAGCAAAAGCTAGAAGCAGAATCCTGAAACAAAAAGAGGCTAGATGAAAACATCCAGTAAGACAATTAGATAAAAGTTAATCTGAAATTAAAGCAGAGACCACGTTTTGTGTACAAAAATGCAGGTTATCTGAAGGAAAGTGTATTTTATGAGTAATTTTTTATATAAAATAGCCATGACTATCTAAGTTGTCATCTCTGACCAGGACAAATGACTTTATGACACTTCTGAGTAACTAAAGCACGCAGATACAGCAAATCAAGTGGCATTTGTCATAGTTATGTACTTGTAAACTTCCAAAGTTTGTATAAGAAGCTGGAAAGACCAACTCGAACAGTCTATCTGTGTGGGTGACTGATTAAAATAGAGGTGAGGATTTCTCTGTGTGTGCATGTCTACCTAATCCATCATGTTGACAATTTGACAACCTCTGACTCTTATCCAATTAACACAAAAAAACCATAGGCAATTCTGATTTACAGAGCTTACCAGAGCCCTAACACAGATAGCTATCATGTAATCCTTTCCTTTCCCCCCTTTAATCACAAGTACATGACTGGATCCCTGGAGTTAAAATGTAGAGTGGTTTTAAGACATTCATGTATGTGTTCTTCTCTCACAAACACACACACATATTGAGGAATAACTTTGCTTGGCCAAAGTTAAATATATTTAACAATAAACTATCCAGGGATTCTTGCTTTTAGATTAGTTCTAAGGATAAGCATTCCTGGATAGCTCAATGCTTTCAGTAGTGGTTGGGAGTTTGATACCCCACTGTTACCTCCTTGACAGGGGATGGACTCAATGATCCCTTCTGGCTCTGCAGTTCTAAGATGATTATTATATTTAGCAGTGTAATTCTAAACTTTTATTTTTATTGAGAGCCATACTCATTTGTAGAAAACCTCTCATCAGGCAGAAAATACATTGCTGTTCCAGAGATTTGGAGGGACTTTTGTACCTGAAAAATCAGACATACAAAGCAAGCACAAAACAAAGGAAGCTGATTTGCTAACTATATGAGGTAAGAGAAACTCTCCTGTTATGACAATAACATATTTTTCCAGCAGCTGAGGAAGACTTTTCATATGGTAGGTTATATCTATTGCACAGCCGGAGTTTCAGAAGTAACTCTGTTCAGGACTGCAGCTTCAGTTCCACTGATTTTGCCATATGGCTAAACAGCCTTGAGTTTGCAATGACTAAGCAGGGCAGTTAATGAAAAGGACATTTTGGAGGACATTTATTCATAGGGTCACCATACATTGGAGGTGACTTAATAGCATTTGATTGATTGATTGATCTCTATATTGCCCATCTGGCTAAATTGTCACTCTGGGTGGTGTATCCATCTATACCTATAAATTCAAGGGTTAACCGTTGGAACTTGCTATAGTTTCTACACCCGTCTATCCTATCATGTACCGAGCCTCCTGCACTCACCCGAAACCGGTCCGGAGGTTACTACAGGGTTAAGAAAGGCACGAGTGGGGCAAGAGCCCCACGAACGCAAAAAAAGGAAAAGAACTTCACTTCCCAATGTCCTCTGCACCGCCCCGCGCCACAGCCAATCAGGCTGAGAGGCGCGAGCAAAAAGAACATTGGGAAACGCGGTGCAGCCAATTAAAATTGAGCTGCAGGGGGAAAAAAACACCGCATGAATGCAAGCCAAAAACGCAAAACTACAAGTCCCAGGATCCTATGCACCATGAGCGTGCAGAACGCTGAGAAAGCCGGCACGTGAAAAATAAAATTAAAAAATGCAATGGGCGTGCAAGCCCCCAGCAGGCAGACATAGTGCCCCACAGCCTCGCAAAACAAAAAGCCACAAAAATCCACCATGAGACCACCACCGGCCTTTTTTCCTGGAGCAACGGGGAGAAGAGGGACTCTCTCTCCTCCACGCTACCCCGCCAAAGACACAGCAAGACCACCGCCGGCCTCAAGGAAAGTTGAGCCGGGGTGGAAAAAAAAACAGCAGCAGCAGGCAGCAGTTTGTCAGTGGAAGCATCCTCCCTGGCGAATGACTGGCTGCTGCCTTTGTGCTTCTGATGGAGGCAATACAAAAGCAGCAGCCAGCTATCCGTAATGAAGAGCACCACCCCTTATGGATCACTGCCTGACAATCTCCAGTTAGGTAAGCCAGGAGAGAAAGGAGATAGAGAGGAAATAACCATCGTCAGGCAGATAGCTCTTCTCTGCCTCCTCCTCCCCCGACCTACCTAATGAACCTTTCCGGGGGAAGAGCGGGCTGACTGCCGGCTCCTCCTTTTCCCCATTGCTGCATCGAAACCAAAATTCGAAGCAGCAATGGGGAAAAGAAGAACCAACAGGCAGCCCATTCTCCACGCAAAAGTTCACAATGAAAACAAACACCAACATTAATAAAAATTAATAAAACACAAATAAATCAATAATTAAAAAACCATTAATACAAAAAAAAGAAAACAACAAAATCCACAAACAAAAACATCCACAATTTCAGAAAAGCACAGACAAAACACCTAACTACAACATGAGAACAGCTAACTCTAATAACACAACTACCACAAATTACACAAATAAACAACAACGAAATCACAAAAAATAAACAAACCAGAAATAAACAAACCAGTTAAACAAACCTAAAACCCAAACAGACCACAAAAGAACAAACAGAAACACCTCCCAGCCCACCACCACAAAAACAAAACAAAGAAAAATACGAGAAGAAAGAAAACCAGAGATCTCACCAGCACGTCCTCCCTCTACGAGATCGGAACAGAAATGAAGAAACAAAGACTACTTACCGGAAGAAGCCCCACCTAGAGGCCAGGAGAGAAAAAACACTTGAAACTAAAACAAAACCAGTAACAGCCCCACCTGCAGGGTGGAATATTAAAAACAACTCAAAAACAATAAAGCCCCACTTAGAGGCCACAAGAGTAAAAACAAGTCAAAAACATAACAATAAATCAAAAGTTTACACAAATAACAAACATATGTTAAATAAATAAAATAAAAAGATTTATAGCATCCTCTGTTGAGTTTTAACTCAAATAAAAACCCAAAACATCTAAACACAGTTTAAAAACAGTGAATATAAAAAACATGTATTTTCACATTTTTAAAAATATTATCTACAGTACAACTATTAACAAAAAATGTCACATACTAAAACGTTATTTGGTTAAATAAAACAATTTGAAACAATTATATCATCCTTTGTTCTTTTTTTAATCCACAAAAAAAAACCAAAAAAGCTGATCACAGTTTATAACAGCCCGGCAACACCGGGCAACCTTAGCTAGTAATTATATAAATATAATACAATAAACATTAAAAAAATCATCTCACCCTTAATAAAATACAATGAAACCCTCTTATATTTGAAAAAAGACAAAAGTGGCAGTAAGTTAAACTCCAAGTGGCAATAACATCAACTAAGAGGCAAAATAGCAACAAATATATTTTTTTCAAACATTTACAAAATACAGTGATATCTGTTTCATTTGGATTCAACCTCAACCTGTTAGCCCTCATCCAGTGCATTATCATGGCCAGTCAACAATTCATAATTTCCACAACATTTACTGCTAATGATAAAAAAGAGAGATAGAACTGCATATCATCACTATGTTGCTGATATTCCACTCCAAATCTCTGAATGACCTTGCCCAGCAGCTTCATATAAATGTTAGACAGCATAGATGACCATATTGATTTACCAATGGGGCCAAAGTCACCTCACCCAGCATATGCTCTGGACACTGTCAGTGACGAGGAGGGACATATGTTCCTTTGCTAGGTTCTCTGAGGAGGTCATCTAGTAATTGCAACTAATGCTGTCCCTGTCTCACATTATGGCCTGAACTTCTATTGAAATAGATCAAGACTATGAGTATCATCTAAGAACACCTGCAATTGATCTGCAACCATTCTTTCCAACAACTTGCCCATAAAGGGGATGCTCACAACTGATCTAAAGTTATTAAGATCAACAAGCTTAGCAGTCCCCCCCCCCAGAATACCTGTAGGCTTCATAACTGTTTCCTTCAAGCAGGAGGGATATATTAATAAGGAGGTGTTAAAAATCTGGGTTGCCCATTCTGTGGTCACCTCCCTGGCTGCTTTCACAAGCCAAGAAGAGAGATGGTCAAGTGAAGAAATCATGACCTTGCATTATGCAAGCACATTGCCCATGTCATCAGGCATCACAGATTGAAATTGATCCAACACATCCAGTCAAAACAGTGCACTGGAGTCTTTTCATGACTGTCTTGACAATGAAGACTACATCCCTTCAGCTGGCTTCAATTTTCTATCTAAAATAGGCTGCGATTTTTTTCCACAGGTACTAAAATTGGATTAAAAACCCAAATCTTCCTGTCCAGAGACAATGAAGTGTTTTGCCTGCCTAATCTTCACCTCACTGATTACCGTATTTTCCGGTGTATAAGACAACTGGGCGTATAAGACGACCCCCAACTTTTCCAGTTAAAATATAGAGTTTGGAATATACTTGCCATATAAGACTACCTATCTTCCAATGCACACCAAATAAAAATTAACCCACACTCAACCCGAAGACGCGCAGCCCTCCGAGTCGAATGGACAGGTTCTGGTGGAGAGCCAATCCACGCTCACGTTCTCTTCCTCGAGGTACAGGAAGATGTGTGCAGCTTGCTTCCCCTTGCTTCATACTCTCCGCACAGAGCAGGGACTCGACCGCGGCACCCCCCACCATATGCGCCGGACATATGAAGCAAGGGAAAACAAGCTGCAGTTAAGTATCTGTCTTATAAGATGACCCCCAACTTTGGCACAGATTTTTCGGGATTAAAAAGTAGTCTTATACGCCAGAAAATACAGTAATTGATAAAATAAGTTCTCTTGGCAGAGCTTGTAGCCTTTACTATGGACTCTTTCCTTGCTGCGGCCAGATTTCCATCCAAGAAATCTTTCTTCCATTTGCACTCTAGCCTTCTCCTATTTTGCTTCATTGACCACAACTCATCCATAAACCATGGTGTGGTGCAGACTCAACACCAGAGAAGGCATTTAGGTATTAGTGTGCCAATCACCCTGATTACCAAAGTATTACACCCAGGGATCAGGACTTCAACAGGAGTGCCCCCAAACTTGGCAGGGCAAGTTTGGGGGGGGGGGCAATGGGGTATTGACTCCTGCACGTTGGCTCAGTTGATTACATATCCTTTCATGGATTGTGGGAAGGGTGGGTCTTTTTAGGCATGGGGTGGCTTTTATAAAGAGTTTTTTATTGTAGTTTTTAATGGGGTTTTATATTGTAATGTTTTTATATGTTGTACGCTGCCCTGAGTTGCCCTGGAGCAAGAGGGCAGGATATAAATATAAATAAATAAATAAATAAATAAATAAATAAATAAATAAATAAATAAATAAATAAATAATAATAATAATAATAATAATAATAATAATAATAATAATAATAATAATAATAATAACAACAACAACAACAACAATAACAATAACAACAATAACAACAATAACAACAATAACAACAACAACAACAACAACAACAACAATAATAATAATAATAATAATAATAATAATAATAATAATAATAATAATAATAATAATAATAATAATAATAATAATAATAATAATAATAATAATAATAATAATAATAATAAAACCAGATTGGTTGAATATCCACTTAAGGCCATCTGGAATGCCATGAGATTCAGGAGCCTCTGCACGTGGACCATCTTAATATAACAACGTTAAGTATCATATGAATCAGTACAAATAGAATGATAAACTAGAACTCAGGAAAGTTAGCTTTAAATCCCCACTTGGCCATCGAAACTCACAGGGGAAAGGCAGCACAAGTTAAACCACTCCTCAAATATCTCACATATTTTGAAAACCCCAGAAGGATTACCATAAATAAATAAAGAACTAAAGAAAAGAAGGCACTGTGATATTATTCACAAAGTATAAAATAGATTTAATGGTAAACATAATGCTTATTAGTACCTTAGACTTAGAGAATGGCTTCAGGCTTATACAATCTAGTTAGTGGTACCCTGAGATCCATCAGCACTGCCAAGTGCTCAGCACACATGCTTTGAATTAAAAAGGTCTTAAACCCAGGAACTTGAGTAGCATCACTGAACTGAGCTCATAGATATACACTAGAGACTGGTGATGGGTTCACTTTCATGTGGGTAGAAGTCTTCTCCAAGGTTTTGAACAATACATTAGCTATCCACCTGAAAAAAATCAGAACCACTAACAAGATTTCAGAATAGATTCATTACCCCCATGAAACTGGGCTCACCAGCCTCTGAAAATCGAATCTTGGTCAACACCCATCTATCCACCCACCAGTCTTCATTTGTGTCACTTTTTGCACTCATTTGAGCTAAACTTGCTGACATAAAAATCTACTCTTTACCACCATCCCACTCAACCTGGACCCTCTTCTTTGTCACTTTGCTGTTACTGTTGTTTTGTTAAACAAGGAGTAAAAATACTTGCTGATTTATTTCATACAGACTTCTATCATTACCTTACACTTACCTCTGTTTTTGAAAGTTTAAAACACTTGACATTTTGTTGTTTTAGAAAAACTTTCTTGTACTGGAAAAATATAAATTCATTTATTTTCGAGATAACTCATACACTCTGATTTTAATACTCAGCCAGTGAATATTAAATTTATCAGGTTTTGTTAATTTTATTTATTGGAGCTGGTAGGATAAGGTGGCCATAACTGAGTTGGAAGTTGTCTCTCTCATTTCCCCCTGCATTCCATTTTTTAATCCTCAAGGTCCTTATCTCCTGAATTGTGAAGAAACCTTGTGAATTTAGGTAAGTAATTTACTTATTTTAAAAATGAATTGACATAAAATTCTACCCAGGTTTCACTGGCCATATCCAACAGGAATGGGTACTCCCAGCACAGAGAGGAACAAATTATCCATGTCAGCTATGTAAATGTTAAAGATGAGGAGCCTTTAAGAGAGAGAGAGATCCATGCCTCCTCCCATCTTAGCATTATCATATATGGGTTGAATATTTGGGGGTTAAAACCTAGATTTTTAAGAGTAAGGCATTCAAATAGCTTGGCTTTCAAGGATAAATCTAACAGTGTTGGTTTCTACCAAATTTAATTGGGTTTTCCCATCCCTAGTGTGAATATGTATATATATTTTGGTAAATCTGGGTGATAAATGAAATAAAATGGAGTTGTTATCTATCCCTAGTGAAAACATCTTCATTCATAACCAGTTAAGAAGAAAGGACTGTTTTGTAAGCCATGAGATCAGGCAGTCTGTCTCCTTTTGATTTCTATCAATTGAAACATAAGAACATCAATCTTAAGCAAGTGTGATATTCACAGAATTGAATGCTCGCATGGTGTCTATCACTTATCCAGACATCGCAAATGCAGGCTGTTTTGAGACGTTGCTACATTCTAATTGGATGCCCGGAAGAAACTGCCAAGGTCTAATTGGAGAGAGGAGACAACTGTCAGTAATAACATTTCTAGATGATTACAAAGTTCAGCGACTTCATCTGAGCGGTAGCTGCATCAGAGTGTGAGTCATGTAATTCATATTATCAAGTCAAGAGTCTTGCTTCCCCTTATTAATATAAATTTTCAGCCAAACACTGTATGATAAAACACTGTCAATTCTATACAAGTTGATATAAGGTCGCATCAATAAATAGCTGGCCACAGAGTGTAGTTGTCAGTTATGAAGACAGCCATGAGAAGACAATTCTGTCTAAATTGTTAGAAAATGGATTTGGTCTTCTCCACCCACATCAGAAGCCAATAGTCTTTCAATATCTCCAATCTAATTGAAGAGTACTCAGGGCCTTCTTGTCTTGCTCCTCTGAATATCTGGTATTTGCAGGAAAGGAAGAAAAACTACATAAGCAAGTAGGTACACTCGCCGGGGGGAGGGGCAGTGGTGGTGGAATTCATCTAGAATCAAAAGTGAAGTTGGAAATTGGGTTGCATTTTTACAGAACTGAGTAACTCCTGAGAAATCAAAAGCACATCAAAGATCTTTGGGACCTCTTTTGGTGTGCTAATACTGTAGACCTCCACCTTATTATGTATTTGTCAACTAACATTACAAACAGCAATGATCTCACTCTAAGGAAACCAAACCTTGAGTAAGCAATGGAAATACTAAAATCTTACCCCTTGAAAAAAGTAGATTCCATGGTATCTCAGCTCTTCTCTTATGTAAATTTCCTTTTTTCTCACATACACCTGTTAGTTTTAATTAATTTGCCTTTTTTTCTGAATCCTTTGCAATGGTAAATTGCATATCTGTATTCTTGAAAGTCAGAAACTCAAAGTAGACACAATAATTTGAGCTGAATATAATCATGCCATTATTAACTCCTGCATTCAATGTTTTTCATCATATAGCCTCAGATGGCATATGAACCACTGCTTTTTGCACATTTTTATGAAATATACATGAGCCAGAAATCTCTGTGCTTCTCCAAATGCCTAAAGGCAGATTCTTCTATTTTCTAAAATGCTGCTAGATGAATTGATGGTGATTTGGAGTGATTGCATCAAATGGTAAGAGAAAATATCCAGAAACAAATGCCATATAAGACATTTATGGTATTTTCTTATTAGTAGTATAGGTTGCTACTCAAGAGTATTGATCCGGATAAGACATGACGTTAGTTAATTTTGTAAATCAAAGCTGGCATGTTCATATTTCCAATAAGATAATGATTCATTATTGTAATTTAAATCATATTTTCCATTCCTATTTTGCATGGTTTTCATGATATGGAAAAGTATCTTAATAAGTTTAAATAGTGTGTGGCAGTTAGAGGATTTCAAAACATTTTTCTCTTTTATTTTTCAAGTTATACATAAAGGCTGTCTGAGATGCTATGAAGTTCTAGTCCTGTCATTTATTTGCAAAAAAAACAAAAAACAGCTGAAAATATAATTAAAAATCATACTATGTAATGTATTATCCAGGGATTACCTGGAAAGAAAAATTGTTATATATGCATATTTATTATATATGTATATATAAAGTCTGCCCCCTTTTACATTTTCAATCAGTAGCATGCCTTGCCAAGTTTATTTACTCAATGCCTAACTCACATCAGAGTTATGTATGTTTGACGCCTATCCACTCTGAAACATACATAGCAAAACACAGCTAATAAAGGTTGGCAGTGGGCTTTTAACAATATGGAAAACAGCAAGGGGAGTGTGGCTTTGATCTAATCAATCAAAGCCCATGCAAAGAGTCAGCAATGTATCACACATTCATACACATAATCTCAGTCCTAAGTATAATGAAAATTCATTGTACCTATCTAAAAGGAATGCAGCCAGTTTGGTAAATGATGCACCATTCTCCCTTGTAAAATCTGGATATATTTCCAGGAGAAGTTTAACTTTCATTGGTCTTGAGCTGTCAGATTTTGTTGGCTTTGGTACCTCTGTCTTTTGCTACAGTCATTGGTGTCTGGTATTTTTGTTCAAATGTCATCATAATTACCCCAAAACCTCCCAAAACAAACTTCAGTGTTTAATACAGGTGCCCTAATCAATCTGAGCAAGACTGTGGCTTCCTGAACCACTCTGTTTATGTTCTGAGAGCATATAAATGCAATTGCTTTCCATCATGTGGATGCTTTTTCTGAAGTTTCCCAGCCACTGTTGTAAGTTCCTGGAACACTACAGTGCAAATGCCCAACAATGACTATATGGATGACCTGTAGGTGAAGAGCACAAAGTAGTAAAGAATAGTTTGAACTGTGATAGCTATATTTCCTCCAGCATGTACTAGCTAAATATTTTAATATTTACATATCAAATTTTGATG
The DNA here is from genome assembly GCA_035047305.1 of Bradypodion pumilum. Taxonomy (NCBI): domain Eukaryota; kingdom Metazoa; phylum Chordata; class Lepidosauria; order Squamata; family Chamaeleonidae; genus Bradypodion; species Bradypodion pumilum. The sequence goes on along the minus strand of JAWDJD010000001.1, from coordinate 184,202,560 downwards.
CACAGTAGTTCTGCATTATTAAATAGATGTGGCTTCTTGAATATCAATAAGGTTACTGAATGGGATACTCCAATAATGGCTTTAATTTTGTTCCACTAAATCCAAACTACAAATGAATGTAGAAAAACCTTGCTTCATAGGCACTGCTCCCAAATTCTGAAATCCTTTTCCTTCAATCAACAGCACCCTGGTCTGGTCATTTTGGAAGCAGAATGCACAGCCATTTAATGTTAGCATTTAGTAAGTAGAAACACAGAGATGCTAATGCTTTCCATATTTTCAGAGCATGTATTAGGTTACCTTCTGTACAGAAAAGCAACCAAGTAGGAGCAAAACTGAGAGTCCTGAGAGTCCCTTGGACAGCAAAGAGAACAAATAGGTCAATACTGGAAGAAATCAACCCTGACTGTTCATTGGAGGGACAAATAGTGAAGATGAAGCTAAAGTACTTTGGACATCAAATGAGAAGGGAGGACTCACTTGAGAAGGCCTTGATGCTGGGAAAGGTGGAGGGCAAAAGAAGAAGGGGCGTCATTTGATGTCCAAAGATGAGATGGATAGATGGTATTGTGGACATAATGGGCACAGAGCTTGGTGGCCTGAGGAGAATGGTGGAGGATAGAGGTGCCTGGAGGAAAGAGTCGGAATCAACTGTGCGACTGAACAACAACAACAACAGGAGCAAAACAGAAAAAACTTATTCTTTTAAAAATTGTTGGGTTTATGGTGCAAAACTGTAGTCATGCCGAGGTTAGCCAAAGGGCTCTGGAATTTGACAGATTAAGCTGGTACAGTGTTCCTACTTGTGGCAAAAGTAAAAACTGCAGGGGATGCACAGAGAACAGTTCTGAATGCAGAGACATGAAGAAATGGTTTTTTCTGCCAAGGTGTCTCAATTGTGAAATGCCCAACCCTTGGAGGCTCAATTGACACTGACAATGGCATCATTTTGGTGCAAAATCAAATTATATTAATTTATTATTGACTTTGGGGTATTATTATTATTATTATTATTATTATTATTAGTAGTAGTAGTAGTAGTAGTAGTAGTAGTAGTAGTAGTAGTAGTAGTAGTAGTAGTAGTAGTAGTAGTAGTAGTAGTAGTAGTAGTTTATTTCTATACCGCCTTACTTACCCAGTGGGCAATTCAAGGCAGTTCACAACAATAAAGTATACAATAAAACAAAATACAACATACAGCAATACAAAAACTAAGTAAGCAGCAATAGCAATACAATAATCAGCAATATGCAAGATAAATAAATACGGAACAATACAGTCTGATCCATACAGTCAGTATCATAATTAACAGTAAATAATATCCACAGCACTACAAAATACAAAAAGTTCATCACCCATACAGTACAATACAAAGCGTCTTGCCTCAGGGACCAAAGTCAAGGCAAGGCACAAGGTGCACTTCCCCGGGCGATGGAGCGGCTCCGGGGAGAGGTGAGAGAGTGGATTTATTTATATTTATTTTATTTATTAGTCATATTTATATATGCCGCCCACTCAGGCCGAACCCGACTCAGGGCGGCATTACAACAAGTTTTAAAAACACATAAAAACACTTTAAAAGACCCATATACCACCCACATTAAAAGACCCATATCCCACCCACTTTAAAAGACCCATATCCCACCCACCCATCCCACCCACTATAAAAAGAAGAAGAGAGAGTTCTTAATTGTTTACATAAGCCAGCAGGCGGGGACCGTGTTCCCATTCGGGCCCCACACCTGCCCTGCCAGCCAGGTCTTCAATCCTTTCCTGAAGGGCAGCAATTCTCTTTGAAGTCTTAGATCTGTTGGCAGGAGGTTCCAGAGAGTTGGTGCAGACACAGAGAAGGCCCTTCTTCGGGTGCTGGACAGATGTGCACCCCTAACTGATGGCACCATTAGAGAGCCCCTCCGGTCCGCTCTGGTTGGACGGGCAGACACTCTTGGGGCGATGCAGTCTCTAAGGTATCCTGGCCCACTGCCATATAGGGCTTTAAAGGTCAAAACCAGCACCTTGAATTGCACCCGGAGACAAACTGGTAACCAGTGCAGCTCCCGAAGTATAGGTGAGACATGGGCATATTGGCCACATCCCATCACCACCCGGGCTGCCGCATTCTGGACCAGCTGCAGCCTCCGAATGATCGTCAAGGGCAGCCCCATGTAGAGCGCATTACAATAATCTAGTCAGGAAGTGACCAGAGCATGGGTGACCATAAGCAAGGAGCCCCGGTCCAGGAGCATGCGCAACTGGCGAATCACCTGAAGTTGGGCAAAAGCCCTCCTGGCCACAGCCGCTACCTGTTCTTCTAGCAGCAGCCGCGAGTCCAGAAGGACCCCCAAGTTGCGCACTGAGTCTGTCTGGGGCAAAACAGCCCCATCCAGTACCAAAGATGGTAACTCCCGGGATAACACGGGGCCCCTTATCCACAGCCACTCTGTCTTGCTGGGATTCAGCCGAAGCCCATTGGCCCCCATCCAGACCCCAATGGCCTCCAGGCATCCGGATAGGATTTCAACAGCATCACTGGGGTCCCCACGGGCCAAGATGTACAACTGAGTGTCATCCACGTACTGATGGTACCGCACCCCGTGGGAACGAATGATCTCACCCAGCGGCTTCATGTAGATGTTAAATAGGAGAGGAGAGAGCACCGAACCCTGAGGCACCCCATACTTGAGAAGCCTAGGGCTGGACCTCTCACTCTCTAACCACACCGACTGGGTACGGCCCTCCAGAAAAAAGGAAAACCAGGACAACACGGTGCCCTGGATCCCCAGTCCTTTGAGCCGTTCCAGAAGGATACCATGGTCGACGGTATCAAAGGCCGCTGAGAGGTCAAGAAGAGCAAGAACAGATGGATATCCCCTGTCCCGCTCCCGCCAGAGATCATCCATCAGTGCGACCAATGCCGTCTCTGTACCATACCCGGGCCTGAATCCTGATTGAAAAGGGTCTAGATAATCCGCTTCCTCCAGGACACTCTGCAGCTGGCGCGCCACCGCCTTCTCCAAAACCTTACCCAGAAAGGGCAGGTTGGAAACCGGCCTGTAGTTGTTAAGGACAGCTGGGTCAAGGGATATTTTCTTCAGGAGGGGGTGCACCAAAGCATGTTTTAGCGGTGCAGGAAATACCCCCCTCCCGTAATGATGCATTTATTATCGCCCCGACCCAGCCACCTGTCACCACCTTGGAGGCTTTCACCAACCAGGTGGGACAGGGGTCCAAAGGACATGTAGTGGCACGCACAGCTGCAAGGAGCCTATCCACTTCATCAGGGACAACAGGATCAAACCGATCCCAGATCGTACAGCAAGACTGTGCTCCGGTGCCCCCCCGACCCTCCCCATCCATGCCGGGATTCAGCCCTGAACGAATCCGATCAATTTTCTCCACCAGATGGTCAGCAAAGTCCTCAGCCGAATCCTGCCAACCGGGCACCGATCTCCCCCTACCGAGAAGGGACCTGGTTACCCGGAACAGGGCGGCTGGGCGGTTATCAGCGGAGGCAATAAGGGTGGTGAAGTATTGCCGCCTCACCACCCCCATCGCCACTAGGTAGGCCCTAATAGCAGCTCTAGCTAGTGTCCAGTCGGAGTCATCCTGGGTCTTCACCCAGCGGCGCTCTAGGCGTCTCTTTGCCCGTTTGAGTTCCCGCAGTTCATCCGTGAACCACGGGGATGACCTAACCCCACGGGCACGGAGAGGCCGTAGTGGCGCAATTTCATCCAAGGCTGCTGTTGCCATCCTGTTCCACAGGTCGACAAGTGCCTCGGGTGAATCGTGTAGCCGATCCAGAGGAACATCCCCCAGTTCCCTCTGGAATCCATCTGGATCCATTAGTCGCCGAGGGCGGGCCATTTTAATAGGCCCTGCCTCCCTACGATGAAGCGTCGCCCCCAGAAAGTCAAGAGTCACCAGATAGTGATCTGACCATGGCACAGGTGAGATGACTAAGTCCTGTAATCTCAGATCACTCTGCCACTGCTCCGACAAGAAAACTAAGTCTGGCATGTGACCACTGCCCCTGGTCCCGAACTGCCCCGAACTACCTGAGTCAGGCCCATGGCTGCCATGGAAGCCATGAACTCCCTTGCCACCTCAGAAGCCATCCCCAATGATGGCAAATTGAAGTCCCCCAGAACCATAAACCTCAGGAACTCCAACGCCAGCATCGAGGCAGCTTCGAGGAGCTCAGGCAGGGCATCCCTTACCCTGCAAGGGGGCAGGTACAGGAGTAAGATCCCCAACTGACCCTTGGGGCCCAACCGTAGAAGCAGGGCCTCACAACCAGACACTTGTGGAGCAGTGGCCCTAGCAATTCCCAAAGACTCCCTGGCAACAATGGCGACACCACTGCCCCTCCCCTCCCCTCTAGGCTGGTGCTAAATACCGAACCCGGCTGGACACATGTCCGAAAGAGGTACTCCATCCTCAGGTGTCAGCCAGGTTTCGGTGATGCATGCCAGGTCGGCCCGCCCCTCCTGGATAGAATCTTGGATCAGGGAGGCCTTATTACAGACCGATCTGGCATTCACCAGCAGCAGCCTAAGGGCGGGGTCATTCTGGATCTGCTGCTCAGGGTCCAGGGATGTACCTGCAGGGCTGGAATGAAGGACCGCACTTAAACATCAGACCCGCATTCCCTGAGTGCGGCCCACCCCACAGTACCCGCCATACCGCCCCATGCCCGTCACAACACTTATATGGATCCCTGGAACCCCCCCCCCCCAGATGGAATGCTGCCCCTCCTTCCTGGCTGGCAGGACCAACTCTCTCTCTTCCCACCCCGGCTCAGAGCCGGGCCTGGGCGCACAAGGGAAAGGAAGGGCTGGGTGATTTTGCAGCTGCGGCAGCAGTCCTGGGCGGTGGCATTCTTCGGCCCAGCCCAGCGGCCCATGACCCTTTATCATCCCCACCAGGGACAAGGGAAGGAAGGGCGCCCCCCCCCCCCCCCCGCAGCTGTGGCAACAGTCCCGAGTGGCGGCGTTGTTTGGCCCGGCCCGGCCCGGCGACCCATGGCCCATCATCCTCCCTGCCAGGGACAGGGGAAGGAAGGGCGGGGGCTCCCCGCAGTTGCGGCAACAGTCCTGGGCGGCGGCATTCTTCTGCCACACACAGGTTTGATGGCCACACACAGGTTTTAGTGCTAGAGTTTGAATGTTTTAATTTTGTGTTTTAAGTTCTTTGATTCTTAATTGTCTTAAATATCTCATTTTTAAAATGTTTGGAGACAGCTCTGTAATCTGCTCTGAGATTCTGTGACAGAGCAGGTGATAAATGTTTTAGCTGGCATGACAGCTCAGGGTTTTAGGAGCCAAAGGTAGGAAGTTCAATTCTGCATTGTGCCTCCTGAGAGATGAGCCAACCTGTGTTGCATTGGGCAAGCCGCACAATCCCAGGATGCAAATGGCAAACCGCTCCTGAATATTCTCTTCCTGAATTGCATAAGTCAGAATTGACTTGGTCGGCATGTGATTATAAATAAATAAGATGTCTATCTTGCAGATGGGCTTGGGGTAACACTGGTGTAAAAAAAGTATACATTTGCTCATCCAAATGTCATTATTGATACCGAGATTTCAAAGATTAGAAATGCAGCAGCAGCAGCACATGTACCAATATTCACCCCAAAGGCAATAAAGCCTATTAATAAATAGGCCCGAAGGCAAAACCTACATATTTAGATAAACATTATTTCCAGGGTTCAATAAACCATAACAGATGTAACTCAAGTCCAGGGCAGGGAGGCCTCAGAGTGTGTCCATAAAAGGAACAAATCCCACCAAATCTAAAATACTTTTGGACAAAACCTTGTGGGACAAATGACACAACCAATCCTGTTCAGCCCTATTGCACTACTTTGTCACCAAAAATGGGTAAACTTGCTTCATTGGACTATATGAGAGTAAGCATACTCTGGGAGTGATAGTGCCAAAAGCCAGCAAACAAATCAATAATCAATCTGCTACTTGCAAGGGCCTCTCTGCAGCTTGATGATCCCTTCTGAGAAGATTCAGTAGTGTTGGAAGACCTTGCGTGCATACATGCAGGTGGTTCATGATGTGAGCACTCAGCACTTATTTTTCAGCATGGTTCTAATCCAGGATAAATGATGCTACCCTAAGAAAGTATGGTGCCATGCACAGGGCCACAGTCATACAGTGCAGTGAGGAGCATAGCCAAATCACGATGGTTGTTAAACTGCTAAGGAGTGATGTTCACCCTGGACAGTTCCCCCCCACCTTTTCAGGATCAGTTCTACCATTAGATAGGAGACAGCTTTTGAGTGTCATGAACTGGCAGCTGCACATATTGAGCAATATACTTCATTCGTCTATCCTCCTTTGAAGGAATGGGTTTTGTGATGTTCAACCAAAATCACATAAATCTTGTCATAGATAAGGATCAATTTAAGGCAGTGTAGGGCATCAAGCTGTGTTCCTTTGTGCAGATGCAAACTAGTTCAAGGGCCAATGCATATTCCAAATTGTAGTCATGTATGGCAGGAAAGAGTTCCTACTTTAGATCTGAAAAGCAAACAAATATCAATATTATTCCAGACGGCAGTTAACAGGAAAATTATACAACTATGTATATATATATATATATATATATATATATATATATATATATATATATATATATATATATATATATATATATATATATATATATATATATATATATATATATATATATATATATATATATATATATATATATATATATACATATATATATATATGACCGCCTAACTTTTTTGATACTTCCTCTGATTAGAACTGTTCAGACAGCAGTAGCGTAAGTAAATGCATTGTCTGCTCACAGACTAGGTTGGATCATGTAGGGAATGAAAAACTGCCCTTTTATGTTTTCAGAAAATAACTTGATCAATGAAATTGATCCTGTTTTTGAGCGATTGTCCCACCTAGAGAGATAGTTTGAATAAAACCGGTACAAGTTAGTCAAATGAAAATCCAGTATGTTTCTATAAAATTTATATTATATCTCACCCTTGTGAGTTTTTTTTATAAGTTTTATATTTTCAGCTTGTGAGCTATTGCTTATTTGAGTGAGTCGCCAGTTCACCTGGAGCACCATGCACATGATTAATGTCTCAAATGACACAAACCATTTTCTCCCTCTCACAGTGCAGCTTGGATCAGCCTGGTGCAAATGCTCTAGCTCTTGTCATGAATTTTAGCTTCTAGTCTTAACCTATAAATCCAAGGGTTAACCGTTGGAACTGGCTATAGGTTGCTATGCCTCGCCCTACTTGCCTGCACTCACCCTTCGTGCACACAGCCAATCTGGGTACGCAGGTCAACGAAGGATTGAGAAAACCGGCAGTGGGGCAACAGCCCCACAAACGCGAAGAAAGGGAAACAACTTCACTTCCCAACATTCCTTGCGCCGCGCCGCGCCAGAGCCAATCAGGCTGAGAGGCTCTCGCACGGCGCAGCGTTCGGAAACGTGCCGCAGCCAATCAAAAGAAAAGCATTTTTAAAAAACGCAGCACAAACACAAAGCACCAACCCATAACTACAAACCCCAGCGTCCTGCACGCCATGAGCACGCAGCACGCTGAGGAAACCGGTGCCCGAAAAATGAAAAAGAAAAACAACTCACTGCCTCACAGCCAAGCAAACACCAGCTGGCTTTCTTTCCCTCACCCACGGTGCCTGAAGGTCCCAACTGGAGTTTCCCCTTTAATATCAGTAGGTGGGGGGGTTGCGATCCCCCTCTCCACTGGCTACCCTAGCATTGGGAGGTTTGTGGGAACAAAAGGGGTATGTTGCCCAAACCCTTCTGGACCCAGGAGACCAGGGAGAGGGGATCGATCCCCCCGTCCTTAAAACAACTCCGTCTTTTCTTCTCTTTAAAAACGGAGTTGTTTTAAGGAGAGGGGGGGGGAATCGATGCGCTCTCCCTGGTCTCCTGGGTCCAGAAGGGTTGGGGAGAGGACATACCCCTTTTGTCCCCCCAAACCTCCCAACCCCAGGGGAGCTAGCGGAGAGGGGGGTCGCAACCCCTCACCCACTGATATTAAAGGGGAAACCCCGATCTACTTTCATAAGTCCACACACTCAAAGCACCATAACACAATAAAGCCCCCCTCCCCACCACCTAGCCCACCCTTCCTAACCCCCAACGACCACACCCCTCTCCCCACCACCTAGCCCACCCTTCCTATCCCCCAACGACCATGCCCCCTCCCCACCACCTAGCCCACCCTTCCTAAACCCCAATGACCATGCCCCTCTCCCCACCACCTAGCCCACCCTTCCTATCCCCCACCAACCACGCCCCCTCCCCACCACCTAGCCCACCCTTCCTAACTCCCAATGACCATGCCCCCTCCCCACAACCTAGCCCACCCTTCCTAACCCCCAATGACCATGCCCCTCTCCCCACCACCTAGCCCACCCTTCCTATCCCCCACCAACCACGCCCCCTCCCCACCACCTAGCCCACCCTTCCTAACCCCCAACGACCATGCCCCCTCCCCACCACCTAGCCCACCCTTCCTAACCCCCAATGACCACGCCCCCTCCCCACCACCAAATAAATAAATTTTTTTAATTACTAAAAACACAGACAAAAATATCCAAAAATACACAAAAACAAAAACACCAAAAACAATACGAAGTAAACAAAAACACAATCAAAAACAAAACAAACAGACAACAAATACAAATTCCAACCCACCCCGCCCACCCACGCCCACACACACACACACACACACAAAAGAAAGAAAACAAGCAAACTTACCAAAAGATGTCCTACCTCCACCAGGACTGGAAAAGAAATGAATAAAGAAAGAGACTACTTACCAGAAGAAGCTCCACCCAGAGGCCAGGAAAGAAAAAACAGTCAAAATACAATAACTCCTACCAGCACCACCTGCTGGCCACAATAGTAAAAACAATTCAAAAACACACAACAGCTCCAAACAAAAGGCCAAAAGAGTAAAAACAAATCAAAAACATAACACAAATTCACAATTTTACACAAAAGGTCACACCAATAAAAAGTCAAAAACATTACACTAAAACACACTTTAACACAAATCACAAACATATGTCAATAAAATACAATAGAAACCTTTAAACATCCTGTGCTGAGTTTTAACTCAAATTTAAACCCAAAACATCTAAACACATTTTAAAAACATTGAATGTAAAAAACATTTACTTTTACATTATTAAAATTATGACCTACGGTACAACTAATTAAAAAAAATTCAAAAAACTAAAACATTATTCGCTTCCATAACACAATTTGAAAAAATTATATCATACTTTGTTCTTTTATTAATCCTAAAAAAAAACAAAAAAGCAGATCACAGTTAATAACAGGCAAGCCAAAAAAAATTACATAAATAAACATTTAAAAAATTAAAATTACAGACTAAGCAATTTTTAAAAAACATTAACACAATTTAACCTTCCAACACAATTTAAAACAACCCGGCAACGCCGGGCAACCTCTGCTAGTTAGCTTATAAATGAAGTATCCTTGGACCAGCATCCTGTGGCAAAGATAAGGAGCAGAAGGGAAATTGCATAATTGTGTTTCTGCTCCATGAAGCTCCCTGTCATTTGTCCATTCTTGAACTGGATAAAAAGTGGTTACACAACTGGAGCAGTAACAGACAGCATGCCAGAAGAGGACAGAGAGGGGCACTTAAGTAACTTCTCATATATCCATGTTCAACTAACAGGGATCTTTATGAGTGCATGACCTATGTATCTGTGCTGAGATACACACTTTGGAAGTGCATTGATACTTGCTTGTGAGCTGGCTTCTGATGAAAGACACTTACTTGCAAGCTTTAGTCAGAAGCTAATGGTGGCTTGTAAACAGGGCCGCCATCAGATATCTGCCCTTACATACTGGCCAACAAAAGAAACTGTGAGGAAAGCAGGTGAGTTCAATGCCAGATCTTATGTACTAACGACACCAATGCCACACAAATATAATTGAAGGGAACAAAGAAACATTGACTCCAACAGTGGCCTCTGCTATGTCCTCGCAAGAGTTATTTAATATTTATGGGTAAGTTACAAACATAAAATGCCAAGCTTGTGGTTACTATATCCGAATAGTAATCACTATGAAAGCTAGGAAAAATTCAATTTATTACCTAGGAAATTAATGTACTGTAGGTATAGCATATGCAGTCACTTACATATGATGGTATCTAAACCAATGTAGAGAAGCTCCAAGAACTGGTTTCCATACCTTCAAGTCAGATTATACAACAGTTATTCTAAAAGAGAAAAACTAAGAACAAATAGCAGGCCTTAGAGGGAGAAAGAAGAATGGAGAGCCTGAGAGCAGCAATTTGCATACAGATTTAGAAAAGATGGAGAAAACACACTTGGGCCAATGAGACTAACCATACGTTCATAACACTAACACATACCCCAATTCAGATCACCTGCTGCATACACTGCAAATCTGTTGCTTCATCCTAATCTTCATGTTTTCTGGACCAGGGACATGTTTGCCAAGGCCAAACCTGACCACAATATGACATCTGGGAACCCTGGGGGGAAAAGGACACCCCAGCTGTAACATCCCCACTGTATCATACCTGTCAAGTATCCTATATTGGCCAGCATTTCCCATATTTTAATGCTCATTCCTCCCCTTTCCCAGCACCGACCTGTATTTTGAACAGTGGGGAAGGGGTTACTGCGCATGTGCGCCCATATCGCAAACGGGTTCTGTGCATATGCAAACAGGTTCTGTGAATGCACAAATGGGTTACTGAGCATGCATGACTGTGCATGCACAGTAATTTTCTGTATTTTCCAGAGCCACACTTGACAGGTATGCACTGTTTTCTAACAATGGTCACTGGGAGCATACCTGTCAAGTATCCCATTTTGCCCAGGAAAACCCCGTAATTTAGACTCCCTAATCCCACCATCATGGTTTTTTTTTAAGCCGATTGGCTCATTGACTTCCTTTAAACACCCTATTTCCCAGGAAAGAGAGGGCTTCAAGTATATTTGCATACAATATAAACAGCATACTTCCATGGTTTTCTCTTAAATACAGAGTTTTAATAAATGAAATTGAGGCACAAAACGCTAAGACGGGAGACAATTAACTGATTAAAATGTGAAAAACAGTTCCATGAAAAATCACCATAATATGAAATGCAGTCGAATAGGGGGGAGAATAGGGGGGATATAGAATAGAATTGTTGAAGTAAGCCTGGTTTGTTGGCTGCCTTTTCCCCTGTGAGGGGAAGCAGTTGTGCCTATGGGGTGGTTCTTTCTCCACTAGGAGAATTCAACATTCCTTTGTGGCTCCTCATGTTCTAGGTTCTTGGATGTGCCTAGATTTTGGGGAGAAGGAGGTGTGGCCTGTGAGAGAAGGGGATGGCCTAAATTTTCCCTTATTTTTATGTCTAAAACTTGACAGGTCACAGGTATGACTGGGAGAGAGGTTTCTATCCTTTTCCCTCTACACCAGAAAGATAGTGAAAAGTAATACAATACATACTAAACATCCACCTAATTTGGCTTTTTAACGATGGCACATAACCAACCAGGTATTGGCAGCTGATGACATCACAAAGCCAAATCAGACTAAGGGGCTGCAATGCTTACCAATGGTGGTATGAATGCAGACTATGCTATCCCAATTTGCAGGTTCTTCTTCCTCACTTTAATCCCCCACAGTGGCTTGGGGACTCTGAGAATCGAAAGGTTGTGACTGAGAGGGGACTTCAGGTTTCTGGCTGAGGCAGTGTTGTGTATGTAACAGTATTACTTTAAGAATGTATGAATGTAACCTAACAATGATTACAATGTAACCCAGCTGTTTAAGGAACGCAAGTAAGCTGCCCATAGAGGGCAGCTGCGAGCGTTCAGCTCACATGGTTCACATTCCCCCAATCACCGGCAGCCGTGGGAACCTTTCCCGCGCTAGGATCACCTGGAGAAGATGGGCATGACTCAGAATGACGTCACGCCGGTAGCAGCCAATGAGCTACCGTGCAACAGTATTCAAATGTATTACTGCAGTATAAAATGAGCTGTACCTCCGCCATTACCACATGTTCATCCTGACCATCATGAAATAAACCTGTGTTTTAGCCCCCACTGCGGCTCTTTCTTTGTCTTCCGTGCAAGACACTAAATTGGCGGTGAGGATGGGATACATGGCGTGTCCCAAGGTCAAACCCCACCAGTTTGATATCAGCGATCCAGAACAATGGGAGCTGTACGAGTGCCAGTTTTGGCACGCAATGAATGCTGCAGGCATCGACGACGATGGGAAGATGCGCTCGCACTTCCTAGCCCAGGTGGGGCCGGCCATGCTGCGTATCCTGATGAACCTGGTGGCTCCCCAGAAGGTAGATGTGGTGCCCATCGACCGCATCCTGGCGTTACTGAGGGAGCACTTCCAGCCTCCTGTTTCAATTTTCCGGCCCGGGTCGCGTTCCACAGGCGGGAACAGCGCCCGGGAGAGTCCGTATCTGCCTACGCGGCGGCCCTCAGGCTCGCGGCCGTCAATTGCCAATGGGAGGACCTGGACACGGCCCTCCGAGACCGCATGCTGTGTGGCCTGAGGGACGAGGAGGTCCAGAGGAAGTTGATGACCCGTGACCATTGTCTCACGTTCAACGAGGTACTGTGGGAGGCCCAAGCAGCCGAGGCAGCCAGGAGCGGGGTCAGAGTGTTCAAGTCCCGAGGGGCCGCACCTGAGAGGGCCAAGTCACCCATGCAAGCGGCCCGGCAGACGTCAGAGAAAACGGCCTGGCGGGCATCCCGGTCGCCCGCAGGCACTCCAGCAACCTCCGAGGAGTCTTCCATGACGGCGGACTCCTGCTCCAGCGAGGACGATGACGTACAGAAGGTAAAGAAACGCGGAGAGAGGCGCCAGACCAGCGAGCGAGGAAGCCACCGTTGTGATGGCTGTGGGGCACCTCACGACCGGATGAGATGCCCATTCCGGAAGGCCGAGTGCCACAACTGCGGCCGGAAGGGCCACATCGCCAGAGTCTGCAGGCACAGGCGAACCGAGGACAAGGGCGCATCAAGACACCCTCAAGCACACCAACGAAAGGCGGCCGGCATCGGAAAGGTCTCAGCCAACGATGGCGCGGAAGGCGTGAACCGCGTGGGCCTGGAGCACCAGCGCTTCTTTGTAGAGGTACTGTTACAAGGGGTTCCAGTGAGGATGGAAATAGACTCGGGGTCGTCCTACTCCATCCTGTCCCAGAAGGAGTTCATGCACATTCCCCCAAATGCGCGGCCCAAGTTGCGGGCCATGAAGTCACACTTATGGGACATGCAGGGCTATGGGATCCCAGTGTTGGGGGTGGGGAACTTCACGGTGAAGTTCAAAAATTACACAGAGAAACTGCCCTTAGTGGTTCTCAAGGGGGGAAGATGTTGCCTTTTGGGAACCCAGTGGTTTGCTCCCCTGGGAATTGAACTGTCCGGTATTAACGCTATAGAGACTGACCCAATGCGGGACGTGTGTGATGCGCACCCGGACGTTTTCAAGAAGGGGCTCGGGACTTACAAGGGGCCCCCAGTTTCCTTTGAGTTGGACCCAGAAATCTGGCCCATACGTCTCAAGCCAAGAAGAGTGCCCTTCGCCCTCAAGGACAAGATTGAGGCGGAACTGGACAAATTGGTGGGGCAGGGAATTTTGGTTCCAGTTGATTCAGCGGAGTGGGAGACTCCAATTGTTACAGCCTTAAAATCCAACGGGGAGGTCAGGATTTGCGCCGACTACAAATGTACAATTAACAAGGCCATTCGGCCAAATGCATATCCGGTGCCAGTGGTTAGCCACTTACTGGCTACGTTGCATGGGGGGAGGTGTTTCGCCAAGCTAGACCTGGCGCAGGCGTATCAGCAGCTCACGGTAACTCCAGCTGCTGCCGCTGCGCAAACCATCGTTACGCACAAAGGGGCATTTAAGGTAACGCGCCTACAGTTTGGCGTAAATTCGGCCCCTGGGATCTTCCAGTCCCTTGTGGAACGCCTTTTAAAGGGGCTTCCAGGCGTGCTCCCATATTTTGACGATGTTTTGATAACAGCGGGGAGCAAATCAGAACTAGCAAGGAGGCTAGACAGGGTCCTTTCGGTATTCGAGAAAGCGGGACTTAGACTGAGAAGGGACAAATGTGTATTTTTTGTGAGGGAGGTTGAGTTTCTAGGGTTCAAGATAACCCTGGAGGGCATCAAGCCTTCCGAGTCCAAGGTTGCGGCTGTGCAAAACGCCCCTCGCCCCACCGTGAAACCGGAGCTGCAGTCATTCCTAGGGCTCCTAAATTTTTATCATTCCTTCTTACCAAGGAAGGCATCCGTTGCGGAGCCACTGCACGTGCTACTAAAGAAAGAGGCGGTTTGGCGGTGGGGAGATAGGCAGGAGAAAGCTTTCAAGGAGCTCAAGGCGCTCTTATCCTCGGAAGCTGTCCTGACTCATTTCGACCCGAGGAGACCAGTAGTTTTAGTCTGTGATGCATCCCCAGTGGGGGTGGGGGCGGTGCTGTGCCACGTGTTGGAGAGCAGGCGGGAAGCCCCGGTTGCGTACTACTCCAGGTCCCTTTCAAAGGCGGAGCGCAACTATGCGCAAACAGATAGGGAGGCCCTGCCCATCATTGCGGGAACAAAGAAGTTCCACGATTTCCTATACGGCCGCAAGTTTATGGTTGTGACTGATCACAAGCCCCTTCTGGGAATCTTTACCACAGGCAAGCCCACCCCACAAATTCTGTCCCCCAGAATGCTACATTGGGCGATTTTCCTTAACGCCTACCAGTATGAGCTGGTCTATCGCCCAGGGAAGGAGATCTCCCATGCGGACGCGCTGTCCCGGTCTCCTCTCCCTAGTTTAGGAGATCCCGTATGCGAGGTAAAGCAGGACCATCAAGTCCTGCTGATCGAGTCTCTCGACTCGCCCCCCATAGTTCCGGCAGACCTCGCCAAAGCCACGGCGGCCGACAAAATTCTGTCCCAAATCAGTTCCTGGGTAAGGAAAGGGTGGCCCACAACTCCCCCCGAGGAGGAGTTCAAATCATTTTTAGGCGCAAAGTCGAGCTCTCCCTTGAAAGGGGCTGCCTACTCTGGGGCCAGTGGGTAGTCATCCCAGAGAAGTTACGAGAGAAGGTGCTGAAGCTGCTGCATACCAGCCACCCAGGAATAGTGCGCTCCAAGGCACTGGCCAGGAGCTACTTCTGGTGGCCCCAAATAGACGCGGATATAGAACACCTAGTGGGCACGTGTGAGAGCTGCCAGAGCTCTCAGCCCGAGGAGTCCCGGTTACCCCATAGGGAATGGGCCACGGCCCGCGGGCCATGGTCCCGAATACACATCGACTTCGCTGGTCCCTTCCGAGGTCCCTGTTCCTGCTGATAGTCGACTCATACTCCAAATGGTTGGAAGTAATCCCCATGAATAGCACCTCATCTGCCGCAACCATTAAACACTTGTGTAGGGTGTTCAGTTGCTTCGGCCTGCCGGACATCCTTGTGAGCGATAATGCCAGTACCTTCACCTCCACGGAATTCAAGGCGTTCATCGAGAGGAATGCTATCCGGCACATCACCTCTGCCCCGTTTCACCCCGCCACAAACGGTCAGGTAGAGCGCCAAGTGCTCACTACGAAAGATGCACTGCGGTGCATGGGTCCCGGTGAGTTGGACCTCCAACTGTGTCAGTTCCTCATCTGTTATAGGGCAACTCCCCTTGCTTCAGGACTTTCGCCGGACAAACTCCTCATGCAGGAGGAGGCCGGTAACCCTTTTTGATCGGTTGGATCCGACCAGGGTGGAGGATGAAGGGAGAAATATAGTAATAGAGGGTTCCAAATGCTTTTCGGTAGGGGACCCGGTTCACTGCAGAAACTATGCGGCCTCGGGACCAACGTGGGTCCCAGGGACGATCATTGAACAAACGGGCCCATATCCTATAGGGTCGAGACTAGAACAGGTCTACTCTGGAGAAGGCACGCTGACCAACTCAGAAGGCGAGTCACTAGTGAAAGGGAATCAGTGTTAGGGTCCTCCCCCACCCGCGTAACCCAAGGGGGAGACACGGGGGTGTCCTCGGGTACAAATGCATACCCTGGATTCTCAGCCGAGGAGGATGATACTTTCAAAGAGTGGAATGAGTTTGATTTTATGTTACCATACCAGGGGGGTGTCGCAGAGTGGTCCCCCACCCGTCCGAGCGAGAAGAGTGGTTTCAGTTCAGCCCCTGGTACCTCCAGTCCCCCCCAGCCCTTTTGTTTTAGAGTATACCATATCACCAAGCCCCCCGAGCCAGGCAGCAGGGGGAAGTTCACTCTCCCCATCCCCTAGATGGCAGGAGACAGCATGACTCAGCGTTCCTGTCTTATTTTTACTTTGTAGCATATCAAACCAAACAAACTGACACTATAAATTTATTTTATCTTTTGTTGTTGGAGTCTTATCAGAGACAATAAGGGAGTTGGCAGAACAGAGACTGAGAGAAGAGAGGAGAAGAGAAGAGAAAGACTTTGGGAATGGCCTGGCTGTGATTTAAGATTTTTAATTTGTCAAGTCACTTACAGTTTGTTGGAGTTTCCCCTATATACTGCATGACAATGGTTCTACTTCTGCTAGCTTTTTTAAAATTATAAATTAGACCGCTGGAAACTGAAGCTACCCCTTATAGTAGAAGATTATTGTTAAATTTTACAAACAAAGTGGTAATGCTGTTGGGGGAGCAATCTTGGCTCACTCCTCATGGCGGGAGAAAACCTGATCTCTCCTGAACCTACTTATGAGATTAGAAAGCCCAGTAAAGAGACAAGCAGCAAAATGTTGTCTCCTGCCGTCTCCTGCAGTGCTCCAGTTAGGCAGCCATTAAGGCTGTTCTACTCCATTAACTCTCATTCTCATTTAACTTTGTCTCTTCATTCCAAGAGTCAGTTAGCATTGCTACCGAATACTCTCAGCCCTCAGTCAGCCGTTTTAAACATTTTATGACTTTCTGTTAAAAAAATATATATCTGGATTTTGTTTTATTTCATTTTAACATTTCTAAACATTGGCTCTCATCAATGCCTCCTGAACTGCACCTCTTTAGCATAACTACCTCTTTAACGTAGTCCATTGCTGAAATCCTGTTCCTTAGTTTAATAAGTCAGTGACTGCAGTGGCTCATGTGGCTAAGATGCTGACTGGGAGGCAGAAGGTCAGCAGTTCGATTCCCGACTACTGCAGGACAGAATGAGCTCCCATCTTTGTCCCAGCTCCTGCCAACCTAGCAGTTTGAAAGCAAGAAATTGCAAGTAGATAAATAGGGACCACTTCATTGGGAAGGTAACAGTGTTCCATGCACTACAGTGTCTAGTCATGCCTGCCACATGACCACAGAAATGTGTGCAGAAGCAGACAGCGCTGGCTTTTTGGCTTTGAAACAGAGATGAGCACTGAACCCTAGAGTTGGATACGACTGGCTTTCGAGCAAGGGAAACCTTTACCTTTAGCTTTACCTAGTTTAATAAGTCAGCCTATAATAGGTCCATTGAATCAGTGGGGATTTTTGAGAATCAACCTCCACTGTAAGTTCAATTGATTCAAATGGGCCAACTTTAATCGTGACTTAAAGTAGACTCTTTCTGGATGCACACTTTAATGCAGTGAGGGGATTTGAGTGTGTCAGAGAAGACAAGAGTAATATCATCAGGAGGATAGACTCCACTGTGACCCTAGACTCCAAATAGGGTCATCCCATACTAAAATGCATCCACTCTTGTATAGAATAGTCACCTCATTAGCAGAAGAGAACGATTAGTGTCATTGGGGATAGGGTAGCAACTGGGCAGCAGGTAAAATTGATGCTGGTGCAGGATCTTACACAGGACAGCAACACTCAAGCTAATTTTTTTGTACTGTGTAGAAAAAAAGGGCACTGCTGAAGCTTTCTTTACTTGACAACCCTATGATAAGAAAGTCCAAATTGAAACAAGAGATAGTGCTGGAACATGAGACTCCAAGGTTGAAAAGCACTCAATTAGCAATTGGAAAGAGAAAAGAACAAGTAGGATTAGTGCTGTTGGTAATAATGCAATTAGATTTAACCTCAAAGTATACCTACTGATTGAGATGCACAGAGATGAACATAAAGCCTGATGCTGCACAGCAACAATTGGCACATGGGAAATGAGAAGTACGAATGATGGTAAACTAGAAACCATAAAGAAAGAAATGGAATATATACATATTGCAGTGTTTGTGGCTGTGAATTTAAAGTGACAGGGATGGGACATTTTCAGTCAGATGATCACAAATTTATTTACTCTGGAAATGACAAACTCAGAAGAAATGGAGTGGGTCTAATATTAAGGCAAGAAGTAATGCAGGCATTTAGGAACTTTAATGCGAGTTCTGACTAAATAATATCAATCAAATTCCAGGGAAAACCTATCAACATAGCCATCATTCAAGTCTATACTCCAATTACAGATGTTGGGGAAGATGACATTGAAAGCTTTTCTGCAAGTATCCCGGAGAAACATGATCACTCTCACCATTATATTCCTGATTGCTATGTATGGATGTGAAAGCTGGACAATAAAGTAAGCTGACAGGAATAAAATTGATTAGTTTGAAGTATGGTAGAAAATTTTGCAAACATTCTAACTGCCAGAAAAAAAATGATTAAGTGTGTCCTATATCAAATCAAACATGAACTTTTTTGGAGCAAAAATAATAATTTGAAGAAACTGAAGCTGTCCTTCTTTGGGAACATCATGAGAAGGAAAGATTTGCTGAAATAGCAATAGCAATTACACTTGTATACTGCCTGATAGTACAGACCAATCTCTGGGTAGTTCACAAGGTAAGTTGTGTTCTGCCCTCAACATGTTCAGTAATCATTTTACTGACCTCAGAAGGGTGGAAAGTGGAGTCAACCTTGATCCTGTCATGATCAAACTCAGGTCATGAGGAGAGTTTTGGCTGAAGAGCTTAACCACTGTGCCATGAAGTCTCTATAATAATAATGCTGGGGAAAAGCAGAAGGCAGCAGAAAAAGATGGAGGTGAAATATAAGATGGATTGTCTCCATCAAGGAAGCCACAGGCTTTTAGTTTACAAAGAGCTGAGTAAGGCTATTTAGGACAGGATATTTTGGTGATCATTCATTCGGTTGCCATAAATCAGAGATGGATTGACAGCACATAACAGTAACAACTAAAGTGACTGATTTGAATCAATGGAATTTACAGATCTCCACTGATTCAATGGGTCTACTCTTGTGCACCTTAGTATGTTATGTAACAGGATTTCAGCCTGTGACATTGTCATTTTAGAAGCAGAAGAAGCAAAAGAATTAATGTGGCAAGCCACATTGTAATCAATATTGTTTACCTAGCTAATCTAGTTCCCTTGATTGCAAACAAACTTCCCTCTCATTCATGCTAATCATGCCTTGAAGAAGAATGTTACTCTCCGATCTTTCATCTGCAGACTCTTGATGTTCCTTCTGATGCTTCCTTCCCCAAATTTTCACTGTCTATCATTCTGTGATTTCAGAGCTGATGAGGCATCTCACTCCCAGTTCTGAAGCTTAATTTGGGGCTCACCAGAGTTCAATCTAGGTGGCTGTTTCAATGCTACTGCTCAGCTATGAACATTACCCCCTGCCTTCCCACACATCCCCTGCTATTTTTCTGTGATACTTTTAAACAGGACCAAAAGATATGACTCCAAATGAGGGGAAGGCATGTCTGGGGGGAAAACTGAGCCCTGAAATTACACACTGCCCAGACTCAGTTGACTGCATCGTCTAAAATGCATCTTTATGTGAACTGATAGTCTTGTAATTATACACTGCTGAGCAGCTAATTGCTGTATCCCAGTAGTATAATCAAACAACAGTGATAATTTCAGGACTCTCCTAAACAATTGAAGGAGGGAGAGAGAGAAAGGATATGTAGCATGGCACTCTGCATTAAGTTTGAAATACTGTACCTTTAAGGAAAAAATCTTGCATTCCTATAGCAGAGGGAGTAACATGTGCATTCTAACGTGAGTAACCTGTGAGTAAAATGCAAGAAGGGATTTTAAATTTGGAGTCAGAGGAATAGTTAATAACAAATGACACCTCATTGTCATTGTTTGGTATAAATATTGAAAGTGTTGAACATTATTCTTTAAAAATAATTAGTTACAGTTACGGTTCCAAGTCACATAAAATTAGTTGACATTTTATTTACCATTTAAAAATTGTACTCTTTGCTTTCTCATAATTCAGAATGCTAATAGACTGCTGATGCATACATAAACAGTGAGGCAACTTCCTTGTATCTGTAAAAGTGAAAGGAACTGTTACAGTGACATTGCAAAAGGAGTAACATTATTTTCTTGTTAAACTGAATAGTAACATAACATCATAATAATAACTGCATGCCATCAAGCTAATTCTGACTCATGGGAACTCTTTATCTTCTTCTAAGGTTGCCCTAGAACAGTGCAGGGTTATATAAGCTGCCTTTTCCCCCAGGAGGCATAGTGATGAATCAAACTCCCAACCCTCTGACTCTGCAGCCATTACATACTTCTACTCCATTTATTGCAAAATAATAATAATTAATTAACAGGGAAACTCCTTAATTTTAACTAGTTGCTTGCTTCCAAGTTCTGTTGAAAACTCAGAGCTAAACTCAGTCAGAAAGAACTTGCCTAACACACACACACACACACACACACACACACACTAGCATAGGTGCCCACCTTTGTTTTTTTTTTGGGGGGGGCTCAACCCGTGGAGAGAGTTTTTTTCTTTTTCTTCCCCCCACACCATTTGTGATGCCCCCTGGATCTCAGTAAAGGAACATGGGCAGACTCACCCCAGTGTGATATTGAGGGTGGGATGGTAGGTATTGAGGGGGAAATTTAAGAGGAAAGGAAGACGGGAGGGTCTTCCTCAAAGGAGGAGAAGAGTAGGGGATCACTCTGAGAGTCTGAAATTACAGAATAAATTTGAGGCTCTTTCCCTCATCACACCTGATGAGGAACACACAGAGGAACAACTGGTTCCACCTGATGATCTCTCCTTCATCACACTTGATGAAATCCAGGAAGATAAACAACAGGAACAAACTGAGGTTCTCTCCCTTAATATGGTTGATGAGGTGCATGTAGATGAACAGATTGCAGGAGAGAGGCTCCTTGTACTAGGCGATTCAATAATTA
This sequence comes from Bradypodion pumilum, assembly GCA_035047305.1. Lineage (NCBI taxonomy): Eukaryota > Metazoa > Chordata > Lepidosauria > Squamata > Chamaeleonidae > Bradypodion > Bradypodion pumilum. The sequence continues at coordinate 184,181,349 of JAWDJD010000001.1, read as the reverse complement.
GAAATGCAGAGAAATGGATTTGTGATGCACATGATAACCGTATGGTGACTTGCCTGCCAGGTGCAAAAGTTGCAGACATCACAAGAAATCTAGATAGATTGTTAGAGAGAACTGGGAACGAGCCAGTTGTCATGGTACACGTTGGTACCAATGATGTTGGGAAGGCCAAGCGGTCTGTCCTGGAAGCCAAATTCAGGTTGTTAGGAAGAAGATTGAAGTCCCGGACTTCCAAGGTAGCATTTTCAGAAGTGCTGCCTGTCCCTCGCGCAGGACCTACCAGGCAGGCAGAGCTCAGAAGCCTCAATGCGTGAATGAGGCGGTGGTGTCGAGAGGAGGGCTTCAGATTTGGCAGGAACTGGAGAACATTTTGGGACAAGCCAAATCTGTTCAGGAGGGATGGGTTGCATTTGAACCATGATGGGACCAGATTGCTGGCACTCAACATCAAAAAGGCTGCAGAGCAGCTTTTAAACTGATAACTGGGGGAAAGCCGACAGGAGCTGGGCAGCATCCGGTTCGGGAAAGTGTGTATTTGAGTAGTGAGGAGGATGAAAAAATTACTGAGCAGAGCAAGGAGCTAGTCACCAGCACTCTAGCAGAAGGATGCAAGAGGCAGTCTAACAATGCAACTGGACTGAAAAGACTGTATCAGGAAAGCATATATAAATGCTTGTTTACAAATGCCAGAAGCCTCCGGAACAAAATAGGGGAGCTGGAATACTTAGCAACAGATAAGAATATTGATATTATTGGTATCACTGAAACCTGGTGGACGGATGATAACCGATGGGATACAGTTATCCCAGGCTACAAACTGTACAGGAAGGATAGGAAGGGGCAAACAGGAGGTGGTGTAGCCTTGTATGTCAAAGAAATGATAAAATCGTATGAATTGGAATATCTAGGTGATTTGGAGTCACCATTAGAAGCTCTGTGGGTAAGAGTACCAGGCCACAAGGATGGTCTAACAGTAGGCATATACTATCGGCCTCCGACCCAAACTCTTGAGGGAGACTGGCAGTTGGAGAATGTTGTAAAGGAGGCATCCAAGAAGGGAAGCCTGGTTATAATGGGGGACTTCAATTACCCTCACATAGACTGGGTGAACTGTTGTTCAGCACATGATAAAGAGATAAAGTTCCTAGATATGCTAAATGATTGTTCCCTGGGACAGATGGTTGAAGACCCAACTAGAGGTACAAGAATCCTAATACTCAGGATCTGGTGCAAGATGTTAATGTGACTGATCCAATAGGGAACAGTGACCACAACTCAATTATGTTTAACTTGATCATAGACCGCAAGTCACTGATAAAATCTAACACAGAGACCTTAAATTTTCAAAAATGAAATTTCCCAAAGTTGAGGAAACTAGTAAAAAAGAAGCTGAAAGGGAAAATTGAGAGAGTCCAAACACTCCAAGAGGCATGGAGGCTGTTTACAAAAACAATAACAGAGGCTCAATTGGAATGCATACCCAAAAGGAAAAAGGGCACTGCCAGATCCAAGAGGACTCAAATGTGGCTTACAGGAGCTGTTCGGGAAGTGATCAAGAGCAAGAAAAGCTCATTTAGAAGATGGAAGGCTTGTCCGAATGAGGACAGCAGGCAGAAACATAAATTCTGGCAGAACAAATGCAAGGCAACAATCAGGAAAGCAAAGCAAGACTTTGAGGAGCGTATAGCTAAAAATACTCAGAGAAATAACAGACTTCTTTAAGTACATTAGAAGTAAGAACCCAACTAGGAAGGCCATTGGACCATTAGATGACAATGGAAGGCAAGGGGTTATTAAAGAGGAAACAGAGATTGCAGAGAGACTCAATGAATTATTTGCTTCAGTATTCACTGAAGAAGACAGAGGCCACATGCCCAAAACAGAGCCTATCTTCATAGGGAGGGAAACCGAAGAATTAAGCCAGATAGAAATAACCAGGGAGGAGGTCCTTGCATGTCTTGTTAAACTAAACACTAACAAATCACCAGGACCAGATGGCATCCATCCACGAGTTCTCAGGGAACTTAAAGATGAAATTGCTGATCTCCTAGCCAAAATATATAATCTTTCCCTCAAATCAGGCATTGTGCCTGATGACTGGAAGGTAGCGAATGTAACACCAATTTTCAAAAAAGGATCCTGGGGTGATCCAGGAAATTACCGACCTGTCAGTTTGACATGTGTCCCAGGTAAAGTGATGGAAACCATCCTAAAAGATAGAATTAATAGGCACATAGAAGAGAAGGTGCTGCTAAAGGAGAGCCAACATGGCTTTTACAAGGGCAAATCATGCCTCACTAATCTGTTGGAATTTTTTGAGAGTGTCAACAAGCATGTGGATAAGGGGGATCCAGTTGATATTGTTTATCTGGACTTTCAGAAGGCTTTTGACAAGGTCCCACAACAAAGGCTCTTGAATAAACTTACCAGTCATGGAATAAAGGGACAAGTCTTGTCCTGGATCAGCAACTGGCTAAGGGACAGGAAACAGAGGGTAGCACTCAATGGACACTTCTCCAAGTGGAGGGAAGTAAAGAGTGGGGTCCCCCAAGGTTCAGTACTGGGACCCCTGCTTTTCAACCTCTTTATAAATGATCTAGAGGTAGGAGTAAAAAGCAAGGTAGCCAAATTTGCTGACGACACTAAATTATACAGGGTAGTGAAAACTGTGAGAGATTGTGAGGAGCTCCAGAGGGATCTCTTGACACTGGGGGAGTGGGCAAAACAGTGGCAAATGAGTTTCAACATTAGTAAGTGCAGAGTGATGCATGTTGGGGCAAAGAACCCCAATTACATTTATAAAGTGATGGGGTCTGAACTCTCTGCGACAAACCAGGAAAGGGACCTTGGTGTCCTGGTGGACAACTCAATGAAGGTGTCAACCCAGTGTGCCTCAGCAGTGAAAAAAGCAAACTCAATGCTAGGGATCATTAGGAAGGGTATAGAAAATAAGTCAGCAAGTGTCATTTTGCCTCTTTATAAATCTATGGTGAGGCCCCATCTGGAATACTGTGTACAGTTCTGGTCACCATACCTCCAGAAGGATATTATGGAGCTGGAAAAAGTGCAGAGGAGGGCAACCAGAATGATTAGGGGACTGGAACACCTTCCTTACCATCTGAGGCTGCAACGGTTGGGCCTCTTCACTCTTGAACGACGGCATCTAAGAGGTGACCTGATTGAAGTTTATAAAATCATGCACGGTGTGGACAAAGTAGATAAGGAAAAATTGTTTTCCCTATCGCATAACACTAGAACTAGGGAACACTCCATGAAACTTTTGGGTACTAGTTCTCAAACAAATAAGAGAAAGTACTTTTTCACCCAGAGGATTACTGGTCTATGGAACTCCCTGCCAGAAGAAGTGGTGACAGCTGTCAGTCTTGACAGCTTTAAGAAAGGATTGGACAAGTTCATGGAGGACAAGAGTATCAATGGCTATAATTATGGATACTTAAGGACAACCTCCGGGTTGGAGAGATAGGCAGGATATCTCTCAATATCATTTCCAGGGAATCCTAATCAGGTGAAGGCATCTGCTTGGGAATACCCTGAAGGAAATGGTGAGCCACTGTGTGAGACAGAATGCTGGACTGGATGGGCTGTGGCCTGTTCCAGCAAGGCTTTCTTATGTTCTTATGAGGGTAAGAATGAGGGAGGGAAGGAAAGAAGGAAGGGGAGAAGAACGGCTGGAGGTAGGGAATGAAGGATGAGAGCTAATTACCCAGCCTTGGCCGGGGGGGGGGGTGTTTATTGTATGTTTAGGTTTTTCAGACCCTGATACATCCCAACACAGAGACTCTCTCTCTCTCTCCCAACCCTCCCTCCCTCTCTCATTCAGGCACACCCACACACACAAGTGACTGATCCGGAACCCACTGTCTTGTGCATGGTGTTGCACACACACACACACACACTCCCTGTCTCTCTCTGTCTCTCACTCACACAACATTGATGTACATTGGAAGTGTCTCATTCCAGGGCTGTAGAAGCTTAAATGGAATGGGTTTGTTCCATCCGCATCAGGACCTTTCCTCATCAGTCATTTACTCTCAAGTTCAACCAATTGCAGTTCAACATGCAAATCAGCTCTCTCCAACATTCTGTTTCCAGGCCTGGCTAGATTCTCTCCGGAATTTCCCCGTCAGTCATTCACTCTCAACTAATCACAGTCCAACATGCAAATCAGCTCTCTCCAACATTCTGTTTCCAGGCCTGGCTGTTAAACTGCCATTTTTCTCCCATAGCACCATGGGAGTTGTAGTTTCCATCTTTTTCCCCATTTTGTGGGGCTTATACCCCACTCTTGGCCCCCAGACCCTCGCGGTGCTGATCTCAGGGACAAAAGGAAGGTTTTTTCGGAGCATTACAGGATAGGCTCCAGGGGTGTGGTTACGCATTTTGCACACTTACGGCCACACCCCTTCCTTATAGGTATAGATATAATTAGGAAACTATTCATTAGTCTTTTTTTGCTGAGGTCTCTAATAAGGCGAAACTTTGAAGAATTTTTGATAGCTTGTCAGCATTGAGCAATACCCTTAGAACATGCATTGAATATAGATTACCAAAGATAGGCTGGCTGTCATTATCTGATAATGTCAAAGTCATGGCAACTTTAGAGTAATTCATGCCAGATAAATTATCCATGTTACTAAATTGCCCTGTGTTTTTCAAGTCCTGAAAAGGAAAGCATAAAGCTCTCTGCTACAATGTCTACCTTGTGAGAGGAAGTCTATGTGACAGGAATATGATGTTAATGATGCCCTTCCTCACTTTATCCACACTTAAAAGTTCAGATTCTTTGAAACAGAGTGACACAGCAAAAATCTTAATCTTGTCTTTTGTGATTTAACTACAGAACCAGGCAGTCTCCTTTCTACCCAGAATAAAACTAGATGTTAAGACAAGGACATATTTACTGCATGCTCTCTTTCAAGGTTTCTTCAGGAATACATGCCTTAGCAATCTGATTTGCAAAGAAAGCTCATTTTTACTTTCAGTCTCCAATTTCCCCCCCCCACCCCCAGCCCCAGGACTGGAAAAACATGTTTAAGCGGTGTATCGCCCTTGCATAACGAACACTTTGCTATGCAGATTTTTCGCTATGCAATGCATTCGTTATGCGAGGTACCACTGTACATGTCTTGCATATCGTAAACTTGCTAAGAATTCTTGCTAAGAATTGGGGCAAGCCTGCCGACTACCAAAATATATCACTTCTCCTCTCATAATCATGGTTCCTCCCACCAAAAATGACATGGGATATTGGCCGGGATAAAAAAGAGATGCAACGGCAGAAAGCACTAGGTAGGAATTATTTTTGTACGAGCCATTTACCATCTGTAAAAGTGAATCACAGGAACTGTTCATGGCAAGGGGCTGACAGTATTTTACAAGACTTCAGATGACTGTGTCATAGCAAGATCTCTCGATTTGACAACAAACTGTGTCTTGTAGGGTGAGACAGGAGAGGTAAAATATCCTGAACCAGTTCATGAAGATCAGTGTGGATTTTTGATTCATCTGGATTTCTTATCCTTGAGATTATTTTCCAGAAGATTTGTATAGCCTGAGAAGCATTGGAATTGTAGATGTTTATCACTTCCACCAGTTTTCTTCATACTTCTAATAGTTTGCTTTCCTTTGCATGAAAAGCAACCACTGTCTTCTGCTTTTCCCATCCTGACTTTAGGATGCTTGCAAGTGAGAAAAGCAGCTCACATCAGCAGTGTGCTCACTTCTCAATGACTGCATGAACAGGCTGTGTCAGTGTGTTCAGTCCTCTGGGGACACACGTATACTGTAATCCGTTCTTCCCAGGCATTCACTTATCATATTATTGAAACAGATGTTGTTTTTCATCATCTCTGAAATACTAATAATGGCAGAAAAAGTGCTTTACTAAGTGTGTATTCATTTCCTCAGTACAGTATTCATATTTAAATTTAGTGGGACAAGGGAATGAGTCCCAGAGAACTCAGTGAGCATTACTATCTGGCTGCAGAGCCAGAGGCTGGGAGTTCAATTCCCCAATGTGCCTCTTGGGAGAAGAGTCAACCTGCACAGTCCCAGAGAGGCACCCAGAAGAAGGGAATGGTAAACCACTACCTAGAAAATCCTGGAAAAGGTTGCCATAAGTCAGAACTGATTCAGCTGTACACAACTGTTATCATTAAACTGCCACAGGATTGTGCTGTTACTGTCTCCTTCATCCAGTGTTAACCTCTTATTATTTTAAATGAGAAGGTCACACACTTAGCAGTAGAATGATCAGCAACAATAATGGCAGAAGTAACTTTTTATTTCTCATCAGAGTTTCTTTGGCTTATGCTTGAAGTGGTCAAGCCTGGTGGACACAAGTGGCTAAGATGCTGACTGGGAGGTGGAAGGTCAGAAGTTTGATTCCTGAGTACTGCAGGACGGAATGAGCTCCCATTTTTGTCCCAGCTCCTGCCAACCTAGCAGTTCGAAAGCAAGAAATTGCAAGTAGATAAATAGGGACCACTTCGGTGGGAAGGTAACAGCGTTCCGTGCACTCTGGTGCCTAGTCATGCCTGCCTCATGACCACGGAAACATCTGCAGAAGCAGAGAGCACTGGCTCTTCGGCTTTGAAACAGAGATGAGCACTGAACCCTAGAGTCAGATATGACTGGCTTTCGAGCTAGGGAAACCTTTACCTTTACTATATTTTCTCCCAGTTGCTATTATTTATATTGTTTCTTTTAATTAAGTATTTTAGACACAACCTCTTCATTTCTACTGAGGAGCCGTTTTGACACTTTGGTAAACGTGAATAATGAAATCCCAGTTAACAGAACTGTCTGTGGAGAGTGCCTAAGAAAACAGATAGTGTTTGTATTATCATTGCATCAATGGTGAAAGAGTGATTCAGTATTCCCCTGTAGCTCTTTGAAGATTTGCAGAATACATGGTAGGCAAAAATTGTTTCAAAGCTGCCACCAACTGTTATACTTGCAAATTGCAATATGGAAAATGGATTATGCAGAGAAAATCATATATTGACAACACACTTAAAAGAGCATATCTGTTATCTTCCAGCAAGCTTCTAAGCCACATACCTTCCATCTGTCATATTTGTGTGGAAAAGCAGGGTGAATGTCTTGCTTTCTCATAGCTAGACTAAGAGTTGCTTAAAGTGATCCCATGCTCCTCTAAAGAGGATTCTGTTAAAGCTTTGAGCCTTGCCTTTTTGTGGAATGGCAATATACTATTTTTATACAGTGTATTGATATTTTTTACTTCTGTGTCCAGCTTCATTTTTGTCTCTCGTTCTGTTCTGCACACATAGTGGTATGGAGTAAAAGTTTTCTTCTGCTTTACTTGCAAACTTTATGTCTATCTGTAATAGCTATTGCACTTTTTAAAAATATGTTGTGAGTTGCTTTGGACAAAATCCTGTGGGTAATTTTACAAATAAATGGACAGATGATGAAGATTTTAAAAGACTGCTTCCAGACCTGTAGTTATTAATCCGCAGTGGTCAGATCTTGTTGCATCCTCTGCCTGGTTTCAAGCTGTCTGTGTTTTACAGACATCTTTCTTGGAGTTTTGGAAATCCAGTTTTCAAACATCGGGACTGTGTTATTGTTATGTATGTTAACTGTGTTTTCTGACAGGAGCGGAATGTATCTTTTCTCATGTATCTATTCTTATGCAAATAAGTGGATTGAAAAATTTGCACACTCTGTTAGCCAATGGGCTTATTGTATTATTGTTACTATTACTGTTTATAGGAGCAGAATGTATCTTTTCTCATGTATCTATTCTTATGCAAATAAGTGGATCGAAAAATGTGCACACTGTTAGCCGATGGGCTTGTTGTATTATTGTTATTGTTACTGTTTATATTGTACTAGCAGAGGTTGCCCGGCGTTGCCGGGCTGTTTTAAATTGTGTTGGAAGGTTAAATTGAGTTAATGTTTTTTAAAAATTGCTTAGTCTGTAATTTAAATTTTTTAAATGTTTATTTATGTAAAAATTTTTTGGCTTGGCTGTTATTAACTGTGATTTGCTTTTTTGGGGTTTTTGAGGATTAATAAAAGAACAAAGTATGATATATATTTTTCAAATTGTTTTATGTAAGCGAATAATGTTTTAGTTTTTTGAATTTTTTTAATTAGTTGTACCGTATGTAATAATTTTAATAATGTAAAAGTAAATGCTTTTTACATTCAATGTTTTTAAAATGTGTTTAGATGTTTTGAGTTTAAATTTGAGTTAAAACTCAGCACAGGATTTTTAAAAGTTTCTATTGTATTTTATTGACATATGTTTGTGATTTGTGTTAAAGTGTGTTTTAGTGTAATTTTTTTGACTTGTTTTTATTGGTGTGACCTTTTGTGTAAAATTGTGAATGTATGTTATGTTTTTGATTTGTTTTTACTCTTGTGGCCTTTTATTTGGAGCTGTTGTGTGTTTTTGAATTGTTTTTACTATTGTGGCGAGTAGGTGATGCTGGTAGGGGTTATTGTATTTTGACTGTTTTTTGTCTCCTGGCCTCTGGGTGGAGCTTCTTCTGGTAAGTAGTCTCTTTCTTTATTCATTTCTCTTCCAGTCCTGGTGGAGGTAGGACATCTTTTGGTAAGTTTGCTTGTTTTCTTTCTTTTTTGTGTGTGTGTGTGTGGGTGTGTGTGTGTGTGGAATTTGTATTTTTGTCTGTTTGTTTTGTTTTTGATTGTGTCTTTGTTTACTTCGTATTGTTTTTGGTGTCTTTGTTTTTGTGTATTTTTGGATGTGTTTGACTGTTTTTAGTAATTTTTTAAAATTTATTTATTTATTTGGTGGTGGGGAAGGGACGTGGTCATTGGGGGTTAGGAAGGGTGGGCTAGGTGGTGGGGAGAGGGGCATGGTCATTGGGGGTTAGGAAGGGTGGGTTAGGTGGTGGGGAGGGGGGCATGGTCGGGGGTTAGGAAGGGTGGGCTAGGTGGTGGGGAGGGGGGCGTGGTCATTGGGGGTTAGGAAGGGTGGGCTAGGTGGTAGGGAGGGGGCTTTATTGTGTTATGGTGCTTTGTTTGTGTGGAGTCATGAAAGTAGATTGGGATTTCCCCTTTAATATCAGTGGGTGGGGGTTGCGACCCCCCTCTCCGCTGGCTCCCCTGGGGTTGGGAGGTTTGTCGGGACAAAAGGGGTATGTTGCCCCAACCCTTCTGGACCCAGGAGACCAGGGAGAATGGATTGATTTCCCCCCCTCCTTAAAACAACTCCGTTTTTAAAGAGAAGAAAAGACAGAGTTGTTTTAAGGAGGGGGGGATCGATCTACTCTCCCTGGTCTCCTGGGTCCAGAAGGGTTGGGGCAACATACCCCTTTTGTCCCCACAAACCTCCCAACCCTAGGGTAGCCAGTGGAGAGGGGGATCGCAACCCCCCCCCCCACCTACTGATATTAAAGGGGAAACTCCAGTCGGGACCTTCAGGCGCCGTGGGTGAGGGAAAGAAAACCGGCTGGTGTTTGCTTGGCTGTGAGGCGGTGAGTTGTTTTTCTTTTTAATTTTTTGGGCGCCGGTTTCCTCAGCGTTCTGCATGCTCATGGCGCGCAGGATGCTGGGGCTTGTAGTTATGGGTTGGTGCTTTGTGTTTGTGCTGCGTTTTTTAAAAATGGTTTTCTTTTGATTGGCTGCGGCGCATTTCCGAACGCTGTGCCGTGCGAGAGCCTCTCAGCCTGATTGGCTCTGGCGCGGCGCGGCGCAAGGAATGTTGGGAAGTGAAGTTGTTTCCCTTTCTTCGCGTTTGTGGGGCTGTTGCCCCACTGCCGGTTTTCTCAATCCTTCGTTGACCTGCGGACCCAGATCGGGCGTGTGCAGGAAGGGTGAGTGCAGGCAAGTAGGGCGAGGCATAGCAACCTATAGCCAGTTCCAACGGTTAACCCTTGGATTTATAGGTTAAGATATAAGTCCAAGTTTTGCCCAATCCAAACTGTGTTCAAACCTCACTAATAAAGAGCTGAATTTCACTACTTCATTCGTCTGCTTCTTCATTCCTTGAACACTAAACTGGCGATGAAGGTGGTATGGCATCCCCACACAGCAGCAACATCGGCCCATTCGACCCAGCGCATCCAGAGAAATGGGCAACATATGAATGCTGGTTCCGCCACACAATGGCCTCGCAGAAGATTACTGATGAAGACCAGAAGCGCTCCTGTTTCCTCACTCAGTGTGGTTCTGAGATGCTTGAGCTGGCAACCCACCTCATTCTTCCATGGGACGTGGATGTGGTGCCACTCGTGGAGATCACATCCGCACTGAGGAGGCATCTGCAGCCAGAGGTCTCGATCTTCCTGGCCAGGGTGGCCTTCCACAGAAGGGAGCAGAGACCCGGTGAATCCATTGCAGACTACGCCGCTGCTCTGCGCATCACTGCTGCCCCGTGCAAGTGGGACAACATCAAAGAAGCACTCCAGGACCATCTGCTGGCCGGCATGAGGGACAAAGATGCTCAATGTTGCCTCATGATCAGAAAGACACTAACTTTCAAGGCTGTCCTAGAAGAGGCAGTAGCGTCTGAGGCTGCACGGTCCGGGATAAAGCTTTTCTGGCATCGCTACTCCACCACCAGTGCCACCGACTCAGCTGTGCAAGCTCAGCAGAATTCATCTTCATCCTCCTCGGCATCGCCTGGTTCCACCTCTTCATCAGAGTCCAGCGACGCAGAGGGAGAGGTCCAAGTGGTCCGACGAAAGCACCAAGAGCACCATGACAATCGGGAGAAGAAATTCCTTTACAAGTGTGATGGCTGCAGAGCCCGGCATGACCGCAGGAAGTGCCCCTTCTGCACCACGGAATGCCACAGCTGCAGGCAAAGAGGACATTGCTAAGGTATGCCAACAGCGAAAGCAAAGACCTCCAGCACCTGTGCCCAAGAAGAGTCATCACCACAACACATCCATTGCCAAAGTGTCACCCAAGCCTGAGCCATGCCAGGTGGGCATCGTCAGCGAGCGTTTCTTTGCAGACCTGAGCCTGCAGGACTGTAGGAATGCATCTGGATTCTGTCTTGCCTGTCTCTGACACATTTTGTAACCAAAAGCCTCTTTGCTTGCATGCGTAGAATAGTGAAAAAGTATTCTCCTTATTTGGGCTCTGACACTTCTGATTGGCTGTGGGCCCTCAGTTTTGTCTCTGTTAAGTTTCGTTTCTGATATACATTGCTTGCTTAAGTTTCGTTTCTGGGACTCTCTGCCTGAATAAAGAGAAGGCATGAGTATCGTTTGTCAGCCAAGGACTGGAGTCGTGTTTTTTCTGTCTCTACCTCAAAAGATCTGAGGATATAAACTGCTGCTAATGAGGCTGACTGATTGAAGAGATCTTTACATGAATCAGATTCCAACAAGTGGTGCTCCGTGGTGAGGCGATTGAATGAAATTCAAAGGAATGCTTTGAAGAGATCTGCTTCAGCGAACAGCAATTAACACCTCATCGACCGGGGACAAGGTCTTCATTCACCTCCGACCAGACAGGTCAGACCAGAGGAAAGGTCCAATCAAGCGCTTGAGAATTACAACAGGGTGAGTGGAAAATGGGGTGTGTGCTTTCTTTGCAAATGCAGGAACTTTGTAGAGATATCTCAGATCTTTTGAATAACAATGGGCGAAAGGCTGATGAGAAGGAGATACAAAAGCTAGTTAAAGCTATAGGGAAAATCAGTCCTTGGGTTAAATATGATCAATGTCTGGACTTACAACAGTGGAAACAGATTGGGAGAGAAATGCAGAAGCATAATGGAATTTCTGAATCAATATTATTTACATGGGGGGAAGTCAGAGACTGCCTTCAGAGACTCACTCCAAAGAATATGTTATTCTCTCAGAGGCTTGATGGCCCCCTCCCAAAGCTTTTGCCACCAGACAAGGGAGGGGCTATGGCAACTGCTCCTCCATCATATGAGAAACAACAGCCCCCTGATGGGGGTGGAGGTGGAAAGGGAGATGGGACATTATATCCTGCCTTGCAGCAATCAAGCACTTTTAGCCCTACCAAAACACAATTCTCTGCTGCTTTAACGGCAGCTGTACTGGATGTGGAATCTCCTGAAATATACCCAGTGATAAGGGGGGCTCCGGCTGTGGGCAATGCATTGGCAGTCCCAGATAGATATGAAACCCTCCATTACAAATATCTGAAGGAACTAAGAGTCAGCATACGTGACTATGGGTTTAATGCACCTTTTACGAAAGCTTTGTTGGAAGCCATTGCTTCTCAAAAATTGCTACCAGTGGATTGGAAACAGATGATTAAAGCACTCCTGCCTCCTGCAGAAGCAATGCTCTGCTTGCAAGAGTGGAGGGATGTGGCTTGGGAGGTACACCATACACGCCCTGCACTCACGATGGATATGTTATGTGGGGAGGGAAATTTTGCCAACCCCACACAGCAGTTGGCACTCACTGATGCCCAGCTGGGAGAGATTGCACAGATAGTCATGCGCGCCTGGAGTAAGATTCCTTCCAAAGGGGATAGCTCAGTTGCTGGATTTGCAGCAATAAGGCAGGGCCCTAAAGAGGATTACACTGAGTTCATTAACAGACTCATGACTGCTCTCAGCCGCCAGGTGGAAAATGTGCCGGCACGGGAAATGCTCATGAAACAACTGGCTTTTGAAAATGCCAATGAGGATTGTAAAGGGGCTCTGACAGCTGTTTATGCTCAACCAGGCACATCGATAGCAGACATGATGAAAGTTTGTCAAAATGTGGGGACTCACAGTTACAAGGCTCAACTTCTGGCAGCTGCAGTTCAGTTGCCCACAACTCAGGCTCAAAACAAACGTTGTTTTGGCTGTGGAAAAGAAGGACATTTTAAAGCACAATGTCGCTTCTCTCAAAAGCAGGCAGCACGCCCTTCAAGGAAGTGTCCCATTTGCCAGAAAGGGTACCATTGGGCCAATCAGTGCCGCTCAAATCCTAATGCCAATCCCTCAGCTGCTCAGCACAAAGACTCTGACTTTTCTCCACAGCAGCAGGGAAATGGGAGTGCGGGCCAGGCTCGGGCCCAGGCAAAATAATAGGGCTACCAGAGGTCAGTGAGGAAGCAATACAGGAGGTTTTGGAAGAGATGGCAGAAGATATGGAACTTGCCCAAGAAATGATTTCACGATATAGAAAAAACCATCCTTTAAAAGAAGGACTTTTATTGAGGTTATCTAAGGACTGTACTTTTACTATGCCAGGGTGTGTGGAGGCTCTTCCCACACTGGTTGATGATGTTATTCCCCAGGGCATGATGGGCATCGTTCTTCCTTGCCCAGACGCCTTACCCGCTTCTGTACACATTGCAGCAGGGTCAGTTACATTGGGTCACCAAGAAATTGTCGTCCCTGCATCAGCCACGCAACATCTCACCCTGCCTAAGGGACAACCTGTAGGACGCCTTCATCTGCTCCCACTAGGGACCACTGTAACTCCATCCCAGGAGGCGACTGTAACAGCAGCTATGGCGGTGATACAAATCACCGAGGATAGACCGACCCGCTTGCTGCTTATGGGTGGACGTTCAGTGTCTGGATTGGTCGATACAGGAGCCGATATTTCAGTGGTGGCAAAAAAAGATTGGCCAACTGGATGGGCCGTCCGCCCCTGTAGGGAAGTTTATGGGGTGGGCGGGTACGAGCCAGCACAGCAGAGTGTTCATCCAATCGTCTTTGAGACCTCAGGGGGAACAAAAGTTTCTCTTCACCCCCTGATTATGGATATTCCTATTACTCTGTGGGGCCGGGATCTCCTGGCTAAAACAGGGTGCACCTAGCAGACAAATTTTTGATACGGGCCTCCCCTGCAGCGCCGTTGCATGCACTTCCACTACAATGGAAAAACACCCCGCCAGTGTGGACGGATCAATGGCCGCTCTCAAGAGAAAAGCTCCAGGCGGCGGAGGCCCTTGTACAGGAGCAATTAAATCTGGGACATATTCAACCAACCACTAGTCCTTGGAAAAAGTACAGCGGATGTATCCATTCCAATATCTGGGACATAGGCTCTCAGCTACAGCTTCGACTCCGCTATTGCCAACAATAGCTATTCCAGAGCAGTTCACTCTTGTACAATTGCAACAGTTGCTAGGGAACATAAATTGGGCTCGTCCTTTCTTGGCCCTGAGCACGGAGGCTGGACACACTTCTCCAGCGGACATCATTCCCTGCACAACGGAGATGCGTACAGCTCTTCAACGCCTCAACGAAAAGCTGCATACCATCGCTGTGGATCGGGTGCCCTCAGGCACCGTTGCGCTGGCATGCGCTCTTCTTCCCACACCGAGGCTGCCCACTGCGGTTTTGTTCGCGCCTGTCAACGCTCAGAAGGTGGCCATCGTGGAATGGCTACACTTGGCGCACACTCCCTCGAAAAACTGTTATCGCCTGCCTGATGCGATTGCTGATCTTTTCCTCAAATGCCGTACTAGGGCAAAGCATTTGACTGGCTATGACGTTGACTTTGTTTGTTTTCCTTTTTCGCAGGATCAGCTAACCGCCTTGCTACAGCATTCTGAGGCATTTCAGGTGGCCATGGCGGACTTTGTGGGACAAGTTAAATTTAACCCCCCCAAAGATAAGCGGTTTACCTTGCTGAATCTCACTTCTTACTCCCTGTCATCCCCGCTTTGCATGCAACCTATCTTGCATGCCGTTACTCTTTTCTTGGATGGCTCCCCCTCCCGTGGAGTCCTTACATGGCAGGGTCCTACTGGGGAATGGGAGGTTGTTTTTACAGGACCTCAAGCATCGGCCCAGCGGTCGGAACTGGCAGCGGTCATACTTGCTTTCTCTACATTTTCTGATGTGCCTTTTAACCTGATTGTGGATACTCAATATGTTTACCACCTTGTTTTTACTTTAGCTCAAGCTTATTTGTCTCCATCGATGGATAGGGATCTTTTTGCTTTATTCCAACAGCTTCAAGGTTTTCTTTCCAACCGTACGGTCCCTTTCTTCATTGCCCACATACGCTCTCACACAAGGATCCCAGGTTATTTGACGGAGGGCAATGCACGAGCAGATTCTGCTCTCCGAGACTCTGCTGAGGTTTTTTCTCTCTTTGACAACCCCATTGACAGTCATGCAATGTTTCATCAATCTGCTAAGGTTTTGCATAAACGATTTTCCATTCCTATGTCACAGGCTAGAGACATTGTGTCATCCTGTGCTTCCTGTATGAAGTCTCCTATATTCCTGCCATTTGATGCTGTTAATCCTCGAGGAACAGAAGCTAATCAGCTATGGCAGATGGATGTCACGCAAGTACCTGCTTTGGCTCCGCTTTCTAAGTTACATGTGACTGTTGATACCTTCTCTGGATTTATATGGGCTACACCCTTACGGGGTGAAACATCCAGACATGTTATACAACATTGCATTCGTTCGTTTGCGGTAATGGGTAAACCTAAAAGCCTTAAGACAGACAATGGGTCATCATATGTTTCTTCTGCCTTTCAGGACTTTTGCCGTCAGTGGGACATTAAGCTAACCCATGGAATACCCTATAACTCGACTGGACAGGTGATTGTTGAAAGAGCCCACCTGACATTCAAAAATTTGTTACACAAGCAAGTGGGAGATAGAGGGGTTCCTGTGGCTGAAATACCTACAGCTGTTGCTAAAGTACTGTATACTCTTAATTTTCTTCTTGCTCCCCATAACAGGTCACACTCTCCAGTCGAATTGCATTTCAGGACCGAGGAGTGTCTTCCTAAGCCATTGGTCGTTTATCGGCAGCAACCCGATCCTGAGTGGAAGGGTCCTGTACCTCTAATCACCTGGGGACGAGGATACGCAGCGGTTTCTACAACCTCAGGACCTGTGTGGATTCCTGCTCGAGCGATCCGCCCATGGAGAGAGAAGAAGGTTACTCAGCTCCAGGATGGTGGTTCACCAGTAGACTAAATGTGCTGACATTTGTTCTTTTCTTTCTTGCTGTGCTTCCAGCTGTAAGAACAATACCTCATGGGGGCAACCCCAACTTTTGGATTCGTCATGCTAACTATATGTTTGAAGTTCATGGTAAGAATGCAACGTTATACTATGAGCATCCACTGGCAGTGTCTCAAATGGCCTTTCTTCCGGCATTGTTCAACACCCCAGAGTTGGTTATTGGACATTTGCAACATCTTGATAGATCTACACTCTTCTCTAATCCTCCAGAACAATTTAACAACACCCGCTGGCGAAGCATGACATTCAAGAAATACACTAAAGGACTTTGTTTCTGCTGTCATAGTTCTGGAGTCTGGAATAGTAAATGGAAGTACTGGACTCAAGCAAAAAGGGTTTTGTGGAATGTAGGCAATTATACGGGTTGTGATGATTATTTTTGGTTATGGGGTAGTTATAACAGTTCTTATAAGCTTAATTATACCTTGTTTAACACTACTATTGAAGATATATATGATGTTAATCTCTTTGATTGGGTGACTTCTTGGTTGCCTGATTTGTCTGTCCTTAGACAAGTTTTCTTTTATGGGTTTATTATTATTATCTGCTTTATACCTTTGTATTTTTGCATTACTTGTATTCCTAATCTTATTTCTATGTGTAACACATGTCCATTGTGTAGAAGGGAGACATCGAGTTTTGCACGACGGCAATTGTACTCAATGAGGTATCATCCTCTGGAACAAGGTACCATGAGTCAGGAGGGGTACGATGTCCGGGAGGACAGTGATGATGTATATGGAGGAGTAGTTATGGAGTATGATGACATGCAGGGGTATGATTAGCCATCCCTCTCTCAAATTTAAATGAAAAAGGAGGACATGTAGGAATGCATCTGGATTCTGTCTTGCCTGTCTCTGACACATTTTGTAACCAAAAGCCTCTTTGCTTGCATGCGTAGAATAGTGAAAAAGTATTCTCCTTATTTGGGCTCTGACACTTCTGATTGGCTGTGGGCCCTCAGTTTTGTCTCTGTTAAGTTTCGTTTCTGATATACATTGCTTGCTTAAGTTTCGTTTCTGGGACTCTCTGCCTGAATAAAGAGAAGGCATGAGTATCGTTTGTCAGCCAAGGACTGGAGTCGTGTTTTTTCTGTCTCTACCTCAAAAGATCTGAGGATATAAACTGCTGCTAATGAGGCTGACTGATTGAAGAGATCTTTACATGAATCAGATTCCAACACAGGACGTCCCTTTCAAGATGGAGGTGGATTCAAGTACTACCTTTTCCATAATCCCACAGCGGGAGTTTTTGAGAATTCCCCCTGCCTCTCGGCCCAAGCTTAAATCCTTTAAAACTTCCCTCCGGGATGTGCAAGGTTGCCAGATTCCGGTCTTGGGGGTGGGTAATTTCTTGGTTAAATTCAAAAACATTCGCACCTCCTTGCCATTGGTTGTAGTTAAGCAGGGCACTAACTGTATTATTGGGACCCTATGGTTTAGGCCCCTGGAAATCTGGCTTTCTGGCATATACTCTGACCCAATCTGGAACGTTTGTGCTGCACATCCTGAGGTATTCAAAAAGGGTTTAGGTTTATACAAAGGACCCCTGTTTACTTTGAGCTTGACACAACCGTCCGGCCCATCTGGATGAAGCCACGCCGGTACCCTTTGCTTTAAAGGAGAAGATAGAAGCCGAGCTGGACAAACTGGTGGGGCAGGGCATCCTAGTGCCAGTGGACTCCGCAGAGTGGGAGACACCAATTGTGACTGCTTTGAAAAGTAACGGGGAGGTCAGGATATACGCTGACTACAAGTGTACCATCAATAAAGCTATTTGCCCGAATGCATATCCTGCACCCGAGGTAAGCCACCTTCTTGCCTCCTTGCATGGAGGAAATTGCTTCGCAAAACTTGACCTTGCCCAGGCTTACCAACAATTAACTGTGTCTCCTGCTGCTGCCATAGCCCAGACCATAGTAACGCATAGGGGGGGGCATTTAAGGTAACTAGACTACAATTCGGGGTGAATGTGGCCCCCAGAATATTTCAATCTCTTGTAGAACGTATTTTGAAAGGGTTGCCATATTTTGACAATGTCCTGATCACCACTAAGGCCAGGCTCGATCAAATCCTGTCACATTTCGAGAGGGCCGGTCTACGTCTCAGAAGAGACAAATGCGTGTTTTTGGCATGGGAAGTGGAGTTCCTGGGGTACCGCATTACACCCCAAGGTATCATGCCCTCTGACTCCAAGGTGATGGTCAAAATGTAAAGCCGAATTGCAATCATTCCTAGGATTGTTAAACTTCTATCATGCTTTTCTCCATCGCAAAGCCTCAGTTGCCGAACCATTACATCGGCTTCTTAAGAAAGATACTGTTTGGCACTGGGGCTATTGCCAGGAGAAAGCGTTCCTAGAACTCAAAAGGCTGCTATGTTCGGATGCTGCAGTAACTCATTTTGATCCTAACAAAGAAGTTGTACTTGTGTGTGATGCATCCCCTGTGGGGGTGGGAGCTGTGTTATGCCATGTACTAAGTGATGGGAGGGAAGCCCCCATAGCATTCTATTCCCGTTCGCTCTCAAAGCCTGAGAAAAATTACGCTCAGACAGAAAGGGAGGCATTGGCAATCGTGGCAGGCACTAAGAAATTCCACGATTACCTTTACGGAAGGCCTTTTACCATCATAACTGACCACAAGCCCCTCCATTCGGCGTATGGGTGAAGGGGATTTGGAGCTCCAGCTATGCAAGTTTCTTTTCACATATAGGCTCACCCCCCTTGCCTCAGGGCTGTCCCCTGCTGAATTGCTCCAGCGAAGGAAACTGTCATCCTTGCTGGACAGATTGGATCCCTCTAGGGTAGAGGACAAAGGCACAAATATAGTGATCCAACACCAGAAGGGTTTCTCGTCCGGAGACCCTGTACATTGCCGCAATTATGCAACTGGTGGTCCTACGTGGGTGCCCAGGTTTGTGATCAATCAAACTGGTCCTGTTTCTTACAGAATCGAAACAGCCACTGATCTGATCTGGAGGAGGCACACGGATCAATTGAGACCCAGAGTACTGGACCCACAAGATGAATACAGACACTCAACGCTAGGGTTGGCCCCCACCCATTTAAACCCAGGGGGCAGAGGTAATAGTCAGCAGCCAGCCAACATTGACCCAGAGGTGTGTTTTAGGGACCAACTTCAAGGGGGATTTGTGGAATGCTACCCTACTCCGGCCCAGTGTACCCCTACACTATCCCAGCCTAGCACTCTGGATTCCTTTATTGATGATGACCAATTTTGTTTGGAGTTGCCCTCCACTCTTAGTACACACAGGAGGGACTCTGAGTTGTCTTAGTCATCCACAGAATTAGATTTTGATTTTGAGTGATCCCCTGCTCCTCCATCTGACAAACGGGGATTTAATTCGGGTTTACAATCCTCCCCCTCTAGTCAATCCCTCACTCCAGTCGGGTCGCCCATCCTACAAGCCCCTGAGCCGGCTCAGCCAAGCGTCCAACCCAGAAGGGAAACTAGACCGCCATCCTGGTTAAAGGATTTTGTTTTTACCTGGGGGGGGGGGGAGAATGTTATGTATGTTAACTGTGTTTTCTGACAGGAGCGGAATGTATCTTTTCTCATGTATCTATTCTTATACAAATAAGTGGATCAAAAAATGTGCATACTCTGTTAGCCAATGGGCTTGTTGTATTATTGTTACTGTTACTGTTTATAGTGTATATAAGTCTGAGTTTTGCCCCATGCAAACTGTGTTCAAACCCCACTAATAAAGAGCTGAATTTCACTACTTCATTCGTCTGCTTCTTCATTCCTTGAACACTAAAGTTATATACACAAACTACATCTCAGTACTAAGGGGCTGTGGTGGCTCTGTGGTTTAAAAACTCGCTGGAAGGCCGGCAAGTCGGCAGTATGAGACCCAAGTACTGCATGACAGTTTGAGCACCAGTCTATGTCCCAGCTCCTGCCAACCTAGCAGTTTGAAAGCAAGAAATTGCAAGTAGATAAATACATACCTGTCAAGTTTCTGGAAATTTCTGTAAAAACCCTGTGTTTTACACTCTTTCCCGCCGTCATCCTGTATTAGTTAGACTGCAGTTAGACTGGAGTTAGACTGGAGGCCAGCACAGGATAAGCGTAGCTGTCCAGTTTCTTGCTTTGGCCTGGAAATTTCCCTTATTTGACAGGAATTTCCCGAAACTTGACAGGTATGGATAAATAGGGGCCACTTCAGTGGGAAAAGGTCTTGAGGACATGAAAGGAGCCTCATTGGGGAATCCCCTGAATGGAGTTTCTCCATCAAAAATCCTTTCAACCCAGAATAATTTCTGACACAAAATTATTATTTTTCAATACCCTTCAGGTTTGATTGTCTCCTTAATGAACCAAATTAGCTTCTGAATTTTTCCAGGTATATTAAACATCACATACACCCATATGGGTTGAGAATGCTATAGTGGCTAACTTAAAGGTTCATGAAATTTAGTTCATGCATGTTTCTGGGAGGGGCCTAATCCTGATCTCCCTTTTCAGTACCTATAAAGATGTGTTTGCTGGTTGGATAGCTCCAGAGGTTGGGAGCTCGATTCCCCAACTGTGCCTTTCAGGAGAAAAGCCATTCTATGTGGTCTTGGACAAGCTGCCCAATCCCAGACAGTCTCCAGGAGAAGAAAGTGGCAACACTTCTAAGTACCCTATATTGTGAAAACCCTGTAAATGATCCAGGTTACAAGTCAGAGATTTCATCACATAGGAAATGGATCTCTCTCTTTGACTGGTGATGGAGGGATCTCAGTTGTAACTTTTCTGTCAACAGTTGTTTTGTTTTTGTTTTAACTACATGCGGGGGCATGTAGGTATCTGATTCATCACCTACAGTATGAAATACTGGACATATAGGCTGGGAATAGCTGGCATATCATCAGGAGTCGGTGAACCAAAATCCACCTGTTCTCCAAGTTTACTATCTATAGAGAACATGCTAAAGTGTGCTTTTATTGTAGTTCCTCATTTGAGGTACATGACCTATGAATTCTAAGTGCTATTGATAAACAGGAATCTAAAACATTGCAAAACAATCTGCTAGTCATTTCCTGCACAGTTTATAATCCACAAACCAAAAAAAGCAGCCTATCAGCCATTTAGCCATTAAGGGCTAAATTTATGGTTCTCATTTTTGTCATCTCTCAAAGCTGCAAAACCAAGTGCTATTGATCCCCTGGCAAAATAGAACATATAACTATGGCTGTATTTAGCTCCGTTGTTCACAATTTGTTGTACTTCTACATAACCAAGTAAAAAAGTCCACTTACAAGAATAAAAAAATGACTTATTTTACATAGGATATATGGAATACATTCATGAGATGTTTGGGTGAGTTAACCATCCTTCATTTTTGCCATTTAGGCTGAAGGATTTTGTATCTTACCTGGCATATAAGCATCAATTGAATATATTTTGAAAGAGTTCCTCATTTAGCTGCGCAAGTTTTACAAAAACCTGCTTGTTTGCCTTCTGAAGCAGAGGACTGCCGAGATGATTTTTTAAGCATTTAAACTGATCAATAACTCAACCTTGGTTTTATTTTATAAAACTATTTATAAAATACAAAGCTCTGAACTTAGTAGTAGTAGCTTATCGTCTTCTTTTACTGCCGTATCCGAATCTGAATATTGGTGATCATCATGGTAATCAGTCATGAAGACTGTCCTGAGAACATAATGCAGTGACCTTTCATCTGCCTTCCACATCGCAGCATGACACCTGTACCACTGATCCAGTTCCACGAGTCACTTTCTGATCCTGAGCCCTTTTAGCTTGCAAAGTCCTCCTCAGGCCCAGGCCAGTATTGATGAAGCTGCTGCCCTACATCAAGATGGATTCAAGTGGGCTTTCATCCACTTGGAGACCATCACCTTTCCCTGTGGACTTCACCACCCAAGAGACTGTTAGTCCTCAGGGTGGTCAGATTATTTAACTGTCACCTGACACTCAGTGTTGAGTAGCTTACCAGTAAATATTATTAGTACTGGATTTTATGGAACACTTTCTTAAGCATTTTTGCTCAGAAATAAATAATATAAAGGTCAGTGGTGTGTATTTGCTAGAAAGAATGCTTAGGCTTTTAGACCAAGGATGGGAAAGAGCAGCATTGTTTTACTGAGAAAACTAGAACCAGGAGAGGCCCATTCCTGATCTCCCTTTTCAGTACCTATAAAGATGTGTTTGCTGGTTGGATAGCTCCAGAGGTTGGGAGCTCGATTCCCCAACTGTGCCTTCCAGGAGAAAAGCCATTCTATGTGGTCTTGGACAAGCTGCCCAATCCCAGACAGTCTCGAGGAGAAGCAAGTGGCAACACACTTCTAAGTACTCTATATTGAGAAAACCCTGTAAATGATCCACATAAGTAAGAATTAACTTGACAGCAGAATTATTATTAAAGATCTGTTCTGCAGGATGGGAAATCCCTCCGGATCAAATTTCAGGGGCCCAGAAGACTTCTGGGATGAGGAGGGGAAACAAAAATCTTATTTTTCCAGACATGAGTTTAGTTACAACTCGAGTCTACCACAATGTTGTGCCTTGTGTATCTCAGTTACACTCCCAGATGCTACAGATGGACAGTCCAGTTTGGGTGTCTAAAAACTAACATGATTGATAGAACAGGGCCTGGGCTTTTTCTTACATCCAGACATGATATATTATGGAAAGTAGCAGAGGGAGTCTACCAGTTCTTTGGTGCCTCATTATTGACCAAGTGGTAGGAAATAGAAGCATGTGAGAAAGTTAGAAAATTCAAATATAAAATCTGAGAGAATGCAAGCAAATATAACCAAAGCAATCCCACTTCCAAATGTACACAACAAAATACTTATTGTTTTGCTTCTTCGTTTCAGTTCAGTGTGCCTGACATTTTCCACAGATCTCATTACTTGCTTTCCTGTTTTTCTTTCTTCTTTGCAGTCCGGTGTGGGTATGGGGGGAGGGCAATTATTTGCAGGCTCTACTGCCAGAGGTTCAAATTATTTGATTCAAATTGACTGGCTGTGATAGATCCATGAGTTGCTCGCCTATGCCTTTCCAAAATGACTTCCACAAAACACAGCCTGTGCTTGACACTCAATTATTCAGCACAACAGTGATGGAGAATATGGACTGCTGTGTCACTGGCCGTGCTATCTATATGAAAAAAATGACTCCCAAGATTAGCTGCCTTTAAGAGAAGAAAGCAAAGCAGGAAGGCCATTTCCCAGGAGCTCCATTGCAGAAATAATGTGCTGCATGCTGGTCTAGCTTCCCACCTTCTGCCAGTTTTTTTCTACCACCTTGATATAGTTGAGGACCTGCTCGTTTCTCTCCTGAATGAATCCAGAGCTCCTGTTGTGTAGCAAACCTTGCTCTGTATATGTTGACATTGACAAAGGGGAAATGTTTTTTTTTATGGACAGCAGCAAAAATACTTATTGAGATCAGTTTAGCCTGGTTTATTGCTATCATAATCAGGGGAAATGAACATAATCAAGATCTGTTGTGCTGACACATGGTTCAGTATCTCCAAAGGACTTCCAGGAGAGTGCAATTATTTACAGCCATTTGTGAGCCCTCCTGGGGAACAATATAAGACAAATAAATGGTTGGCTGTCAAGACAATTCTAATTTATGGCAACCCTTTCCTAGCTTTTCTAGGTAACGAATACAAGGAAGTAGTTACCATTCCCCTCTTCTGGGGGCATCCTGGGACACAGTCTGGCGTTGCTTCCTAGAGGCATTGGTTCAAAGAACTGAAGAAAGTTTACTGAGCTAATACAAATAGATGGTTTGACCACTCTGAAATCCCTTATAATATATGGAAAAACTTTGATTGTTGGCAAACAATGACTAGAATAACATGGGAGATTTTTGTTGTGTAAGTGCAACTGTGCAAACGGCAGCAGTGAATTGCCACTAAATTACCAAACTGGTATTATCATTCATGGTTGAATGGATCAACTCTCTTCCATGTTTCCCTTTGAACTGCAGAAGTCACCAGAAATACAGTGATGCACTGAAGAAGGTTCTGTCCTGTTCGGGAGAACCGGTAGCGGAAATTCCCCCAGCCCACGCCCACCTGAATGGCCACGCCCACCTCCATACCCCATTGTGTTGGCTATGCCCACAGATTTTGCCATGCCTACAGATTTTGTCCCACCCACAGATTTGGCCCCACCCACAGAGGTGGTAGTAAAAAATTTTTGGAGTGCATCAATGCAGAAATATGAATAAGAACATTGGAGGGGAAATTTGGCAGCAATGGAATGAAGGGGCATGGCCACTGCTTCCCTCATTGGTCACAAAATAAAAACACACCCACCAGATTGCTAACACTGGTATCTAAACAAAAGACCCCAAACATGGAAGAGCCTCTGTTTTGTGTAATATGTGTTATTCAGCAATTGACAAAAGAGATCCTCTTAAACACAAACAACTGATAATTACAAGAGACTCATTTTCCTTCATGGTCCCTTTTTTGGACAACATTTAATGCTCTTCATATGTCATATTTTCTGAGATTTTTTTTAAAAAAATCCAATATCATTGTCAGGCTGTCAGCAGGCATGTTGGGGAGAATTAAGACTTTTGAATCTGTAAAATGTCCTGGAATCCATTGCTTCGTGTGCTTTGCTTCAGTCATTGTTTGTGGATTACTGCGTGCTGAGCTCTTGACACTCTCCATCTTGGGTTGCTGCCTATTTGGCTGCTTCTGTGATTCCATAACTTTTTTGCCTTTTTTCTTAATGGGGAAGAGAAACCATTCCCACCCCCATTTTTAATATATATGCTGACTGGCAACTTGCCTATACCTTCTTGGGATTTTTTTAAAATTCCCCTCGATTTCTTTGGAAATTCTCTCCTCCCATTTCACCCCTGCTGTCTCTCTGTCCTGCTTGTTGCTGCCTACTGGACACAGAAAAGTAA
This sequence comes from Bradypodion pumilum, assembly GCA_035047305.1. Lineage (NCBI taxonomy): Eukaryota > Metazoa > Chordata > Lepidosauria > Squamata > Chamaeleonidae > Bradypodion > Bradypodion pumilum. Next base: position 184,156,495 of record JAWDJD010000001.1, on the reverse strand, counting down.
ATGCATCAAATGGTATGAGGGAGGTAAATGTCCCCACATTCCAGTAGTTTTGGTTGGGGTGACTTGGATTGTACTTTCTGCTTTTATTTGATTGACTACTTTTCTTGGATTTTGGAAGAGGGAAGTGGTTTATTGGGATGCTATTTATTTGTTTTCTTGGTGTTTCTCCCCTGTAATGTGTATGGGAGATATTTTCTCTATTTGGCTGATTTTTTAAAAATGGTTTATTTGATTAATTTACTGTGCAATTCTTTGATTAAATATGTATATTTTTGTGTGTTTTTGTGACTTTTTTGTTTGTTCTGTAAAGGTATGTGGACTAGACAGTTGGAGTTTCTGACTGGGCTGTGTGTGTGCTTGCATAGGACTGATGATGTGTTTTCTTTTTTATGTATTGTTACTTTTTTTTTGAAGTAGATTGATTCTCTGTCGCCTTGCCTCTGCTTTTTTGTAGTAGTTTTTAAAGGTTATTTCGGAGTGCCAGAGAACAAAAATGGTGAAACATGATATACATGACCTGATAGCGGCTTTTGTCTTTTCATGTAAAAGAAAAGAGTGGTAGTCAAAAAAATTTATGAAAACAAAGAAGGACTCCCCCACCCCACCCCCACCCCAAAAAAACCTGAAAGAAATATATAGAAACATGTTTACCATGCACAACCATAATTCAAACATGTTAGGATTGTTACAAAGCAACCCAACATTACTTCCTGAATTACAATAATTGGCTTTTTTGTGGCATTGAAATCATCACTTAGAAGCTCCCCTTGTTAGCTGGAAGGCTGTCAAGTTGGCAGTTCAAGACCTGGTTATTGCATGACAGATTGGGTGCCTGTCTCTGTCCCAGCTCCTGCTAACCTAGCTGATCGAAAGCAAGAAATTGCAAGTAGATAAATAGGGACCACTTTGATAGGAAAAGATCTTGGTGACATGAAAGGAGCCTCATTCACGTGTCCCCTGAGCAGAGTTTCTCCAGAAAAAATCCTTTTCACCCTGAATAATTTATGACACAAAATTATGATTATCATCACTTTCCCACAAACTGTTCACAGACTATGTGTGTCATTTGAATTTGGAAACTGTTAAGCAGTATATCCTATCTCTATGAATTGGCCAAAAGTGCACTATAAGTTCCACCTGTTCTTAATAGCTATACAGATTATGTAGAAATTAATAGCTATTTTTTGAGAACATCCATGGGTTGAAATTGAACCAATATAAATAGCTGACCATACTCCAAATTTCACAGTCTCTTTTTCTTTAGCCTACTTACCTGGAAGGGCTCTGGCTACTATTTGCTGATGATGCCAAAAACATTGATTTCTGAGGGACACAAGAGAAAAAGGAAGTAAAGCAGTTGTTCTAAAGGTAACAAAGGTCAAGAACAGTAAGGTCTGTAGTCAAAGGAAAATCTCTTAAGGGGACTGACATTAAAACAAACCGAAAGAGGAGCAGCAGACACAGCAAAGAAAAGGTTGCACAAGGAAGGATTTTACAGTATTTAGAAGTCCAGAGAGAACGTTCATTTGAAAAGCAGTTTGATAGAAGGTGTTTTTAAACAAAAACAGAAACAAAACACACATATAGGTGGTAATATCAGTGGCAAGACTCAGATTGAGGAAAACAGCCAGTTTAAGAAAAGTCCTCCAAATCATCAGAAAACAATATGAATGACAATTTTTTTTAAAAAAAATTGATTTCTTGGTAAACAATGTACAGTGATACCTCGCTTAAAGAGTATAATGCATTCCACGGGATTGCTCTTAAAGTGAGTTTGCTCTTTAAGTGAAACACCATTGTAAGGGACCAATTGTGACTTCTGGTGGGGGGGGAACCCTGATTTAGTTGTTAAGTGAGTTTTTGGTTGGTTTTAGTTGTTAAGTGAGGTGATCATTCAGAGAAAATACTGCTCTTTAAGTGTGTTAGTCTCTAAGAGAGGCGCTCTTTATGCGAGGTTTTACTGAATCTAAATTGCACATAACAAGGGGCAAATGTGCAGAATTTATTTAAACTATTTATAGCCCACTTCTTGCAATAAATAAAATAGCTTGCAAAAACTGAAACAACCAGAATAAAAATATGAATATGGTCAAACTAAAGCCTTAGCTCCTCTTGGACAATTTCCTCTTGTGCAGCAGGGATGACAGCAGTGGCAGCAGCATCAGATTGCCATTAATTAAAGACTTTGCTTTTCAATTTCAGGGAGCATGTAACTTCATCACATTATCTGTGAGTCATGTGCACCTGAAATTAAAAGAGAGAGAGAGAGAGAGGTCCCTTCAGAAGCTAATGTTTTCAGATCTGTCTTAGCTTTCCAGGAAAACTTAACACTTTGCATGTACCGGATAACAAAGTGTGTGTTGCGTGTTTGAAGGAGACCATTCTTCATTGAAATCGAGCAATGGAAGATCTTTATAACTGGCAAGTCCTTTCCTAATATCACTCCAGGAAACGTTACAGTGCTCTCTGCCTAGTCATTGTCACCACCACCTTCTTCTTCTTTCATATCCAAATCCAAATATTGGTGATCATCATGAAGATCACCCATGAAGACTGTCCTGAGAATACAGATGCAATGGCCTTTCATCTGCCTTCTGCATCACAGCATGACACCTGTACCACTGATCCAGTTCCGCAAGTCACTTTCTAATCCTGAGCCCTTTTGGCACACAAAGTCCTCCTCAGCCCCAGACCAGTATTGATGAAGCTGCTTCCCTCCACCAAGATGGCTTCAAGTGGGAACCATCACCCTTCCCTGTGGACTTCACCACCCAAGGCCATTAGGCCTCAGGGTTGTCAGGTTAGGTAACCTACCAGTGTTGAGTCACTTTTTAGTGTCTTGCATGGAAGACAAAGAAGGAGTCACAGTGAGGACTAACACAGGTTTATTGGTTGATGATCAGGATGAACATGTGGTAATGGCGGAGATACAGCTCATTATATACTGGGGGAACATACATTTGAATCTTGTTGCATGTAGCTTATTGGCTGCTACCGGCGTGACGTCATTCTGCGTCACGCCCATCTTCTCCAGGTGATCCTTGCGCGGGAAGGATTCCCGCGGCTGCCGGTGATTTGGGGAATGTGAACCATGTGAGCTGAACGCTCGCAGCTGCCCTCTATAGGCAGCTTACTCGCGTTCCTTAACAGCAGAGCTACATTGTAATTATGGTCAGGTTACATTCATACATTTCTTAAGGCAACATTGTACATACATAACACCCCTCTCCCCTAGGATGGGACGAAGTCCCTCAACCATTGTGGCTTGCCGCACGTGCGTCTGGGGCGCGCGGCCGCTTGACTTAACACAGGGGAGCCAGAGGCTCCTGGTTCCGCAGAGTCCTGTCCTGCAAAGGAAAGTGGGGACTCATTAGTGGGTCGGTGGGGACTCTGCGACAACCTTGCATTGGGGGACGGGAATGGAATGAATAGTTGGGACGTGAACCCCTGCCTACCGCTTGGGGAGCTTGGGGTTCCCCCCAGTACGAACCTCGGGACTGACGAGGAGGCCCTCGTGGTCCTGCCACCCCCTGTTTCCTGTCCGGGCGTTCTAGAGGCTGAGGTGGGCGAATTCTCTCCTGCTGCCTGTCTCGGGGGTGTCTGTCTCCGGGGGGCTGGAGTTATGGTATATTCTAAAACAAAAGGACTGGGGGGACTGGAGGTACCAGGGGCTGAACTGAAACTCCTCTTCTCGCTAGGACGGGTGGGGGACCACTCCGCTACACCCCCCTGGTACTGCAACTCATAATTATAATCAAGCTCATCCCTCTCTTCCAAAGTATCCTCCTCTGTGGTTGAGAACCCAGGATATGCATTTGTATCGGTGGATGCCGCCGTGTCTCCCCCTTGGGTAATGTGGGTAGGGGAGGACCCTAACGCTGATTCCCCTTCACTGGTGACTCGCCTTCTGAGTTGGTCGGCGTGCCTTCTCCAGAGTAGACCCGAGCTCGTTTCAACCCTGTAGGATACTGGCCCCGTCTGCTCAATGATTGTCCCTGGTACCCACGCTGGCCCTGAGGCCGCGTAGTTCCTGCAGTGAACTGGGTCCCCTACCGAAAAACCTTTGGAGCTCTCTCCCCCTATGTTTATATTTCTCCCTTCATCCTCCACCCTGGACGGATCCATCCGGTCAAAGAGTGTTACCGGGCGCCTCCTCATGAGGAGTTCGGCTGGGGAAAACCCTGAAGCTAGGGGGGTTGTCCTGTAGCAGATGAGGAACTGACACAGATGAAGGTTCAACTCACCGGGACCCATGCGCCGCAGTGCGTCTTTTGTAGTGCGCACTTGGCGCTCTACCTGACCGTTTGTGGTGGCGTGAAACGGGGCAGTGGTAATGTGCCTGATGGCGTTCTGCTCAATAAACGTCTTGAACTCTGCGGACGTGAAGGTACTAGCGTTATCGCTAACAAGGACGTCTGGCAGGCCGAAACAGGCAAAAAGCTTTCGCAACTGTTTAATGGTTGCCGCAGAGGAGGTGCTGTTCATGGGGATTATCTCCAACCACTTGGAGTAGGAGTCGACTACCAGCAGAAACATGGCCCCTCGGAAAGGGCCAGCGAAGTCGACATGAATCCGGGACCATGGCCCGCGGGCCGTGTCCCATTCCCTATGGGGTAACCGGGACTCCTCGGGCCGAGAGCTCTGGCAGCTCTCACACGTGCCCACTAAACGTTCTATGTCCGCGTCTATCTGGGGCCACCAAAAGAAACTCCTGGACAGAGCCTTGGAGCGCACGATCCCGGGGTGACTGGTATGCAGTAGCTTCAGTACCTTGGCCCTCAGCTTCTCAGGGATAACAACCCGCTGGCCCCAGAGTAAGCAGCCCCTTTCCAGAGAAAGCTCTACTCTACGCCTGACGAATGGCTTGAACTGTTCCTCGGGGGGAGTAGTGGGCCACCCTTTCCTCACCCAGGAACTAACTTGAGCCAGCATCTTGTCGGCCGCCGTGGCCTTGGCGAGGTCGGCCGGGAGAATGGGGGGTGAGTCGAGAGACTCGATCAGCAGGACTTGGTGGTCCTGCTCTACCTCGCATGTGGGGTCCCCTACACTTGGGAGGGGAGATTGGGATAGCGCGTCCGCATGGGAGATCTCCTTCCCTGGGCGATAGACCAGCTCGTACTGGTAGGCGTTGAGGAAGATGGGCCAACGCAGCATCCTGGGGGATAGAATTTGCGGTGTGGGTTTGCCGGTAGTGAAGATCCCCAGAAGTGGCTTGTGATCCGTCACTACCGTAAACTCGCAGCCATATAAAAAGACGTGGAACTTTTTCGTTCCCGCGATGATGGCCAGGGCCTCCCTATCAGTTTGCGCGTAATTGCGCTCGGCCTTCGAGAGGGACCTTGAGTAGTACGCTATCGGGGCCTCCCGCCCGCTCTCCAACACGTGGCATAGAACCGCCCCCACCCCCACTGGGGACGCATCACAGACTAGAACTACCGGTCTCCTGGGGTCAAAGTGGGTCAGGACAGCACTCGAGGATAGAAGTGCCTTCAGCTCCCTGAAAGCTTTCTCTTGCCTATCTCCCCACCGCCAAACCGCCTCTTTCTTCAATAGTGCGTGCAGTGGCTCAGCAACGGATGCCTTCCTAGGCAGGAAAGAATGGTAAAAATTTAAGAGCCCTAGAAATGACTGCAGCTCCGGTTTCACGGTGGGGCGAGGGGCGTTTTGCACAGCCGCAACCTTGGACTCGGAGGGCTTGATGCCTTCCGGGGTTACCTTGAACCCGAGGAACTCAACCTCCCTTGCAAAGAAGACACATTTGTCCCGTCTCAGTTGGAGGCCCGCCTTCTCGAATATTGAAAGGACCCTGTCTAGCCTTTGCGCTAGTTCTGATTCGCCCTCCGCTGTTATTAACACATCGTCAAAATATGGGAGGACGCCTGGAAGCCCCTTTAAAAGGCGTTCCACGAGGGACTGGAAAATTCCGGGGGCCGAATTCACGTCGAACTGAAGGCGCGTTACCTTAAATGCCCCCTTGTGCGTTACGATTGTTTGTGCAGCGGCAGCAGCCAGGGTTACAGAGAGCTGCTGATATGCCTGCGCCAGATCTAGCTTGGCAAAACACCTCCCCCCATGTAGCGTGGCCAGTAAATGGCTGACCACGGGTACCGGATATGCATTTGGCCAAATGGCCTTATTGATCATACATTTATAGTCCGCACAAATCCTAGCCTCCCCGTTTGATTTGAGGGCCGTAACAATCGGCGTTTCCCACTCCGCCGAATCAACTGGAACCAAAATCCCCTGCCCCACCAATTTGTCCAGTTCCGCCTCGATCTTGTCCTTGAGGGCGAAGGGCACTCTTCTGGGCTTGAGGCGTATGGGTCGGATTTCTGGATCCAAGTCAAATGAAACTGGGGGCCCCTTGTAAGTCCCGAGCCCCTTCTTGAAAACGTCCGGGTGTGCGTTGCACACGTCCCGCATTGGGTCAGTCTCTATGGCGTTAATGCCGGACAGTTCGATTCCCAGGGGAGCGAACCACTGCGTTCCCAAAAGGCAGCACCTCCCCCCCCCTTGAGGACCACTAGGGGCAGTTTCTCGGAGTAGTTCTTGAACTTCACCTTGAAGTTCCCCACCCCCAACACTGGGATCCCATTTCCCTGCACATCCCGTAGGTGTGACTTCATGGCCCGCAGCTTGGGCCGCGCATCTGGGGGAATGCGCATAAACTCTTTTTGGGACAGGATGGAATAGGACGACCCCGAGTCTATCTCCATCCTCACTGGGACCCCCTGTAACTGTACCTCTACGAAAAAACGCCGGTGCTCCAGGCCCACGCGGTTCACGCCTGCCTCGCTGTAGTCAGCTGAGACCTTCCTGGTGCCGGCCGCCTTCCGATGGTGCGTCTGGGAATGGCTCGAGTTGCCCTTGTCCTCGACTCGCCTGTGCCTGCACACTCAGGCGATGTGTCCCTTTCGGCCGCAGTTGTGACACTCGGCCTTTCGGAACGGACACCTCGTGCGGTCGTGGGACGCCCCACAACCGTCGCAGTGACGGTCTTGCCATTCGCGGGTCTGCCGCTTCTCTCCTCGTTTCTTGACCCTCTGGACGTCGTCGTCCTCGCTGGAGCAGGGGTCTGCCGTCGTCGACGACTCCTCAGACGCCGTTGGTGTGCCGGCGGGCGGTTTGGGGGCCCGCCAGGCTGCTTTCGCTGGTGTCCGCCGGGCCGCCTGTACTGGTGACTTGGCCCTTTCGGACGTGGCCCCTCGGGACTTGAACACCCTGACCCCGCTCCTGGCCGCCTCGGCCGCTTGGGCCTCCCGCAGTACCTCGTTGAACGTGAGGCTCCTCGTCCCTCAGACCACACAGCATGCGGTCTCGGAGGGCCTGGTCCAGGTCGTCCCACTGATAGTGCACTGATGCAAGCCTGAGGGCCACCGCATAGGCGGACACGGATTCGCCCGGTCGCTGGTCTTGCCTGTGGAACGCGACCCTGGCTGGGAAGATCGACACGGGAGGCTGGAAATGCTCACCCAACAGCTCCAGGATGCAGTCGATGGGCACCACGCCCACCTTCTGGGGGGCCACCAGGTTCATCAGGATACGCAGCGTGGCCGGCCCCACCTGGGCCAGGAAGTAGGAGCGCATTTTCGCATCGTCGACAACGCCCGCGGCTTCCATCGCGTGCCGGAACTGGCACTCGTAGAGCTCCCATTGTTCGGGCTCGCTGACATCGAACTGGTAAGGCTTGACCTTGGGATTCGCCATTATCCCACATTTGTCACCAATTTAGTGTCTTGCACGGAAGACAAAGAAGGAGTCGCAGTGAGGACTAACACAGGTTTATTGGTTGATGATCAGGATGAACATGTGGTAATGGCGGAGATACAGCTCATTATATACTGGGGGAGCATACATTTGAATCTTGTTGCACGTAGCTTATTGGCTGCTACCGGCGTGACGTCATTCTGCGTCACGCCCATCTTCTCCAGGTGATCCTTGCGCGGGAAGGATTCCTGCGGCTGCCGGTGATTTGGGGAATGTGAACCATGTGAGCTGAACGCTCGCAGCTGCCCTCTATAGGCAGCTTACTCACGTTCCTTAACAGCAGAGCTACATTGTAATTATGGTCAGGTTACATTCATACATTTCTTAAGGCAACATTGTACATACATAACACACTTGCAGTATGATCTACTCTATTACCATAGCAGGATAATGTGCCCAGACTGGTATTGTTACATTATGTAAAGGTAAAGGTTTCATTATTAACCTGAAAATTGCAGAAGGTGGGAGAATATTGGCATTGTCTTTTTTTTTTAAAAAAATGTCAAGTAAAGCTCTTAGAATTCAATACTAAATCATCATGGATTTGTTGGATCATTGAAACTTAAATAAGGGTTATCCTTCAAAAGTGAGAGGGCTGGGAGAATCACATTTTCAGTTTGAATCATCACCAGATTTCTGAGGGAGTATATTTCCCAGGAAAAAAATCTTACCTTTACATAGTGACTCAATCTCTATATGGAGAGCTGTAATTCATGGAAACCTAGTCTTCATTTTTATTATCTCTGTATTATTCCAATTTAAGGGACTGTAGTGACTCAAGTGGCTAAGATGCTGACTGGGAGGCGGAAGGTCAGCAGTTCGATTCCTGAGTACTGCAGGACAGAATGAGCTCCCTTATTTGTTTCAGCTCCTGCCAACCTAGCAGTTCGAAAGCAAGAAATTGCAAATAGATAAATAGGGACCACTTTGGTGGGAAGGTAACAGTGTTCCGTACGCTCTGGTGTCTAGTCATGCCTGCCACATGACCAAGGAAAGGTCTGCAGAAGCAGACAATGCTGGCTCTTCAGCTTTGAAACAGAGATGAGCACTGAACCCTAGAGTCGGATAAGACTGGCTTTTGAGCAAGGGAAATCTTTACCTTTTACTTATCCCAATATGCTATTGAGGATTTGGTAACTTTTAGTGTATGAGAACCAAGACAATAGAAGAGCCGAAAGGTTGGCTTAACACATCTTTATTGCATGATGGTCCGGGGGAACATGTGGTAATGGCGGATGAACAGCTCAATATATACTGTGGCTATACATTTGAATGTGGCTCCTCGATAGCCCATTGGCTACTGTCTGCGTGACGTCATTCCCCATCACGCCCTTCTTGTCCAGGTGAGGTGGTGGCGGGAATCTTCCCGCGCTGTAGGTATTTGGGGAATTGGAACCATGTGAGCTGGGCGCTCGCTATTGCCCCTGGTGGTCACTAGCTCGCGTCCTGATACAGTGTTACAGCTGGTGGTTATTATATCCACTCATCCGAGTGTTACATTAGTTAAAGGCACAATATTCCAAACACAACATAACTGTTGATAACAAATGGAGTGCTGTATTTGTAACAAATTCCAGAATTAAATAAATATGAGGAACTTGGGAAAGAAATCTTGGGCAAAATTCTGTTGAGCAACTTTGTGCTCAATCACCAGGACCAGATGGCATCCATCTATGAGTTCTCAGGGAACTTAAAGATGAAATTGCTGATCTCCTAGCCAATATATATATAATATTTCCCTCAAATCAGGCTTTGTGCCTGATGACTGGAAGGTAGCGAATGTAACACCAATTTTCAAAAAAGGATCCAGGGGTGGTCCAGGAAATTACCGACCTGTCAGTTTGACATGTGTCCCAGGTAAAGTGATGGAAACCATCCTAAAAGATAGAATTAATAGGCACATAGAAGAGAAGGCACTGCTAAAGGAGAGCCAACATGGCTTTTACAAGGGCAAATCATGCCTCACTAATCTGTTGGAATTTTTTGAGAGTGTCAACAAGCATGTGGATAAGGGGGATCCAGTTGACATTGTTTATCTGGGCTTTCAGAAGGCTTTTGACAAGGTCCCACACCAAAGGCTCTTGAATAAACTTACCAGTCATGGAATAAAGGGACAGGTCTTGTCCTGGATCAGCAACTGGCTAAGGGACAGGAAACAGAGGGTAGCACTAAATGGACACTTCTCCAAGTGGAGGGAAGTAAAGAGTGGGGTCCCCCAAGCTTCAGTACAACCTCTTCATAAATGATCTAGAGGTAGGAGTAAAAAAGCAAGGTAGCCAAATTTGCTGACGACACTAAATTATACAGGGTAGTGAAAACTGTGAGAGATTGTGAGGAGCTCCAGAGGGATCTCTTGGCACTGTGGGAGTGGGCAAAACAGTGGCAAATGAGCTTCAACATTAGTAAATGCAGAGTGATGCATGTTGGGGCAAAAAAAAACCAATTACATTTATAAACTGATGGGTTCTGAACTCTCTGCGACAAACCAGGAAAGGGATCTTGGTGTCCTGGTGGACAGCTCAATGAAGGTGTCAACCCAGTGTGCCTCAGCAGTGAAAAAAGCAAACTCAATGCTAGGGATCATTAGGAAGGGTATAGAAAATAAGTCAGCGTGTGTCATTTTGCCTCTTTATAAATCTATGGTGAGGCCCCATCTGGAATACTGTGTACAGTTCTGGTCGCCATGCCTCCAGAAGGATATTATGGAGCTGGAAAAAGTGCAGAGGAGGGCAACCAGATTGATTAGGGGACTGGAACACCTTCCTTACCATCTGAGGCTGCAACAGTTGGGCCTCTTCACTCTTGAACAATGACGTCTAAGAGGTGACCTGATTGAAGTTTATAAAATCATGCACGGTGTGGACAAAGTAGATAAGAAAAAACTGTTTTCCCTATCGCACAACACTAGAACTAGGGAACACTCCATGAAACTTTTGGGTACTAGTTCTCAAACAAATAAGAGAAAGTACTTTTTCACCCAGAGGATTACTGGTCTATGGAACTCCCTGCCAGAAGAAGTGGTGACAGCTGTCAGTCTTGACAGCTTTAAGAAAGGATTAGACAGGTTCATGGAGGACAAGAGTATCAATGGCTATAATTATGGATAGTTAAGGACAACCGCCGGGTTGGAGAGATAGGCAGGATATCTCTCAATATCATTTCCAGGGAATCCTAAGCAGGTGAAGGCATCTGCTTGGGAATACCCTGAAGGAAATGGTGAGCCACTGTGTGAGACAGAATGCTGGACTGGATGGGCTGTGGCCTGTTCCAGCAAGGCTGTTCTTATGTTCTTATGTAGTGTAACCTAGTTCTGGTGCCAGAAACATTTGACAGGATGGGTTTTGAACTTTAAGGTTCAAAAGCTTCCTAGAGCTCCCTTTTTGTTTGGGAGCCTCAGAATGCAGAAGGGAGCTGTTAATTGTAAAAAAAAAAAAATCTCTACTGCATCAGAATCTGGAAGCGGGAGAGAGGAAAATATCCATGAGTTTAAATTAAATATTTCTGGCACCCAATCTGGATTATGCCAGCACAAAATTACACCAACAGAAATTGCCTCTTAACTCCAGTGTTTCTTACCTGAAAAGTAAAAGACAAAAGAACAGGGTCCTCAAAGTCACCAGTACCTTAGAAGTTAAAATTCTGAAAATTTAGTGAACACTGAGGAGCCAATCTAATCTGAGTGGATATTAGTTCATATTTGATTTAAAAATCTAGGACTCCAGTAAAAAGTTTCCCATGCTCAGATGAATAAGAATAAAATAAAATAGGTTTGTAGAATCTAATGAAGTACAAACCTTACATTATATAACTTCCTCTATAATATACTCTTACCAACAAGAGGGTTAAAAAAAAATCTATCTATCACCCAGTAAATATCAAATAAGGGCTCTCCCTATACGCTTTCCAGTAGATAGCAATCACTTAAAAAGTGATGTCATACTCAGATGTTAATTATTTTTCTCTCACTGCTAAGCAGACATAGACATAATCATCAGCATCAGCATCATCAGCTGCTACTCATATCCGAGTATACATTCAAGTCAATCAATCACTCAATCAAAAGTATACATTTTTTCCTGGAAATCATTTTCACAGTAATAATGCCACTGGTGTGAATTTGTTTAAGCTGGATCCCAGCTTGCCATGAAGTGATCCACACACTATGATCATGGAGCCATCTCCTGCGGCACATAAGAAATGAGACATGCAGGATTTAACACTGGGACTGCAATGGACTGCCACAGCCTTGAGGATATTAACAAGGTGTGGCTTCACAGATAGTCCATCTGGCATGGCCTCTTTCACCTCCATGACCGTTGGGAACCAGAGTTCCTCCTCCATTCATTTTGCCATTGGGCCTAATATGATGGTTTCCAGTGGCATTTCCTCCACTGAGGGGACCATCACACCACCTAAAGGGGCTCATCTGCCTGTAGCCATTGGCCCATTTAGGGAATCTGGTTATTTACCACCGCCCAACACTTGGCATTGAGTCGCTGGCTGTGTACCATAACAGGATATCCAGCCAGACACTAAAAGACATAATGAACAGATTTATACAATATGGTCAAACGTCTGGTCATGTAGGACTTTTTGTTTTGTAGCTCGTTGCTTATGTCACTGTGTCCTGTGCTTGTCTCTCACAATACTTCTCTAAAAAGAAAGAAAAAACTTCTCTTCACCCACTCATAACATCTGTACAATTGCTCTGAAACAAAGAATTCTAGCTTTCATAATTCAAGGCCATTTCCTTACAATCTTAACTCATAACCTCATATTCCCGACCTCACCCCTGACTGTTGAATGTCTTTTCCCTTTTCTCTTATTTCAGCTCTTGATTGCCCCATAAGGTTTAATGGGATGGAATAAAATAGGATGGAGCCATAGCAGCCACTTCACAGCTTGCATCTTTGAAAGAGCAAAGTACCATAGGGATATGGGGATCACTCCAAACAGCATTTTGCTTCTACTCCCCCTGACCTCCAGTTTGGAAAAACTAGAGCAGTGTTTCCCAAACTATATTCTGTGGAGCATTACTGGACTTCAATTCCCAGAAACCTGGGTCAGTACATTGGCTGAGCAGTGCTTTGGGGAACTGACGTAGGCTCCTGGGAATTGAAGTAAAAAAAAAAGGTTGGGAAACACTGAAATAGAGGACCATATCTAAGATTAATCTTCCCCTTTTAAAAGCTATACTACACCAGCCTGGGAGGGCCAACATAGAGAGGCCTTTAGTTAGCTACAACTGAATTATGCCTATAATGCAATTCCATGGTAATGAGCCACTACATTTTGCTCATGTGACTTACTGTATCACTTCAGGAGTGATTACAAAGGGGGAAACCCATAGTTAAAGAAATACGAAATGCCAAAATTGCCCTTCTATGGCCATTGCACAGATGTCATGGCAGTACTGTACTGCACACAGATTCACTGGTGTAGAGGTTTGTTTATTTGATGGATTTATATTCTGCCTTTCCCACAAAATTGGTGCTCAAGGCAGCTCACAACAGGGCTGAAGGCAATTGATAATAGAAACGCAAGTGTCACCCATCCTCATCTAGCAAAAGGGATCTGTAGCCTTTTGTATAGGGAGTAGCTGCAGATGCACATCACGCTGCAATGATTATCCCAGTGCCACATCCTGGACCAAGAGTCATGCAAGGCTACATGGCCAAAGCTATAGCTTAGATCCCAACCTTTTTATGCCGTGGGCCTGACCACGCCCCCAGACAACTGAGCGGGCCAGACCACACACACCCAGAAGCAGAAGTAAATGCACTTGCTTCTGCATATACGACAGCCATGGGTGCATTTACGGCTGACGTAACTACGTTTATGCATCATAAACATGCCTGCTTCCACTTCTGAAGGTGGCGAGGGTGACAGTGGGCCATATGGAATGGTGCCGCAGGCCAGGTCTGACCTGCAGGCCATAGGTTGGAACCCCTGGCTTAGATCAAGGGGAGATTAATCTTGGATACAGTCCTCTAGTTTTTTCCACTCTTTCCAATACAGTGATGAAACGTTAATTGCCAATCTGAATATCAAGTTTGGCATTTTGTGTTAGGGGAGGGAATGTGAGAGAGAGCAGAGGGAATTTCTCTTTGTTTGAATCCTTAAAAGCCAAAGTCAAAGCCAACCCCATGGCAGAGGGATTTTCTCTTTGTTTGAATCTTCAAAAGCCAAAGTCAAAGCCAGCCCCAACTGTCTCTAATAATTAAATGTCAGTAACCCAGACTTGGATGTTTTCATGTTGACTGGTGACTTAAAATGGTGACATTTAAACGGCTTCTGCTTTATCTCAAAATGAGCCCTGGGGTGGGACTTCACATGCACACTGGAGCTTTTCTGCTGGCCAACCCAACAGAACACTTGCACATTGGTTTACACAGTGAAGTGTATCCACGCAGACTTGGAAGTTCATTACCAAGAATGTTCGGAGTGAAAGTTGCACCAAAACAAGTGTGCATATGGCTCTTCAACCTAAGCTGCAACTTAGTAAACCTTATCAAGTGCTGAATCTCATAAAAGAAGCTAATTTTCCCCCTGAAAGATTACCAAAACTAACCAATAGCATTTCAAAGATTAATGAAACCGCTGGATAAAATCCAGTACTAAGCCACAATTAGACCATTTTTGTTGAATCAATGAAACTTGAGGAGCTGACTCACTAAATCTCCATTGATTGAATGGACCTACTCTACTTACAGCTTACTACAGTACCAGATTTCATCCATTGTTGCATAAACTTTCATTCACAACAGTATAGTGTATCCAACAATAAATACCAGCCTATAAAGAAGAGTAACTCAGAATATATCTTGTGAACCAGCTTAACGAATTTGAATGTTTTCCAGAGGGAAACTCTGCAGGGATAGAAGATTGTGCATGTTAAAAAAGCAGATTAATGCACATCCCTCCCAGTACAAAGCATGATAAAACAGCTGGAGTGGATCTTACAAACAATTCAGAGTTTAAATGCTGTATTTTATTATCTATTGTATCACTGTACACAAGGCAATTGCTGTGAGGGTGCTAAATGCAAAAGGCTTTGCACAACTTCTTGAACAAGGGAAATGTTTTGCAAATGTGTCTTATTCTGCAGTCATTTTTTAAAAAATAAAGTGCAACCTGAGAGAATTACATGTACTGTACTACAAAAACTTTATCACAAGACCATAGTGGAAAATTAAGCTTAAAGCATGGACAGCATTTCCCTTTTGAGTATCATAAGTCAACTAATAGGCAAATAAGATCAACAGAATGTATTAAGGTCTTCCACTTCTTCTTAAGAGATGGTTTTCTTCTCATGCTGTCTTCAAAGTTATCATCATGCAAAGGCACACAGCAGCCATCAATCCAATAAATGACAAAGGCATGAAACATTTTTTGATAGAAAGCATTAGCCAGCTGCATGGGCATTGTCCAGGGGGTCCCAAATATACTCACAATGCTTTCTACTCTTTGGAGAGACTCCTTCTATGCTGGAATGTTATGTCTCCATTCCAAGAGGGTACCAAACTAACTACATCCAAGGTCTCACTCTGGAAACACATGCCTATTACTTAGATCAGTGGTGGCGAACCTATGGCACTCAGAGCCCTCTCCCGTCCCTTGCGCGGGGAGATAAAGGGCCGTGGGCCGCCGGGCCAGACCCAGGACTGCCGCCGCCCCAGGACCATCGCCGCAGCTGCGGGGGCCCCCGCCCTCCTCTCCCGTCCCTTGCGCGGGGAGATAAAGGGCCGTGGGCCGCCGGGCCAGACCCAGGACTGCCGCCGCCCCAGGACCATCGCCGCAGCTGCGGGGGCCCCCGCCCTCCTCTCCCGTCCCTTGCGCAGGGAGATAAAGGGCCGTGGGCCGCCGGGCCAGACCCAGGACTGCCGCCGCCCCAGGACCATCGCCGCAGCTGCGGGGGCCCCCGCCCTCCTCTCCCGTCCCTTGCGCGGGGAGATAAAGGGCCGTGGGCCGCCGGGCCAGACCCAGGACTGCCGCCGCCCCAGGACCATCGCCGCAGCTGCGGGGGCCCCCGCCCTCCTCTCCCGTCCCTTGCGCGGGGAGATAAAGGGCCGTGGGCCGCCGGGCCAGACCCAGGACTGCCGCCGCCCCAGGACCATCGCCGCAGCTGTGAGGGGGCCCCGCCCTCCTCTCCCGTCCCTTGCGCGGGGAGATAAAGGGCCGTGGGCCGCCGGGCCAGGCCCAGGACTGCCGCCGCCCCAGGAGCATCGCCGTCTTTGGCTCCTTGCTGTGGCTGCCTTGGCTCATGTTGAGACTGACACGTGGACCTCCTTCCCCAAGTTGTTGGGGGAGTGGTAGCTCCTACGACTGTTCTCCAGCGGACATGGGGGTCTTGCTATGTTGGGTTTGCTGTAGTATAATTATATTTATTGCATTTTTATGATCTAATTATGTAGTGTAGTTTTTGTATTATGATATTATGCTTATCTGGATTGTTTTCCATTTTGAACTTGTTGTTTCTCTGTATTATCCTTTTATTGTTACTTTGTTGGATTATGTTGTTAGCCGCCTCGAGTTGGTCTCGGCTGAGGAAGGCGGGATATAAATTAAACTGATTGATTGATTGATTGATTGATGTGCCATTGCCCCAGCACAGTTTGTCCTGCCCCTCTTTCTCCCTCCCCCTAGCATAGAATTCACCCCCACCCCTCTGTGGCATGGATGGCAGCCTGTTGCGTTTGGGCACTTGGTCCATAAAAGGTTCACCATCACTGACTTCTTTCATTCATTAAAGAAAATCATTTTAGTTAAGATACTATAAAAGCATGGGAAATTTGATCTTAACTCTTCCAGAAACAAAAAGAACTTGCTGGGCAGGCACTATAACAGAGCTTGACATGGCAAGAAAGAGCCAGAAGCTTGGAAACTACGGAAAACAGTGAAGAGTGACCCAAACAAAAGGGACATTGTATGCGAACATAACCCCAAATAGCATGCCAACTGCTTTTGGCATGGGAGACATGTGCATAATACAAACCAAATATCAAAATCAATTGAACTTTCCACTGCCTTCATATTGGCAGAACCAGATGAAGCCATAAGAAGATGTAGGAATGGCAAAGCCAGCAGGACTTGATGATATCTGGATTGAGCAAATTAAACATTTTGGCCAAAACACAAAGGAATGGCTCCTTCAATTCTTAATAACTGTTGGCTGAGAAAACAAATCCCCCAAATATGGCAGAAGATGAAAGTAATTCGTGTGCAGGAACCAGGCAAAGAACAAGCAAATCCCAAAAGCTACAGGCCCATCTCCCCACTATGCCATTTTTACAAAGTGCTTGAACAAATAATCTTAAATGGTCTAGTTCCGAAAATTGAGCCTTTTCTAATCTCAGAACAGGCAACCTATAGACCTGGTAAGAGCTGTACAGCTCAAATTTTAAATCTAACTTAGTATATAGAAAATATTTATGAAACACATAAAATAACAGGAGCAACATTTGTGGGAGAGGTTCCTTGGTGACTTCTGTTTCTTTTTTGGTAGCCTTCAGTTGGTTTCTCCATGGTGTATCTCCAGGAACCTTCACCAGCCCTCTCCTCCTCTATGATTACACCAGGGACCAGGGCTCCAATTTGAACACCCTGCTATATTATCTCCCATACACTTCTCTCTCCCTTCAGTACCCCTCTAGGCCCCAGGCATTTCTGGTCTTCTCTAAGGGCTGCTTTTATGGGCCTGGGCATCTTGCCCAGGTCTCTCCCTCCAGGGCTTATCTCTGGGCTCCCTGCGCAAGGGTTCCCTGTGAGTGGCATCTACCAGACTTGTCTCCAATTTTCTGCCAGGGAGCTCAAAGCCTACCAGGGCCAGGTGAGATGTCTTGATGATGCCACTGGCTTCCTCCTCACATACATGTTCTCCATCTCACTGTATCCACACAGACGTATTTTCTGAAATCCTCCTGGACAATTACACAAAAGATATAATTTTTGCAGTCAAATTGTCTCAAGTTAAGAAATCTTCATAGATATTATCTAATGCACAGTGAGTTGTGCAATACAGTATGCAGCACATGCATTTTACGGAGATTTCTTAATGGAGCAATTTGCTTCCAAAAATTAACTCAATTTGTCACCATAACTAACCATGAGGATTGCAACCACTATATGTGTATGTGTGCCCCACCCGTCTCCCTCATGGGGGCCCAGCAGTGCAGAATCCCTCAAGGCAAACTCTAAGGCAGGGGTTCCCATCCTAAGGCCGGCAGGTCAGATCTGGCCTGTGGCACTATTTCATGTGCCCCCTCCCCTCCAAAGGCATTTGAGAAGCAAAATGGCCACCCCTTTGAAGCTGTTGGGACAAAATGGCCACCCTTTAGTGTATGAGAGTCAAGACACAAAGCACAGCCAACGGCTGGGTTAACTCAGGTTTATTGCATGGTGGACAGAGGGAACATGAGGTAATGGCGGACGAACAGCTCTATATATAAGGCAGTAACGTATTTGAATGTGGCTCCACGGTAGCCCGTTGGCTACTGGTCCGCGTGACGTCATGGCTGGTCACGCCCTTCTTGTCCAGGTGTAGGTAGCGGCGGGAAACTTCCCGCGCTGCGGTCTTTGATGGGTTTGAACCAAGAGAGCTTGGACGCTCGCTGCTGCCAGCTGGTGGTCATCAGCTCGCGTCCTATTACAGGGTTTATGTGATACAGCTGAAGGTTACATTGTTACTCATTGGCAAGGTTACATTGGTTCAGATACATTGATATCACATGTAGAAGGATACACTATTAGGACACAACACTCCTCCCCCCTAGGATGAGACGAAGTCTCTCAGCCAAGATGGCTTATTTCGAACACGCTGGGGTCTCGGCGCGGGCTGCCCTGCCCCGGCTTCGCTCCCTCCTCCTTGCTCCCTGGCTTCCTGCCCTGCAATCGGAGAGGATGACTTGTTAGTGGTTTGCCGCGGCTCTGTGGCTTTGTTGGGAGGTGTGTGCTTTGTTTGGGAAGAACCGGGGGCACTGGGGGCTAACGAAAAACCCCTCTTCTCGCTTGGATGGGTGGGGGGACACTCCGAAAAACCCCCCCGGCTCGCAAAATCAAAATCAAAATCGGATTCGGGGGAAGCGGCAGTGGTGGCCGCACACTCCTTTTCCCTCCCCCTGGGCTCGGATAGAACTGGGGTATCAAAAGGATATGAGTCGGGCTCGCTGCTTTCCCCCCTGTCTCCCCCTTGGGCTAAACGGGTGGGGAAGAACCCTATCGCTGAATCCTGTCGCTGTGCTCCACTGGTCGGTCCCTCGCTCACTCGGTGCCTCAGTTGATCAGCGTGCCTCCTCCAGAGGAGGCCGGTGCTAGTTTCCACCCGATAGGACACTGGCCCCGTCTGTTCTATTATCGTCCCTGGCACCCAGGCTGGGCCTGCGTTGGCATAGTTCCTGCAATGTACAGGATCGCCTATGCCGAAACCTTTCGAGACCGCTAACCCTATGTTCTTCCCTTTGTCCTCGACCCTCGACGGGTCTAGCCTGGACAAAAGCGTGGTCAGTTTCCTCCGCATCAGCAGCTCGGCCGGCGAGTAACCAGACGCTAAGGGGGTCACTCTATACGCTAATAGAAATTGACAAACCTGGTGATGTAGATCTCCCGAGCCCATGCGCCGCAGCGCATCTTTTGTGGTGCGCACTAACCGTTCCACTTGGCCATTCGTGGCCGGGTGAAACGGCGCGGATGTGACATGCCGAATTGCATTTGCCTCCATGAATGCCGCGAACTCAGCGGACGTGAAACAACTGGCGTTGTCGCTGACCAAAGTGTCGGGTAAACCGAACGTGGAAAAGACCCTCCTTAGCTGGCGAATGGTAGTGGCGGAGGATGTGCTCTTTACCGGAATGACCTCCAGCCACTTAGAGTATGCATCCACCACCAGGAGAAACATGGTTCCCCGGAATGGGCCAGCAAAATCTACGTGCACCCTGGACCACGGTCCCCTCGCCGCGTCCCATTCCCTATGTGGTAGGCGGGCCACCTCCGGTCGAGAACATTGACATGCTTCACAAGTGCCAACCATCTGCTCTATGTCGGCGTCCAGCTGGGGCCACCAGAAGTAACTCCGGGCCAACGCCTTGGAACGGACGATCCCCGGGTGGCTGACGTGCAACAGCTTTAGCACCTTCGGCCGCAGGGACGTAGGAACCACCACCCGTTGGCCCCACAACAGGCACCCCCTCTCTAAAGACAACTCCACTCGCTTTCGGAAGAATGGGTCGAATTCCGTGCCTGGGGATGACGCCGGCCACCCCTTCTGCACCCACGAGCATACCTTCTCTAGTGTTCTATCCTTTCCGGTCGCCCTGGCAATGTCGGCCGGTACTATCGGGGGTGACTCTAAAACCTCTATTAGCAATACCTGGCGGTCTCTTCTTACCCCTGCCTTCTGGTCGTCCGACAATGGTAACGGCGACCGTGAGAGCGCGTCTGCATGGCTGATTTCCTTCCCTGGCCGGTATTCTAATTCATGTTGATATGCGTTAAGGAAAATAGCCCACCGCAGCATCCTCGGGGACAGGATCTGTGGCGTGGGCTTATTTGCAGTGAAGATCCCTAACAGGGGCTTGTGATCAGTAACGATCTTGAACGGCCGACCATACAGAAAATCGTGAAATTTCTTGGTTCCCGCTACTATCGCTAGTGCCTCCCTATCGGTCTGTGCGTAATTCCGCTCTGCTTGGGACAGGGACCTTGAATAAAACGCTATCGGGGCCTCCCTTCCGTCGCCTAACACGTGGCAAAGCACCGCCCCCACCCCCACCGGGGATGCATCGCAGACCAAAACTATGGGCCGTTTGGGGTCGAAATGAGTCAGGATTGCCTCGGATGTGAGGAGTTGCTTTAACTCTGAGAACGCTCTTTCTTGCTCGTCACCCCACAGCCATTTCTCCTCTTTTTTAAGCAGCCGATGAAGCGGCTCGGCAACAGACGCCTTCCGTGGAAGGAAGGTATGGTAGAAATTGAGAAGCCCCAGAAATGACTGAAGCTCGGTTTTGGAAGTGGGGCGAGGGGCTTTCTTAATGGCGGCTACCTTAGATTTGGACGGCCTAATTCCCTCGGGTGTGACACGGAACCCTAAAAACTCAACCTCTGTTTCGTAAAATACACATTTGTCTTTTCTCAGTCGCAGCCCCGCTTTCTCGAACACGGCCAGGACCTTATCCAATCTGTGGGCCAGCTCGGCCTTACTCCCCCCCGTTATCAACACGTCATCAAAATATGGCAACACCCCCTCCAGCCCCTTCAGGAGGCGTTCCACTAGCGACTGAAAAATGCCAGGTGCCGAGTTCACGCCGAACTGTAACCTCGACACCTGGAACGCCCCCTTATGTGTGACTATTGTTTGTGCCGCCGCTGTGGCGGGGGTTACTGGGAGTTGCTGGTAGGCCTGTGCTAAATCGAGTTTAGCGAAACACTTTCCCCCATTCAGCCTGGCCAGAAGGTGGCTGACCACTGGCACCGGGTATGCATTAGGGCGGATTGCCTTATTAATGGTACACTTATAATCAGCGCAAATGCGCACCTCCCCGTTAGCCTTCAGTGCTGTTACAATTGGAGTCTCCCACTCCGCGGAATCCACAGGAACGAGAATTCCTTGACCCACCAGTTTGTCCAGTTCCGCCTCTATTTTGTCCTTAAGCGCGAACGGTACCCTGCGCGGTTTAAGTCTTATCGGGCGGACCTCCGGGTCTAAGTCGAAGGCTACCGGGGGTCCCTTGAACTTTCCCAGTCCACTTTTAAAAACGGCGGGGTGTGCGTCACATACTGCTTGTATTGGGTCCTCGCCTACGGCATGCACCCCCCCTATGAACAGGCCTAAGGGCTGAAACCACTGTGTTCCGAGGAGGCTACAACTCCCCCCTTTTAGCACCACTAGGGGAAGTTCCGCAGAATGTCTCTTAAAGCGAACCCGGAACGTTCCGACCCCCAACACTGGAATGCTGTTCCCCTGAACGTCCCGTAGTGTGGCCCTCAACGCTTTAAGTTTGGGCCGCACGTGGGGGTCGATTTTCAAGAACTCTCTCTGGGGAATTATAGAATAGGAGGACCCCGAGTCAACTTCCATCCTAATAGGGGTCCCTTGTACTAGTACCTCAACAAAGTAATGGGGCTGTCCCGCAGACACGTTGAACACAGGAGCGTCGCCCTCGCTGTCGTCCGAGATGCGGCCCACGCCGTCCTGCTTCCTCGTGGCCCGGGCGCCATCTTTGGGCCTCGCTGGACGGTCCGGTCTGGCTGAACGGTCTTGCGAATGTCTCCGGCCCTCTTTCCATTTCCTGCACGCCTTGGCGATGTGCCCCCGACGTCCGCAGTTGAAGCACTCGGCTTTCCTGAATGGGCACTTCACGCGCTCATGGGCCGCTCCGCAACCATCGCAGCGGCGCCCGCCTCTCCGGACCTTCTGGACCTCCTCGCCATCGCTGCTTTCTGAAGACGATTTCGAGGTCGGTCGGGTTGCATGCACCGACTGACCGGACTTCCCGTGCGACGAGTTTTCCGCTTTGCCGGCCCTCGGACGCCACTCACGCCACTTGTGCATCTCGTCTACTCCAGCATTCGTGGACTCCGCGGCTTCCGCGGCCTCTACAACCTCTTCCAGTGTGGGTGGTGGCTCCCTGTTCATCAAACTGCGCTGTACTTCCTTGTCCTTCAGGCCACACAGCACTCCGTCCCTGAGGGCCATCTCTAGGATGTGGTCCCATTTGCAGGGGGCGGCGGCTACCCTCATAGCCGTTACGAAAGCTTCTACCGACTCGTCCGGCGCTTGAACTCGCCTCCAAAACGCACTCCGAGCGGGAAACATTGCCCTCGAGGGTCGGAAACGCTCACGCAGCATTTTCATGATGTCACCGGCTTTGAAATCGCTCATCTTCTTCGGTGCAAGGATGCCCACCAGCGTCCGCTTGGTTTCCATCCCAAGCATGCGAGTGAGGATGGCCCTCTTCCTTTCCTCGTCGTCTTCTTTGACTTTGAGCTCCACCAGTGCCGCCTGGAAGTCCATCTCAAAGAGCTCCCAGTCTTGCGGTTTGGTGATGTTGAACCCGCTCTGTGTCCTGGCTCCGTGGGGATCCATTATCCCACCTTCGTCGCCAATTTAGTGTATGAGAGTCAAGACACAAAGCACAGCCAACGGCTGGGTTAACTCAGGTTTATTGCATGGTGGACAGAGGGAACATGAGGTAATGGCGGACGAACAGCTCTATATATAAGGCAGTAACGTATTTGAATGTGGCTCCACAGTAGCCCGTTGGCTACTGGTCCGCGTGACGTCATGGCTGGTCACGCCCTTCTTGTCCAGGTGTAGGTAGCGGCGGGAAACTTCCCGCGCTGCGGTCTTTGATGGGTTTGAACCAAGAGAGCTTGGACGCTCGCTGCTGCCAGCTGGTGGTCATCAGCTCGCGTCCTATTTCAGGGTTTATGTGATACAGCTGAAGGTTACATTGTTACTCATTGGCAAGGTTACATTGGTTCAGATACATTGATATCACATGTAGAAGGATACACTATTAGGACACAACACACCCCATCATGCAGGCAGGGCAAAATGGCCATCTGGCTCTCGAAGCTGACTGAGAGAAAATGACCCAGCCCACAGCTTGAAAAGGTTGGGAACCCCTGCTCTAAGGGTTTTAGGCCACTTTCATTTCTTTAAACAACCTTTGTTAAAAGCACGGTGGCTTACCACCACCACCTCTTCCCCAACTGTCTGAATTATAGTCAATAGCTTCTTGGGCACCTTTTGCCAGTTTGGGCTCCCAGTTAACCCCACTGGAGTTCCCCCAAGTCCCAATTGAGGGACTATACAGACAGGTAGAAGGTGCTAGGATTGGCAACTCCTTCCTTTCCAGCCCCTCGTTACTTACCTCTCTCATGCTATGTAGGGGCATGGTCTGTCCAAGGCAAGAGAGAGGATAAAGTTTTTATTGTCTGCTATAGGCAGCCAAGCTGGATGAGAAAAATGAGCCTGCCATTTCTTCCTCCTTTGTTTCTGCCATGGCATAAAAAGTAAGGGATCTAACCCCTTCTGCATCATCTCACATTTTCCCCCTCCTTCACAGCCAGTAATGATGATAATTCCCCTGGGACTCCCCCAACCCCCATCTTATTCCTGTGGGCCCAGCCTTCTCCAGCTGGTTCTCATCATCTTGCCTAGCTGTGTCAGCACACTCAGGCTGGCTTGGACCTTAGACGTTCCCTGGCTGCCACTCTCAGCCTGTGGGCTGGAGCCAGATGGCTCATCAGTAACATGAACATGGATGGGTGCACACCCACCCCTTCACATCGTCGCAGTAGTCGAATAATTTCCTTTCCAACAGAGAGAAATGTATGCAGCCCCTTGACATGACTTAGAAGCTTTCAAGAACTGGCGGCGGCTATGAAAAGCCGCCGCCACCAGAGCTGCCAGGATTGTTGTAGGCCAAAGTCCATCATTTTCTCACTGCAGCTAGGTCGGGGCCATTTCTTCCCTGGCTCCGTCGTGGACGTTTGAACCATGGGGCTCCATCGGGGACGTTTGAGCCATGGGGCTCCGTCGTGTATGTTTGAGCCATGGGGCTCCATCGTGGACACTGGGTGGCCGAGGATATTGTGCAATTTATTTTGTTATTTCAATATTTAAATGATGTTTTATTGCATAATTTGTACTTGTCCTGTAAAATTTGTAAGGTGAAAACTGTACATTTTTTGGTATTTTCTGTTAAAAAAATTTTTTGTAATTGTACTGCATTATGAATTGCATTGTATTGTATTGTGTGCTGCACTATATGCCCCTGTTGTAAGCCGCCTCAATTTGCACTTGGTGTTGAGTGAGGCGGGATATAAATTTAATAAATAAATAAATAATAGTGGTTATGTTTCCCAAATTGAGTGAATGCTGCTATCAAAACACCATAATCTTTATGGTACTTACAATGTTTTACTTTTTGTTTTCCTTCTTTTAAAAAAGCTGTGTTTCTAGCATGGCTGTGTGCTCAATTAATGCTTGAGGAAATAACCACTAAGACCCAGATACATGTTGTCTTAGTATATTAAGTGATAAAGCATCAGCTACTTTTGGCCAACATTTGCCTTCCTTGACTGTTGGGTTCTGTATCATACAATGCAGAGAGAGAACAAGAAAAGGGGGGGGGGTATTCCAAGACAGGTGAAAGATGATTATTGATGGACATGTCCAATGATTTCAGAAAGTAAAAGAAACTGTAAGAATGCAAGCGCGGCGCCAAAATGGCCGCCGCGCTCTTTGCGGGAGCCCCCCCACAGGACGAAGGCATCCGGGTAGTTAGGGGCGTGGCCAGCTCCCTTATAAAAGGGGTGGCCACGAGGCAGCCGAGCTGCCATTTTGCGAAGCATCGGAGCGGAGAAGTTTTTCCTCTTACTCCGTCGCTTTTTTACCTTGAGCGGGAAGCCTTTTGGCTGCTTACTTTCCTCTTTTCGGCTTCCCTTAGGTCCGACTGAGATGCCTTCGAAGAAGAAGGCGGCCGCGAGCGCGGCTCGGGCGGTGCGGAGGCGCAATCCGGGTTGGAGGACCGCGGCTGCGCCTTCCCACCAGCCGCCTTTGCCGGCTCCCACCGGGACCGGTGGGATGGGGTCTATTACCCCCTGGCCGGAGGCTGGGGACCCGAGCAGGGGTCCAGTATGGGCTGCGGCCCGCGGCCCGCAAGCGGCGGACGCCGCTCCTGGTGCTCATTCTGGGCCTTCCTCCATCGGGGCCCAGCTCACTCCGGGGCCTTCCAGCCTTGGGGGGTGGTGCGGTCCCCTCCCTTGGCAGGTGCCCACGTCGGCCCTGCCGGGCCTGGGTGTGGGGTCATGGCTATATTCGGGCCCCGGGGTGCAAGGGCCTGTACCCACGCCCGTAACGGGCGGGCCGGCTGGCCCATGGCCCCAGGCCAGTGTGGAGGCCTTGCTGGCCCGCGTGGCGGCACTCGAGGCTTCCCTTGCTCGGGCCAGCCACGCTGGCGCTCCTTTTGGGGTGCGCTTGGACGCGTCGTCTGCTGGGCAGCGGCAGGCGACGGGAAGGGTCGAGCAGCTTGAGGCGTGTGGCGCGACTTCGGCCACTGCCTCGCAGCTCCCCGACCAACAGGCCAGCGCGGGTCAAGCCCCGGCGGCAAGCTCTACGGTGGTCGTGAGCTCCGACGCCCCCAGTGGGCCGGAACCCCCGGTGGGGGCGGCCCGCGGGGGTGCAGCATGTGAGTATGCGGTACAAACTAGTGCACCTACACATGTGGCTACGTTGGGGGGGGCTTTTCAATGGCCTTGGCCTCGCATGGGTGGTGCGGCGGTACAGCCGCTGACGCACCAACAGGCGACGTCAACCACCACCCAGGGCCCCGGGGTGGGTAGTATTTCCTACCCTGTGGGGAATGTTTTAGGGGTGGCTGGGCTAGTTCAAGCCCCTTTCCAGATGCCCACAGTTTCTGCTGTGCCTGTCTCGGCCTTGCCGACAGCGGGCTATTCCTTGCCACTGGGTGACCATTTGGCACAGGCCACCAGAGAGAAAATATGACGAGGGGAGTATGTTGATATCTTCTCACTCCTAAACAGGGAGCCCACCAAGGAAGAGAGGGAGGGGCAGGATGAGAAGGATAAGGAACAGGCACGTCGTCGCAAGCCACCACGGACGTGGGCCAACTGGCTGCCGGCTTACCTCATCTACATGGCGGTGTACCTGAGGGCCCGGCCGGATCTGGCAATTCCGATGGTCCAGTATTTGGACAATATCTATCGGGCGATGGTTGATTTTCTGGGCCCGTCGTGGTTGGCTTATGACGAGGAATTCCGTATGCGAATTCCCTTGCACCCTGAGATGAGGTGGGATGAGCCATGTCAGAGACTTTGGCTGCTGTACATGACGCCCACGCACCCCGCACCAGGGGAAAGATACCATTGTGGACATGCGGTCCAGCGAGTGGCTCCAGCACAGGTTCCCTGCCAAGTGGCGGGGCAGGGGGTTCCAGCCCGACTGCTGTGCTGGACTTTCTCGTCTAATGGTTCATGCAATAAGAAGAATTGCAAGTACAGACATGAGTGTCCCACCTGTGCGGGCCCCCATGCAGCCTCTGCCTGTCCCAGGCCTGGAGGGACGCGGGGCAGAGGGAGGGGCGGACAGTGGGCTGGCAAGACTGCCGCAGATGGAGCTGGTTCACCGAAAGGCTCCCTCCCCAATTAATGTGGACATGCTGGAGCGTTGGCTCGCATTGTACCCGAAGGGGGAGGATGCAGATTATCTACTTCAGGGCTTTAGACAGGGGTTCCGTATTCCTTTCATGGGTGATAGGTCCCCTCAGAATGCCCCCAACCTTTTGTCCCTTAGGGGGAGGGAGGAAGTGGCTGCCGCCAGCATTAATAAGGAGGTCAATGCGGGCAGGGTCGCTGGCCCTTTCCCTGCACCCCCGTTCACTAACCTCAAGGTATCGCCCCTGGGCTTGGTTCCCAAGAAGTCACCAGGCGAGTTTCGCCTTATCCATCACTTACCCAGCCGTCCTACCCAGCCGGCCGCTCGGTCAACGATGCTATCCCTGACGACCTTTGCTCAGTCAGGTATACATCTTTTGACCACGCGCTGCGCATGGTGCGCTCATGTGGCCCGGGTGCGCTGCTGGCTAAGTGCGACATTAAGTCGGCTTTTCGCCTCTTGCCAGTGCACCCGGGCGACTTTGATTTGCTGGGTTTCAAATTTCGGGGCGAATATTATTTTGATAAGGCCATGCCTTTTGGCTGTTCCATATCATGCTCGGCTTTTGAGCGTTTCAGTACCTTCCTAGAGTGGGCTTTCGTCCGCAGGTCAGGGTCCCGGTCTGTAGCCCATTACCTGGATGACTTTTTATTCGGGGGTGAACGGGGCTGGGACACGTGTACACGTCTCCTCAACACATTTCAGACGCTAATGGAGGAACTTGGTGTCCCTTTAGCGCCCGAAAAGACCGAGGGCCCATCTACACAGCTAGTCTTCCTGGGGGTGGAGATTGACACGATAGCGCAGGCGTCTAGGTTACCACGGGATAAGGTCTCGAGGATAGTGGCCCTTATCTCGGACTTGTTGGCCAAGCGCAAGGCATCACTGAGGGAACTGCAGGTGCTGCATGGTCACCTTAATTTTGCCTGCAGAGTGGTCGCACCGGGCAGGGCTTTTGCCCGGCGCTTGTGCGACGCTATGGCAGGATTATCCAGGCCTCACCATAGGGTTAGGCTTACCCGGGGTATCAGGGCAGACATGCTTGTCTGGTTACAGTTCCTGAAGGACTTCAATGGGGTCTCATTTTGGAGGCATGGCCTCCTGGCTTCCCCTCAATTTCAGATTCAGTCTGATGCCTCGGGATCCCTGGGTTATGGGATGTACTTCAATGGGAAGTGGGCCTATGGTGGGTGGCCACCGGCCTGGGCAGGCACGGGTCGCCTGCGTGATCTCACGTATCTGGAATTTTTCCCTATCCTGGGTGCTTTGATGCTATGGGGCCAGGAGTGGTCCAACTCAGTCGTGCATTTCTGGTGTGACAATGCGGCCGTGGTCCACATTGTAAATGCACAGACTTCTAAATCGCCCAGGGTTATGGATCTAGTGCGCCAATTTGTGTTGCGCAGCCTGCGCCTCAACGTACTGTTCAGGGCCAGGCATGTCCCAGGGGTTAATAATGATATTGCTGACGCTTTGTCCCGCCTACAGATCTCCCGGTTCCGTGCCTTGGCCCCGGATGCGGAGGAATTTCCCTCGCCACTCCCGGAGGAGATATGGACCATTGGCAAGGAGAGGTGAACCGGGCGATTGGCCTGTCACTAGCCCCACGCACCCGTAAGGCGTATCACCACGCAATTAATTCTTTCAGGGCATTCTGTACTCAATTTCAATTGCCAGGAACCTGGCCGATCCCGGTAACCCATGTTCTGCGGTTCATGGTTTACCTGCATTCCCTGGGCCTTGCACCTCGCACCATAGCATCTAAGCTTTCAGCCTTGGCTTTTATGGCCAAGGTGGGGGGTCATGTGGACAGCACCTCTGACTTCCGTGTGAGACATGTTTTGGAGGGGTGGGTGCGCGAGCGTGGGCGTTGCCCGGACGACCGCCACCCGATTTCCCCAGGGGTCCTTACCCAGTTGGCCCGGGGCTGGCCTTGCCTCTGTTTTGATGCATATGAGGCAGCCCTGTTCCATGCAGCCACAACGGTGGCATTTTTTGGAGCGCTCCGCATCAGCGAGCTTGTGATGCTGTCTAAGGCGGATGCAAGTCGTAGGGCACTGGAACTCGAGGATGTCTGTGTAGCCAAAGACTGGGCTCAGTTGAGGATACGTTCCTCTAAGACCGATCAGCATGGCGTCGGCAGTGGTGTGCGACTGCTACGGTGTTCTTTGGCAGACATCTGTCCGGTTGGTGCCCTACAGGAATTCCTGGCACTGCGTGGCACGCACCATGGCCCGTTTTTCTGTCACCAAGATGGGTCTCCCCTTACTAAATTTCAATTTTGGAAGGTGACGGGCAAAGCGCTGGCCAGTGTGGGCCTCCCAGGCGCCCGCTATGGCACTCATTCATTCCGTATAGGGGCGGCCTCGACCGCTGCGGCTTTTGGGTACTCAGGGGCTGACATACGTAGCATGGGACGGTGGGGATCGCAATGTTTTCAATTTTATGTGCGCCCACTCCCCCCGTGAGTACCAACCCGGTCACCTTACCTACTTTCCCTCATTTTTTCCTTTACAGACCCGGGGTGTCGTATTACACCGGTGACAGTATGGCTGGTGGGCCATAGCTACGTGCACAGGGCAGCGCGTTATGCTGCGGCGACAGAGTGGGGACCCCAACTGGGACTGGGTGCATACGCAAGTCTCACATGGCATGGTAAGCCCGGGATGTTATGGCGGGAGCTGCTGCCTTTCCTTTTTTCAGGGCAGAATGCTGACCCGCCTGACATTCTGATCATACACCTGGGAGGCAATGATTTGGGCCAGGTCACCGGCTTATCGCTGAAGCATGCGATTTGCGAGGACCTCGCCTACCTGCATTACGTCTGGCCCGCCACAACCCTTGTTTGGTCGGACATGGTCCCGCGCCATTCCTACAGAGGGGGTGTTGACCTCCTGGCCCTTGACCGCGCTAGACGCATGGTGAATAGGGCAGTGGCGCGTTTCCTTGTCGACAGGGCTTGGGGGAGGGTCAGTCGTCACCCCGCTATTAGCCTCCAAAGTTATGACTTGTATGCAGGGGATGGGGTCCATCTGTCGCGAGGAGGTATGGACCTCCTGTTGGGTGATTGGCGAGCAGGCCTGTTGACCGAGCTGACGGTCTGGGGGGGGCGTCGAGCCTTCTTTGAAGCCCCTCCATGTGGCGGGTAGCACTGGTAAGGTAAACATTATGACCCACAGGTATCCGGCAAGTTCGCAATTGACTGGACAACACTAGAAGGCATAAGTTGGTTAAACGTTGTCCGGTCAACGACGAACTAGGCGACGGGGTGATGGCTATAGCTAGACAGCATGCATCACCCCGTGATTTTACGGATACGCGTCAGAGGGTGGGGTCATTAGTTAGATATTGACTACGGTCAACAATTTGTTTGTTGTCAACAAACAAATTGATACAAATGGATACATTGTAGCAATTGCCGTTGGCAATTTTGGGTGGTACCTTACCAGTGTTACTTCGGCCTGCTTGCCGTAAGAATTATGATTGGTCAATTACCAATAGAAATTTATAATTCGGACTAGGGCATGAATCAATAAATGTGGCCCAATGCCGTTATCCACGTTCATTGGTGTATGAGTCCTTTATTGGGGGGTGCGCCTGCAATGCAAGCGCGGTGCCAAAATGGCCGCCGCGCTCTTTGCGGGAGCCCCCCCACAGGACGAAGGCATCCGGGTAGTTAGGGGCGTGGCCAGCTCCCTTATAAAAGGGGTGGCCACGAGGCAGCCGAACTGCCATTTTGCGAAGCGACGGAGCGGAGAAGTTTTTCCCTCCACCCCCTCCCTAGTTAACAGTGTGATATTTTGGTCGCTTCGGGGCCGGGTGGGAATTTTTGGCTGGGACCCATATTGGCTTCCGGGTCCTGGTTTTTTCGCCCATCCCACACTGTTGCTATGGTTTGACATAGGGGTTTTCTGTTGCTGCTGTTGACTTTGGTCACATGGGCGGGTAGCACTGGTAAGGTAAACATTATGACCCACAGGTATCCGGCAAGTTCGCAATTGACTGGACAACACTAGACAGGCATAAGTTGGTTAAACGTTGTCCGGTCAACGACGAACTAGGCGACGGGGTGATGGCTATAGCTAGACAGCATGCATCACCCCGTGATTTTACGGATACGTGTCAGAGGGTGGGGTCATTAGTTAGATATTGACTACGGTCAACAATTTGTTTGTTGTCAACAAACAAATTGATACAAATGGATACATTGTAGCAATTGCCGTTGGCAATTTTGGGTGGTACCTTACCAGTGTTACTTCGGCCTGCTTGCCTTAAGAATTATGATTGGTCAATTACCAATAGAAATTTATAATTCGGACTAGGGCATGAATCAATAAATGTGGCCCAATGCCGTTATCCACTTTCATTGGTGTCTGAGTCCTTTATTGGGGGGTGCGCCTGCAAAGAACCTTGGGGATGTTGAAGAACTGCAGTTGCAAATTATCTATGCAAAAGAATTTCATGTCAAGGGAACTGTTTATATATTGCTGTTGTCTTATATAACCTAGCCTTTATAGATGGAAAAGATGAAGACATCTATATGCCTCTTTCTAAAATACAAAGCAGAACTATTGTTTCATGAGAGGTCCTTCAAGGCAACAGAATGAAAAACAATCCTTTATTTGTCATGGTTGTATCTTCTTTTTCCAAGTTGTTGTGGGGAGCATAATCTAGTATGATCCTCTGAGATAAGTTGGCCCAGCAACAGCGCTTGCTCAAGGACAAGTGACTCACTGCATGGCCTCCAGTACTGTTAATTCAACATGTCCCATTCCTACACAATTCATCAGAGGGAGGAAAGAAGCTCATTGGCTGGAAGGGATATAACCAGTGGGGCCAGGAAACATACCTTCATTTTAAATGAAACAGAGAGGAAATATGCACTTCATTGTTGGAGAGAAGAGAACATCCAGGATTTGAAGAATAATTATTTTAAACAGGCGGAAACTAAAATGTCAGGATATGTTGAGCCATCATTTCAATGGGGAAAACTTGTCAATTGGCATCTGTGTGTCTCCCTGCCTGCCTATCTGTTTGTCTGTCTGGGCAGCATAAGCATTTCAACATTTGAACATGAATGTTAGAACATTTTGTTAAGCAACATAGCTCTGGAAAAGTTTGAAAATTAAAGGTGGGGGGGAAGGCATGGGAGGTGGGAGAGAACAGATCTTGCCAGAGTCAGTCAACAGGTTCACTGACGTTCATGCAAACAAAGCCCCCATATTGCACTCACTACTTGTACACTTATTCTACTACTACTACTACTACTACTACTACTACTACTACTACTACTACTACTACTACTACTACTACAATTTCATGTCAGAAATTATTCTGGGTTAAAAGGATTTTTGCAGAAGAAACTCCACTCAGGGGACACCCAAATGAGGCTCCTTTCATGTCCCCAAGAGCTGGGATAGAGTCGGGTGCTCAATCCAGCATGCAGTACCCAGGTCTCGAACGGCTGACTTCCCAGCCTTCCAGCTAACAAGGTGAGCTTCTTAGCCATTGAGCCACCACAGCCCCAATAATCACATGGCAAGGCACCAAGATAAAGAGGTCACTGAAAAGAGAAAGATTTCATCACATGGAACATAAGACTCCTCTGACATAGAACTAAGAAGTCTCTATCTTCTTTCTTTCCTGCAGCTGAAATACAGCAACTGTTGTTGCAGTTATGTGCCACCAACTTGTTTCCAATTCTTGGCGACCCTATGAATGAGAGATCTAAAAAATGTCCTGTCCTCAGCAGCGCTGCTCTGCTGCCGCAAGTTCTCCAATCCTGTGGTCACTGGCATATTGCTGGCATATTGCGTGAAGTACTTTAACAGCATCATCTTTTAGAGCTTTAAATAGCTCAACTGGAATACTGTAGCTCAATTGAAATATTGTACCATCATTTCCATTGGCTTTGTTGTTAGTAAAAGAATAACACTGAAAGATTTGAAATGGAAAGATTTAAGATTTAGTTGTTTTAAATTCATGTAGAGTGCCTTATTTTGAGTTGGTATAGCAACTGAGACATTTCATTGTTCCCGCAAGGAGACAATGACAATAAAAATTTATTCTATTCTATTCTAACTCTTATTAGCTTAATAAGGAGAAAGCAGAGAAGGTTGCTTGATTGAACTGTATAAGCAACAATAGACAGGTGAAATAAGCAAGGGGGAAATTACTCAGGTTAAAAAGCTATTCCAATTTATGACACATTCAAAGCATAGATTTAAAGCCTTGTTAGCTGGAAGTCTGGCAAGTCAGCAATTCAGGACCTAGGTATTGCATGACTGATTGAGCACCTGTCTCTGTCCCAGCTCTTCAGGACATGCAAGGAGCCTCATTTGGGTGTTCCCTGAGCGGAGTTTCTTCTGCAAAAATCCTTTCAACCAAGAATAATTTCTGATACAAAATTATTATTATTATTATTAGCATAGATTCCTACTTTGTACTGTCAGTGCTGGCCACAGGGATGCTGGCTTGAAACTCAACATAAAAAAACCCCACAATCATGGCATCTGGCCTCATCACTCCCTAGCAAATAGAAGAGGAAGAAATGGTAGCAGATTTTACTTTCTTGGGATCTAAGATCACTGCAGATGGTGACTGCAGCTTGGGAGGCAAGCTATGGATGACCTACAGGTAGGCAGAGTAATAAAAAGTAAAGACATCACCCTGACAATAAAAGTCAGCATAGTTAAAAGTGATGGTCTTCCCAGTAGTAATGAATGGCTGTGAATGCTGGACCATAAGGAAACTGAACGCAGAAGAATAAACATCTTTGAACTGTGGTGCTGAAGAAGACTTTCGAGAATCCTCTGGACTGCGAGGAGACCAAACCACTCAACCCTAAAGGAAACCTACCCTGGCTGTACCTTGGAAGGACAGATACTGAAGCTCAAATCCAAATACTTTGGCCACCAAATGAGAAGAGAGGAGTCACTAGGGAAGCTCCTGATGCTGGGAAAGATTGAAGGTGAAAGGAAAAGGGGTATGTAGTGTAGAGGATGATATTGTTAGACAGTATCACTGAAGTGGTGGGTGTGAATCTGGGCAGTCTCTGAAGGATAGTGGATGACAAAGAAGCCTGGCATGCTGTGGTCAATGAGCTCATGAAGGGTCAGACTTGGCTATACAACACAACAAGTTCACAAATTAGTTATGTCATAATTCACACTGCCCTGTCTAATCGAACAAAATCAAAACAATCATCAAGGAATTTCATCCAAATGTCCACTTGTAAACGTTCAATCTGCTTATAGGGAAAGACATTCCTGACTCCTTCCAATTTCCCTCACTGGTCACAGAACATGGCAACCCAGCATGTGCTGTAAGGTTTTGCCCATTAACTTTTGCTCTACTATATCATTCTTCATTAACACAGCTAAGATAGGGCAGTTAAGAATAAAATACTAGCTGAGCTTGACTTTTCTACTCCAGCATTTTTTTGTTCATGTTGTCTAATCAGATACAGTCTTAGACCACCAGAAGCTGTTTTGGAGAAAAAAATCAATGAGCGACACTGAGATATACCAAAATTGGAGAGAGTTTTCTGCTGCCTCTCCTCTGAACTTCCTCCACGTTTGGTGAAGTTTGGAGTCAGAGTGTCTGAGTTATGGCCTCCACAAGTCAGTCATTGAATTTTCTCCAAACCAGCTGATGATAGCCTGAGACTTTTGCACAGTACTGTACCTGACTAGTACTTCCATGTTCTGCTGATGCAACACAAGAATGCGGCAATATATCCCCCAAATTATACAAATTTACCTTTAAAACATAATGTACAGTAGCAATGAAGAATATCTGATTGGTCAAATTCAATAAAGCAAACACTGACAGGACTCAATTCAGTATTCTGACAAAACTAGACCTTTTGAAATTATTATTATTATTATTATTATTATTATTATTATTATTATTATTATTATTATTATTATTATTATTATTATTATTATTATTATTATTATTATTATTATTATTATTATTATTATTATTATTATTATTATTATTATTATTATTATATGCCGCCCAATCAACCAAAGGGAAGCAAAGGCTTTATGTTAATTCATTTCATCTAAGCCAGGGGTTCCGAACCTAAGACCCACGGATCCAGCCCGCAGCACCATTTCATGTGGTCCCCCACCCCTCCAAGGGCATTTGAGAAACAAAATGGCCACCCCTTTGAAGCTGTTGGAGAAAATGGCCACCCCCATCATGAGGCAGGGCAAAATGGCTGTCTGGCCCTCGAAGCTGACTGAGAGAGCATGACCCAGCCCCTGGCTTGAAAAGGTTGGGAACCCCTGATCTATGTAATACCAACATTTTATTAGACCTTAATGGCAGTGTTGAGCTGCTCCCAGTGCCCATAGGTGCCTGGTCACCGGTAGCAGAAATCCCCCAGGCCACGCCCACTAGGCTGGCCATGCCCATCTCCCTGCCCCAGACCATGGCATAGGGAGGCCAAGTGGGCATGTCCAACAGAGTTAGGCACGCCCACAGAGTTAGCCGCACCCATGGTGGGGGCAGTAAATTTTTTTGCAGAGCACCACCGCTTAATGGTATGTTATATGGAATAAAAACCAGATGAGAGACACAAGGTAAATCTAATGTAAGATAAATCTAATGTAGCATATCTCATGCTTTATATCAGCTCCATTAAAAAATAAGATATTTCTGGTCTCTTTTCTTCTTCTTTCATGTCCCGATCAAACCCTTGACTGCTAAAATGAAGCCACTTTCTTCCGCTTTGTGGTTGCCCAAACCCATGTCCTCATTGGTGCAGATTTCTGGCAGCAATCTGCAGGCCAGCAAATGAGCCCGATCCTGTCTTTCTCCACATTCACACAGCGTGCTGTCGTGTGAACATTGTGTGATATTTCTGGTAACACCAAGCCGGAAAAAAGGATGCATTGCTTTTAAGTCTGAGCAGACACTGAGCAACTTTGATTGATCTCACAAGGATCCATGTGCTGGAGAAGTATCTTCTGTCAGATGAGATTCGTAGGGAGAGCAGAGATGTCTGCTCTTTTCAAGCACATCATCCCCCTTCCTGAAAGCAAACAGTAAACTAGCAAAGGTCATTCCCATAGCAATCCTATGGCCTTGGTATTTCCACAGGGACAGAGTGATCCTTTCACAGTAGCTTCAGTGGGAGGTTTTTAAACTGTGCTAAGCGTTGCCCTTGACTAAGAGGGGGAGACGGAGGTCCGCACCAAGAATCTGTGAATTTCTCGGAAAGAAGGAAAGCAATTTTTAAAAGTGCTTATTTTTCAGGAGGTCCATTTGTTGGGCAGCTCCTCCAGCTGTCTTTTACGGAAATGAGCTCCCGTCTTCGTCCCAGCTCCTGCCAACCTAGCAGTTCGAAAGCAAGAAATTGCAAGTAGATAAATAGGGACCACTTCGGTGGGAAGGTAACAGCGTTCCGTGCGCTCCGGTGTCTAGTCATGCCTGCCACATGACCACGGAAACGTCTGCAGAAGCAGACAGCGCTGGCTCTCCGGCTTAGAAACAGAGATGAGCACTGCACCCTAGAGTCGGATACGACTGGCTTTCGAGCAAGGGAAACCTTTACCTTTACCTTACCTTGTTTCTTGTTCTCAAGTGTACAGTATTGTCATTTATTTCTGCCTCTTTGGCCGTAAATGTCTCCAGCGTTTTGATGGAAGGAGGGATAATAATAGTTTCATGTCAGAAATTATTCTGGGTCGAAAGGATTTTTGCGTGAGACAAATGAGCCCCAAGAGCTGGGACAGAGACTGAGCCCAAGAGCTGGGAGTCTGGGACAGAGACGGGCGCTCAATCCGTCATGCAGTACCCGGGTTTCGAACTTGCCAGCCTTCCAGCTAACAAGGCGAGCTTCTTAACCACTGAGCCACCGCAGCCCCTGGAAAGAGGAATATCTCCTAGATCAGTGATGGCGAACCTTTTAGAGGCCAAGTACCCAAACAGAGGAGTGGGGCAAACTCTGTGCTGGGGGGAGGGAGGAAGTGTTCCCATTAGGCTGCTGGGCAGAGGGAGGGGCAGGGCGAACTCTGTGCTGGGGCAAGGGCACACGTGCCCACAGAGAGGGCTCTGAGTGTCACCTCTGGCACATGTGCCATAGGTTCGCCACCACACCCCTAGCTTGTGATTTCACTAACTACCCCCTCCATCTCGTGTCTGAATTACTAGGTCCAAATACTACCCATCCCATAACAACCAGGGACCCCTGCGAGCTCTAGGTCAGCCTGCACTCAACTCACGTTAGGATTTTCTGGGGTGGCCCCCAATTCCTCTACCCAGAAGTGAGCTTCACTGCAGTCGATGAGCTTTAACTCCCCAATGATTCCGGATGGAGACCAATTCCCACTCTGGCATCCCGTACCAGAATCGGGTCCCGTCCAAAACCCCGGGAATCGTTGCTGCCCACAAGCTCTCAAATCACTCGCTCTGGAGCAAGGCAGCTGACTTAAACCGGATCTGCCTCCGTAGGAGCGATTTCTAGGTGGCAACAGAAGCCAGCCTACAAGTGAGTAGCGGGGATTTTTTCAGTGGGACAAGAATAATAGAAGGAAGCAAAACAATCACACTTACATACCTCCCCATCGAGCTTAGCATCTCCCCCGCCCCTCCCAAAATGGCTCAAGTGACTGAGACGCTGACTGGGAGGCGGAAGGTCAGCAGTTCGATTCCCGAGTACTGCAGGACGGAATGAGCTCCCGTCTTTGTCCCAGCTCCTGCCAACCTCGCAGTTCGAAAGCAAGACATTGCAAGTCGTCCCTGTGTGAAGGGAAGTCTCTGGGAAGGAACTGAGGTTGCGATCCATCCAAGGAAGGAAAAAGCCTCCCACCGTCACATTGGCATTTGATGTTGAGTAGTAAACACGCAGGGACTGCAGTGGCTCAAGTGGCTAAGACCGCTGACTCTAAGGCGGGAGGTCAGCAGTTCCATTCCCGAGTACTGCACGACGGAGTGAGCTCCCGTCTTTGTCTTTCCTGCCAACCTAGCAGTTCGAAAGTAAGACATTGCAAGTAGATAAATAGCGACCACTTCGGTGGGAAGGTAAACAGCGTTCCGTGCGCTCCGGTGTCATGCCTGCCACATGACCACGGAAACGTCTGCGGAAGCAGACGGCGCTAGCGCTTCGGTTTTGAAACAGCACCCTAGAGTCGGATACGACTGGCTTTCGAGCAAAGGGAAACCTTTACATTTGGCCGACCTCGGAAGGATGGAAGGCTGAGTCAAGCTTGAGCCTTGGTCAGGATCGAACTCGCTACCTTTTGATTGCAATGCAGCAGTTTAACCACTGCGCCACCAGGGCTCTTGGTGGTTCCAAGAGGTCATTTGTGGTCATTTTTTCCCTCGGCTCGCGAATCGGTTTGGTTTGGTGGTGGACCGCGATCCTCAAAGGTCTTTTGAAATAGAGGCGGAGGAAAAGCTACCTTGGCCGGCGCTTCTGCTGCTGCTTCTGCTTTGAAGCCCAGCAAGGGAAGGAGGATGTTCGCCTTCCGCCTCCACCACCATCGCCATCGCGTGCGGGCTTAAGGCGTCAAGGGACCGTGCGATGGGGATCCTGCCTTGCCAGGCTGGCGAAGGGTGAGCTCCGAGCCTCGGCGAGGAGAGAATGAGCCGGGCAGCGCTGCGTCTCCAAAGGCGCACGGAGCGCGTCGCTTTCCCCGGTCTCCAAGCTCAGGTTCTCACGCAGCCAACCCCGACACGCATTTGAAAGGGCCAAGGGCCCGCTTCTTCCTTTCCATCCCAGCTACTATGCCCCCCCCCCTCTAGAGAGACCCACGCCTCTACGTCTCGGAAAACGAGTGGCGCAGTTGTGAGTTCGATCCTGACGGGGTACCAGGTTGACTCCGCCTTCTCTCCTTCCGAGGTCGGTAAAATGAGCACCCAGCATGTTGGGGGGCAAAATGCTAACTCCCTTGTGAACCACCTAGAGAGTGCACTAAGCGCTATGGGGTGGCCGATATAAGTGGTAAGTCTGGCCAGGTTATCCTGCTATGGTAATACAGGTGAAACTCGGAAAAATTAGAATTTCATGCAAATGTTCATTCAGTTCAGTAATGTAACTTAAAAGGTGAAACAAATATATGAGATAGACTCATTACATACAAAGCGAGATAGTTCAAGTCTTACTTTGTTATAATATTGATGCTTATGGTTTACAGCTTATGAAACCCCCAACCCACCAATCTCATGTACCCCATAATCATCACATAATCTCATGTACGCTGTACACCATGATCATCACAATTATAACGAATTAAGGCATGACATCTCTCGCTTTGCACGTAGTGAGTCTATCTCATATATTTGTTTCACCTTTTAAGTG
Organism: Bradypodion pumilum; assembly: GCA_035047305.1. Taxonomy (NCBI): domain Eukaryota; kingdom Metazoa; phylum Chordata; class Lepidosauria; order Squamata; family Chamaeleonidae; genus Bradypodion; species Bradypodion pumilum. The sequence goes on along the minus strand of JAWDJD010000001.1, from coordinate 184,117,238 downwards.
AAATGAATGAACATTTGCATGATATTCTAATGTTCCTAGTTTCACCTGTAGAGACCATACTGCAAGGGACTCAACCTGACAACCCTAAGGCTTAACGGCCTTGGGTGGTGAAGTCCACAAGGAAGGGGGGTGGTCCCCAAATGGATTAAATCCCACTTGAATCCCTCTTGATGGAGGGCAGTAGTTTTGTCTGGGGCTGATGGGGAATTTCGTATGCCAAAACGGCTCAGAATAAGAAAGTGACTGGGGAGCTAGATCAGTGGTATGGATGTCATGCTTCGATGCAGAAGGCAAATGGAAGGTCACTGCATTATATTGTCCCCAGACCAATCTTCATGGCTGATCGCCATGATGATCACCTATATTCGGAATCGAAGATGGCACAAGAATAATAATATATAAGTGTAATTGCTATTTGCTAAAACTTGGCTTCCCATCCCCACCTGGTCCCTAGAGGTGACCTGGGGCCAGCCATAGTCTCCCATCTTGGCAGGATCGTAGCCAGGATTCTAGATTATTATTATTATTATTATTATTATTATTATTATTATTATTATTATTATTATTATTATTATTATTATTATTATTATTATTTGGGGATATTTTTTCAGGAGGGGCAACAATGTCACACACACACAACATTGGCATCCCAGGGTGGGATAGGGGGGCAGGCTGATAGCTATGGGGTGGGCTGGATACCCCCTGGCCACACCCTGGCTATGGCCCTGCGGCTTGGCCTACCTCACAAGAGCATTGTGGGGTGGAGGAGTAGATCCTTCATTGAGTTCAGTGGGGAAAAGGAAGGACAGCAAGCCAGCAGGCAAAGAAGCAAACAAACAGAAGGCAGAAGCTTTTGTACCTAAGGAGGAAACTCGGTTGATCTTTCTCCAGATTTAGGTTTGAGTGGAAGGATTAGTCTGGGTTATGGAGTGTCGGTGCAAGATGGAGCAGAGCAGTGATGGCAAACCTTTTAGAGGCTGAGTGCCCAAACTGCAACCCAAAACCCACTTATTTATCGCAAAGTGTCAATGCAGCAACAGGGGAGGAAGGAAACGCTTTCATTTTGGGGTGCTGGGCAGAGGGCCGGGTTAACTCTGTGCTGTGGAGGAGAAGAAAGTGATCCCATTTGGGTGCTGGGCAGAGGGGTGGGGTGAACTGTGTGCTGGGAGAGGGAGGAACACTCTCACTGAGCTGCTGGGCAGAGGGGCAGGGCAAACTCTGTACTGGGTTGACTGCATGGGTGCCCACAGAGAGGGCTCCAAGTGCCACCTCTGGCACACGTGCCATAGGTTTGCCACCACTGGAGTAGAGTATTCTCCGAAGCAAAGCAGGTTGAGTGGGCCAAGCCTTTGCTTGGAGGTGGACAGGGGAAAAGAAAGGGGAAGGAGCAAGAAGGCCAGGGGGTGGGAGGTAGACCGGCCCACAGTGTGGAATGACTGGTTGAGTTTCCATCTAAAGCAGTGGCCCCCACAGGGGGGCTCCAATTCCCAGAAGCCTGGGTCAGTACATTCGCTGATCAGTGCTTTGGGGAATTGACTTAGGCTTCTGGGAATTGAAGTCCAAAAACCAAAGGTTGCAAAACACTGGGTCTACACCCGAATTTGGCACTTCAGAGTCCCTGCTCTCGCACCTTCTTACTCTAGCTCTCTCTTTCTCTTGACTGAAAGAAGAACAGAGAGGGGCAAAGACTTGTAACCCCACACCCTCATACTTCTCTCCAGGTATACAGGTGAAACTCGGAAAATTAGAATATCATGCAAATGTTCATTCATTTCACTTAAAAGGTGAAACAAATCTATGAGATAGACTCACTACACGCCAAGCAGTGTTATAATTGTGATGATCATGGCGTACAGCGTACATGAGATTATGTGATGATTATGGGGTACATGAGGTTGGGGTTTCCATAAGCTGTAAGCCATAAGCATCAATATTATAACAAAGTAAGGCTTGAACTCTCCTGCCAACCTAGCAGTTCGAAAGCAAGAAATTGCAAGTAGATAAATAGGGACCACTTCGGTGGGAAGGTAACATCGTTCCGTGCGCTCCAGTGTCTAGTTATGCCTGCCACATGACCACGGAAACGTCTGCAGAAGCAGACAGCACTGGCTCTTAGGCTTAGAAACAGAGATGAGCACTGCACCCTAGAGTTGGATATGACTGGCGAGCAAGGGAAACCTTTACCTTTACCTTTAAGGCTTGAACTATCTCGCTTTGCATACAATGAGTCTATTTCATATATTTGTTTCACCTTTTAAGTTGCATTACTGAACTGAATGAACATTTGGATGGTATTCTAATTTTCTGAGTTTCACCTGTAGATACCTGGATACACACACACACACCACACCCATCTCGATCAGTCAGTTCTTTCTTTCTTTCTTTCTTTCTTTCTTTCTTTCTTTCTTTCTTTCTTTCTTTCTTTCTTTCTTTCTTTCTTTCTTTCTTTCTTTCTTTCTTTCTTTCTTTCTTTCTTTCTTTCTTTCTTTCTTTCTTTCTTTCTTTCTTTCTTTCTTTCTTTCTTTCTTTCTTTCTTTCTTTCTTTCTTTCTTTCTTTCTTTCTTTCTTTCTTTCTTTCTTTCTTTCTTTCTTTCTTTCTTTCTTTCTTTCTTTCTTTCTTTCTTTCTTTCTTTCTTTCTTTCTTTCTTTCTTTCTTTCTTTCTTTCTTTCTTTCTTTCTTTCTTTCTTTCTTTCTTTCTTTCTTTCTTTCTTTCTTTCTTTCTTTCTTTCTTTCTTTCTTTCTTTCTTTCTTTCTTTCTTTCTTTCTTTCTTTCTTTCTTTCTTTCTTTCTTTCTTTCTTTCTTTCTTTCTTTCTTTCTTTCTTTCTTTCTTTCTTTCTTTCTTTCTTTCTTTCTTTCTTTCTTTCTTTCTTTCTTTCTTTCTTTCTTTCTTTCTTTCTTTCTTTCTTTCTTTCTTTCTTTCTTTCTTTCTTTCTTTCTTTCTTTCTTTCTTTCTTTCTTTCTTTCTTTCTTTCTTTCTTTCTTTCTTTCTTTCTTTCTTTCTTTCTTTCTTTCTTTCTTTCTTTCTTTCTTTCTTTCTTTCTTTCTTTCTTTCTTTCTTTCTTTCTTTCTTTCTTAGGGGGAGGTTTGTTCTCTAGTAAACGTGCGTCGGTGAGCGCTCCTCCCCCTTCTAAATGCAAGAGGCTCCCAGCGATCATGTGAATACACTCCGACGTGAATAAACTGGCTAGCAAGCAGCCGCCGTGCGCTGCTTCACCGAAGCAGTCTCCAAAGCGGCTTCCCCGACGGTCAGGAGGAGCCCTCGGCTAAGCCTGGCCAAATCTAGCAGTCCGTAGTGTTACTCGCTCTTTCTCTCTCTCTCTGTGTGTATGTTCTGACCAGGGGTTTGGTTTGCGGGGGTGGGGGTGGGGGTGGGGGGGACGCCGAAGGTCGTTCCTGTCGAGAGGAGCAGTGACTGTGTGACAGTACTATCAACATCTCTAGAGGACCACATAGTCCCGGTCCGTGATGGCGAACCTTGGCACTCCAGATGTTCTGGGACTTCAATTCCCAGAAGCCCAAGCACCCTGTGAATCCGCACGAGTGGGTTTACTGCGATTCATTCTGCCCGCGCTGCCCTCGTCACTCCCGGAAGCAGAAGTAAAACGCGCTTAAGACTCTTCTGGGTTAACCTTTCCGGGCGAGTTTTACTTCTGCTTCCTGGAGCAACGAGGGCAGCGCGGGCAGGATGAATCGCAGTAAAACCCATTCGTGTGGATTCACAGGGTGCTTGGGCTTCTGGGAATTGAATTCCCAGAACATCTGGAGTGCCAAGGTTCGCCATCACGGGACTAAGGAACTGAGGTTGCGATCCATCTAAGAAAGGAAGAAGCCTCCCACCGTCACATTGGCATTTGCTGTTGAGTAGTAAACACGCAGGGACTGCAGTGGCTCAAGTGGCTAAGACCGCTGACTGGAAGGCGGGAGGTCAGCAGTTCGATTCCCGAGTACTGCACGACGGAGTGAGCTCCCGTCTTTGTCTTTCCTGCCAACCTTTCAGTTCGAAAGCAAGGCATTGCAAGTAGATAAATAGGGACCACTTCGGTAGGAAGGTAGACAGCGTTCCGTGCACTCCGGTGTCTAGTCATGCCTGCCACATGACCACGGAAAAGTCTGCAGAAGCAGACAGTACAGGCTCTTCGGCTTGGAAACAGAGATGAGCACTGCACCCTAGAGTCGGATATGACTGGCTTTCGAGCAAGGGAAACCTTTACCTTTACTAGTAAACACGGGTTGGTTGAGCCTGCCACTGCCCGGGCCATCCTTCCAACTCTCATTTGAGGAGATGGAGAAGAAGTAGAAATTTGCTTTGAGTTGATAATCACCTTGGAAACTGCTGGACAGGAGATAAATGAAAAGAAAGAAATGAACACACACACACACACACACACAGATACACACAGAAAGGGATGAATTGGGAAAATGTATCTCAGAACTGGCCGGGACGCTGATCTTCTAGCAAAGGGAGGCAACAGGGAAGAGGCACCATCAGTGGGTTATTGGAAGGAGGTAAAGGTAAAGGTTCCCCTTGCTCGAAAGCCATTCGTATCCGTCTCTAGGGTTCAGTGCTCATCTCTGTTTCAAAGCCGAGGAGCCAGCGCTGTCTGCTTCTGCAGACATTTCCGTAGTCATGAGGCAGGCATGACTAGACAGCAGAGCGCACGGCGCTGTTTATCTTCCTACCGAAGTGGTCCCTATTTATCTGCTTGCAATGGCTTGCTTTCGAACTGCTAGGTTGGCAGGAGCGGGGACAAAGACGGGAGCTCATTCCGCCCTGCAGTACTCGGGAATCGAACTGCTGACCTTCCGCCTCCCAGTCAGCGTGTTAGCCACTTGAACCACTGCAGTCCCTTCCTGGGAGATTGGGTGGGCTTATATAGAGAAAAATTATATAGAAAATTATATAGAAAAAAACCGAGACAACATCTGAAGTTGCCCTCCTCCCCGTCGCCCTGTCGAGTATAAGAGACGAGCCAGGGTTGGTTCCTCAACCTTGGGGCCCCCAGGTGTTCTTGGACTTCAATTCCCAGAAGCCCAAGTCAGAACACCTGTGGATCAGAGCGCCTGGGAGTTGAAGTCCAGGAACATCTGGGGACCCATGGTGGAGAAACCAGCCCAGATGCTCACAGGAAAGCCCATAAACATGGCTGAAAGTCACAACTCTTCAGCAATTAGTTCTCTACCCAAAGCAGCTCCATGACGGGTAACAGCTGAAATTACACTTTCCATGGATCTGCCGACTTGGCCATCATCACACTCAGTGCCAGCGAATTCCATACAGACTGTAGGGCTGGTCATATATGACGATTTCGCTTTTGAAGGTTTTAAGGACGTGTTTGCCCTTTTTCTCAAGCCTTACCGTGTTCGCGTCCGGCCCCTCTTGTTCGACAGCAACAGAAACAATTACCACCAGTGCGAGGGATATTATTATTATTATTATTATTATTATTATTATTATTATTATTATTATTATTATTATTATTATTATTATTATTATTATTATTATTATTATTATTATTATTATTATTATTATTATTATTATTTGGATACAAATCTACCATTTGATTCACTCTCGAGGACTGGTATAAAATTAACAGTTCAAGCCCTAACCAAGGACACAGAAACTATTAAGGTAACGTCTATTAAGTACTGTATATGTGCAGTTCCTAGTAGAGTTGTTTTTTGGAGAGTTAGGATGCTCAAGTCCGAAATTTCCAAATATCTAGGGAGTCCTTAAGGTATTCCTCCAAGAGCGCCAATCACTATGGGCACAAGATCTCTTCCTTCATAGACGCTCAACTTCAATTTGCAAATCACGATATTTAGTTACAGGCGAAACGCGGAAAATGAGAATGTCGTGCACATGTTCATTCAGTTCATTAATGCAACCTCAAAGGTGAAACAAATATATGAGATAGACTCATGACATGCAAAGCGAGATAGTTCAAGCCTTAAAGGTAAAGGTAAAGGTTTCCCTTGCTCGAAAGCCAGTCGTATCCGACTCTAGGGTGCAGTGCTCATCTCTGTTTCAAAGCCGAAATGCCAGCGCTGTCTGCTGCTGCAGACGTTTCCGTGGTCATGTGGCAGGCACGACTAGACCCCCGGAGCGCACGGAACGCTGTTACCTTCCCACCGGAGTGGTCCCTATTTATCTACTTTGTGATAATATTGATGCGTATGGTTTACAGTTTATGAAAACCCCACCCCCACCCCCAATCTCATGTACCACATAATCTCATGTACGCCATGACCATCACAATTATAACGAATTAAGGCATGACATCGCTCACTTTGCAAGTAGTGAGTCTATCTCATATATTTGTTTCACCTTTTAAGTGAAATGAATATTGGCACGATATTCTAATTTTCCGAGTTTCACTTGTATTTTCCCCCAGTTGTTGCGGTTGGTGTTCCTTTAAAGGAGCAGGGAGACTGCATCAGCTCATAGGCAAACCTAAACTTCCGCGGATCGGATCTTGGATGGGGAGGAGGAGGATAAAACCGGGCTCCGGGTGGGCAAAATAATAATAATACTGTATAATATAAAGCAAAGCACGGTCGGTGCTAGGACCTGGCGGGAACCTCTTGGGAAAGAAGAAGAAGAAGGGGCGGGGCGGTGGCGAATGGGGAGGGACCCAGTCAGAGCCGGGGGGCAGCCGGCGCTCCGCAAGAGCGGCCACGAGTTGCCTCGCGGAGCTCGTGCAGAAGAGACCCGAGCACAGCCAGCGGCGGGGCTATAAAGCGAGGCAGCGCCGCGCGCCTTTCCCCACTCGGCTCGCTCTCCTTTCTCAGGCACCCGCCGGCTCTTCCTTCCACCCAGGCTGCAGGGGGCCGCTGCGAGGCGCCGCCCGGGCTTCGCTCCGTTTGCCTAGCTCGGGCCAAAGTTGGCGACTCTTCCCCCCCCACTCCCGCTAGAGGGAGGGAGAGAGACGACCACACAGCCAGAGGAGAGGGTCCGTCAGGGGCGCCGGGCGGGCGGCTCTCTTCCCGCCCAGTGAGAGCCAAGGCGCGCCCTCCCCTCCCCTCGAGGAAGGAGCCTTTGTGCTATCCCGAGTGGCGCGCCAAGTGGGGCTGTGGCCTGCCCCCCCAGCGGCTGACCCTCCTCAGGCGCCGTGTCAGAGTGGGCACCCACAGATGGGGGTAGGCGGCGTCCCTATGGGCTGAGGTGCTGCCTGAGGCGCACCCCCCCTGGCTGCTGAGGTGTGGGGCGCCGCCTCCCCTTGGCAGCTGGCTGAGCGCCCGTGGTGGCCCCAGCGCGCCTCCCTCCCTTGTCCGTCTGTCTGTCCCGGGATGGAGCAGCCACCTGGAAGGCTCTGCCCAGCGGACCTAGACGGCCTGAATGCCCTCCACGCCAACGACTCGACTCAGGCCAGGAGCTGCAGCGCAGGAGAAGACCCCGTCTACCAAGATGGCCTCCCACTCACCTGGAAGATCGTCTTGGCCATCGCCTTGGCGCTCGTCACCTTGGCCACGGTGCTGTCCAACGCTTTCGTCATCGCCACCGTCTACCAGAGCCGCAAACTCCACACGCCGGCCAACTATCTCATCGCCTCCTTGGCTTTCACCGACCTGCTGGTGTCCATCCTGGTGATGCCCATTAGCACCCTGTACACTGTGACTGGGAAGTGGACCCTGGGCCAGGTAGTCTGCGACATCTGGCTCTCTTCCGACATCACTTGTTGCACTGCTTCAATCCTCCACTTGTGCGTGATTGCCTTGGACAGGTACTGGGCCATCACGGATGCGGTCGAGTACTCTACCAAAAGGACTCCCAAGAGGGCGGCTGGCATGATTGCCCTTGTGTGGGTCTTCTCCATCTCCATCTCCATGCCCCCTCTTTTCTGGCGCCATTCCAAAGCGGAGGAGACGTCTGACTGTGTTGTGAACACGGATCACATCTTGTATACCGTCTACTCTACGGTGGGTGCCTTTTACTTGCCTACCTTGCTGCTGATCATCTTGTATGGAAGGATCTACGTGGAAGCCAGATCTAGAATTTTGAAACAGACACCAAAGAACACAGGCAAAAGGTTAACCCAGGCTCACTTAATAACAGATTCCCCCGGGTCAACGTCATCGGTGGCTTCCATCAACTGCAAGGCCTCGGAGGCAGGTAGTGAAACGGGCTCTCCTGTTTACATGAACCAGGTCAAAGTGAAGGTGTCAGATGCCTTGCTGGAAAAAAAGAAGCTGACTGCTGCACGAGAGCGAAAAGCAACAAAGACTTTAGGGATTATTTTAGGAGCCTTCATCGTGTGCTGGCTGCCCTTCTTCATCATCACCTTGGTGTTGTCTATTTGTGAGGATGCTTGCTGGTTCCACATGGCCATCTCTGACTTTTTCACATGGTTGGGATATCTTAACTCTTTGATCAACCCCATCATCTACACAATGTCCAATGAGGACTTCAAACAGGCATTTCACAAACTGGTCCGGTTTCGATGCACAAGCTGAATGTTAAGCGTTAATTCTCTGGGGCAGGAGTCTTGAATGCATTTTGTGTGTCTGATTCTGCAGGTAGGTGGACCATTCTTACCATGTTACTGTCTCTCCTGAGAGCGATACCCCTTGAATGGCAAAGTGGAGTTCAGAGCAGGGGAGAAGCATGCAAATGTAATGTAGCTTCTCTTTCAGCGCAGAAGTAGTTATGAAACAGTCTCTCTCTAGAAGCCTTGGTTAGAAATGCTGCTGCGTCTTACTGTACTCTCACTAAGGACACTGAAGGAAGTAGTTTTGGCCTTAAATTGATGGTTTCTCCTGGATGTGTAGAGCCATGGTGGTAGGCATTGGAGAGCTTGCGGACAACTTCTTTGGAGACACTTCCATCCAGTGTGACTGCAGTTGAACTAAAAGTTTGTCATTCAGTCTTCTCTGCCAAGAGATCTTTGCTTCTCAGCCATCTGTGTTTGAAAGCTCTCTTGCCAATGTTTCACTCCTTCCCCCACCCTCTTCTTGCTAGCTTGCTAATCTAAAGAATATACAGAGTGGACAGTAAGCAAATTGCGCATGCTGCTCAACACCTTAGTAGTCATAGAGAGCAGAGACCTTGGAGAATTGGCATCGATAGCCTGTGAAAAGCTAACCTGTTCCTTAGCAAATAGGTTTACAGATTATAGGAGGACCGAATCAGATATAGAAGAGCCCAGTGTGAGAAAAGCAACTCATTCTTATTTGTGTTTTTGTTGTACAATTGTGTCTTCTTTTTTGTTTGTTTTTTCACCTTGTCAAATTGTTATGAACAAATCAAATAGTACATATGTGTTTGTGTGAGTGCATGCATGTTGGTCTGCATACTTGGGGTGGCAAAGCTTGCAAGCTGCTTTTATTTTATCTACATATTCCTAATATTTTTATATATTTAAATAAGTGATTCACACACAGATCTTATATTATTTGACAAATTAATATTTACAGATTGATTGGGAAAACCTTCACTCTGCTTTTTGCTGCTGAGGCCAACAGTTCCTTATGTGGATGCAGTTATCAGTGACTGAAATGACACATTAAATGAGCCTTCTTCCTTCTTTCATGGAAAGAGCCTTTCCCCTCCCCTCCCAAAGTAAGGCAGTTTCCTATTAAACTAACTTCACAAGCACATTCATTTCACTTCAAATCTACATGCTATATTATATTGGCTACCTTAAGGGACCTGGTCTCTTTTCTATAAATTCTTTTGCAGCACTCTTTTGTAAGAAATGTTAGGCATAGTTCTTCAGCATTACCCTCATCCTTTCCTTGGACCTGACAAACTGAAGGAAGGATTTTAAATATGTGGCTCGCTTAAATTACTTGCACAAATGAAGCAATAAATTTAGCTAATCCCAGCTTCAATCCCTTGTGGACCATTAGACATATACAGATCGGAGGACTTTTGAGAACTGTTTCCCTATATTGGCCAGGATGCAAAAGGGTCTGATTTGTACAGTAATTGCTGCTTTAAATGAACATGGCATTGAGAAAATCCTAGTACACCCTCATTCTTCCTGTATTATGTAATACTTGCAGGAAAACTTGCTAAATTTGCACATAGCCCTACTTTTTGAAACAGTGCAGTTGTTAATTGCATCACTTTCACCATGTGGCAGGTTTTACAGAGAAGGTCCATAACATACATGCTGTTGGACCTGAAAATTTGGAAGGCTTTCACTAAAATTTAAGTGATTCTTTTTTTAAAAAAGAATGTACTGTACCATTTACCCTGCACCTTGCACAAGATTGGAAGTGGTTTAGTTTGCCTACGTGTGGAGACTGAGCAGAAAATCCAAATGCCGTTATGGTGGTAGAAGTAGAACTTTGGTTGTATTTTCATCCCTGTACGAGAAAATCATTTGAGAATAATCATGTACTAGCTGCCCTTTACTCCAATATCTGCTACTTAAGTGGAATCCCTAAAGATAGTTTGGATCCTAGTTTTATAATTAGTGGTAGAGGGGGCATGGGTCTTATCCTACAATTGCAAGGTCTTGAGAACTATACCAGAAGTGCAGGATTCCATTCATCCAAAAGTGTGGAATTTTTCTGCCACATGGTCAAACAGCCAGCTAGGAAGACCAGTGAGGACCTCCTCCTGTTGCCATGTACAGTATTCATGCACATTGCTCCCTTTGAGAGGAGGACTGCAGCACATGGCATGTTACAGAGTACAGTATCAGAAGGAAAAAGTACCTCCACCCACCGCACCTGCAGGCAAACATGTCACTGCTCCAAGGAACGTAAAGCCCAAGTGTTGACAGAAGAGGCAGAGGAAACGGATAGAGGAAAGGGAAGGGCGAGCAAGCAAAGGCTAGCAATAAATGGACATGATCCAGTGTAGTAGCAAATACATACTCTTTGTGCTTAACTGAGTTCTTAAAGAAGAACTTAATGACATCTCTGTACAAATCCATTTCTTGTAAAATGACACACCTAACTTGGAAAGCCCCCCAGGACAAATGCTTTATTGATCAGACGGTGGAGTCTTCTGTCATTCTCACCTGATTTGTATGGGTATGCGCATGTTTGTGTCTTGTATACTGATAATGTTTGGAGTCTACTGTCCCCCTCTTTTTTGCTAAAAAAAGTTGCTGATCTCATTCTGAAGGGCTATAAATTGGAAACTTGCACTTAAATGAACCATAAGCTAAACGGTCTAACTTCTCTAAGTTGGCTGTAATGTGGACACTGTGACAAGGGAATTCTAGTATTCAGCCAAAATGTTTCCTATATATGGCTGGGTCTGACAAGGAGAATGGATTATTTATATGTTAATAATGTGGCATTGTTTGCACTACTACAGTCCCTTCAGAAATGAAGCACTTTGCGCTCCTGCTTTGGGAACGTTGGAACTAAAACCATGAACGTTCAGTGTCTCCACCCTTTTAATTAATTGGGAATAAGAAATAGCCATTTGATGTTGTGACTGCGTAGCTTTTTTCATATCTACATCACTGTTACCGCATCAGACACTGAGGAATCTAAAGTCATCTGAAACATTGAATGCTTGGTGTTTAGATGCCACATGAACCTAATGAGGTAGGGTTTCCCCCCTGCTATATCATTGCAAATTAAATGCTTTATCAGAAAATGAATAGGCTGATGTTAGTGAAATTTGATCTTACTTCATTATATATTTTTACTCATTATTTTTCTATGACTAGATAGGTTACCTCTATGTAATAAGCCCAGCAGTCAAAATTAAAATTTCAGAATATGTTCCATCTTCTTTGATAGGATTAAATTGTAAGTGTCCATCCTAAATGTAACTGAAAATCAAACAATAAAAAAAATGCTTTACTGTGTTCTCAAGAGTATTAACAAAAACTGTGTTGCTAATTGTGGGGATATTTATTGGTTTGCCATACTGTACTATCTTTTGCAGGTAAGACCTGTTTGATGAGGAATCACTAGAGCAGGAGTTCTCAAGCTTTTAAAGCTGGGGGCCAGGTCACGATCTCTCAGACAGCTTTGGGGGCCGGACGGTCATTTTGCCCTTCCACATGGCACTTCCTGGTGTGGAGGCAGTGGTGGGCCACATGAAATGGTGCTGCAGGCCATATCTGGCCTGTGGGCTGTAGGTTGAGAATCCCTGCACTAGAGAAAGGAGATGAATCATGATTGAAACCAATAGCTGCAAATACAGACAAATTGCTAAGCAAAATAGCACAGGACTAAGTTCACTTGTTGGTCCCAACGAGAATAAACCCACTGCCTCCTCAGCTGTTGGCTGAATAAGTCCCATTCATTCTGTCACTCTACTTTAATTGAGGTAACAGTGAGATGTACTCCAAAATCTCTTGTGGCTCTTTAAAGGCTCTCATATTTATCACACTACAGGCTTTCAAGGGGTAAAAAAAAGTCCACTTTAAGAAATGTGTGGTGTTCCTGTAACATTTAATACAGGAAATTAAAGGTTATTTCATTTTATGTTATTTAATTTCCAGGTTATTTTCTTCTGTTGAGATACTGAAGACAGCACACCTGGTGTTCTTCAGGTGGTCTTCGATCCAGGCATTGAGTGTCAACCTATTTAGCAAGGTGACTGCATTGAATGCAGCCACGGGCACTCTTTTTGAAAGTAGTGCAGCTATTTATATTTCTTTTCAATTTGACATTCTAGTTCGATAATTTTAAGACAACTACTGTACAGTAAAACCTCGCACAAAGAGTACCTCGCTTAGAGACTAACTCGCTTAAAGAGCAGAATTTTCTCTGAATGGTTGCCTCGCTTAACAACTAAAACCAACCAAAAACTTGCTTAACAACTAAATCGGGGTTCACAATCCCCTCCCTCCCAGAAGTCACAATTGGTCACTCACAATGGTTTTTCGCTTAAAGAGCAAACTCGCTTTAAAGAGAAATCCCGTGGAACGCATTATGCTCTTTAAGTGACGTACCACTGTATTTAAAAAGGTATGTTGTTAAAGAAAATGAAAGATCCAGGATGACAGACAAACTAGGTCGGGAATTCGGATACCACTTGAATTGAAATCGTTGCTTTTCTTCAGAACTGTTGATGATTATGAGAATAATGTTCTTTTCCTTGAAGCTGTTTGCATTTCAAAACAAGATTTTGCTTGGATATGGGAACAATTTAAACAATATTGATGGATAGATTGCACTTGCCAGCCAGATGAAGAATTGGGTTCTTACTCCCTGTGCACTCAGGTTTTTGTTAACTGATACTGATACTGGATGAGTATTTTATCAGGTGAGAAGGTTGGAAAGATTTTAAATCCTGAAAGCCAGGGATGCATCCAGAATACTGAGCAGAGAGTGGTACCCCAGAAATTCAACTTTCCCAAGCTCTGGTTTTGAATCTGGTACTTTCTATCTCTAAAGAGCAGTTCCCGCATTACAGCCCTTTCCAGAGGAAGTTAGTCATCCTTAAGTCCCAGTGAAAGATATGGTAGTAACAGTAATAATCACCATCATCTTAAAACTGCAGAGCTGGAAGGAACCCTATGAATCATCAAATCACGTTCTCAATCATCCCAGAGTAATAATGGGCTCAAATTACAAGAAGACAGATATAGGCTGAATATTAGGGGAAACATTACTGTTAAGCAGTATGACAATGGGACCATTGGCCTCAAGAGGTGGTGAGTGCTCCAATGCTCATTCAAGAGCAAATTGGACAACCATCCGTCAGGTCTGCTTTGATTTGGACTCTTGCACTGAGCAGGGGATTGGACTTGATCAGGCCCTTTCCATTTCAATCATTCTATGATTCCATGAAGTCCAGTCCCTGTCCCAATATCTGGCTCTGTAGTCAGATACCTACAGCAGGGGTGCCCAGACATTTTCAGCCATCGGTCAGTCATGTGGGTCAGGGGGCCAGTCATATGACCCAGGGGCCGGATCTGCCCTAATGCCAATCCATCCGGCCCATGAAGCCCTCGTCGCTCCCAGAAGCGGAAGTAAAACGTGTACAGGCGCATTTTACTTCCACTTCTGGGAGTGATGAGGGCTTCGTGGACCAGATGGATTGGCATCAAGGGACCGATCCGGCCCCTGGGCCATAGTGACTGACCCCGACTTACAGTATTGAGCTACTCTGCAGTTCATTACAAACCAACCTATTAATTCCAATGAATGATTGAAACCCTTTTTTGCACTGTATAGATTTGCAAGGTTTATTTTGCATATGCTTTGGGGACTGCAATCCATTCCATCATGCATTTGAAGAAGAGGAGTTCTGCTCCTCAAAATCTTATAATAAATAAAACTGTTAGTGTCTAATGTAAGGATTTGATGAATTCTTGCAAATTTTCTCATCCTTGGCAAAAAAAGAGCATTTCGTGACACTCTGAAAGGCCCAATTAAATGATGCTCAAGTGTTGCTTATTTTACTTCTGCATGACAGAAATGAGACCAGTGCATTTTCCATAATCAACATACTTAGCAAAAATAGTGTGGTTTGTACAAAACCTTGTATTTTACATTTAAAAAATCATGTTTTCTGTACAAAATTTCCTGGTATTTTTATTTAAAAGTTTTGAACATGTCTGCATAAAATACAAAGTTTTCTGCAAAAAAGGCAACACATTTCCATGAAATGTTTGCCATAAAGGATACAAACATGCAAGACAAATCTCACCTGAAAGAAGAAAACTTTTGAAAACTTTCATTATCACCTATGAGAAGGAAATGTGCAAAGAGTGATATCAACACAGAAACCACTAATTTATAAAGTTCTTTAATAAGTCCAGGATTTATATATAGGTTAAGATGCTGAACTTGATGATGGGTAGGTCGGCAGGTGAGCAGTTCGAGACCAGAGTACTGCATGATAGAGTGAGCGCCCATCTCTGTCCCATCTCTGTCCCATCTCCTACCAACCTAGCAGTTTGAAAGCAAGACATTGCAAGTAGATAAGTAGGTACCACTTTGGTGGTAAAGTAAATAGCATTCCATGTCTAGTAATGCCTGCCACATGTCCATGGAAATGTCTGCAGATGCAGACAGCGTTGGTTCTTTGGCTATAAACAGATATGACCGGCTTTCGAGCATGGGCGACCTATGAGAGTAATGTGTGATACCATGGCTGAAAAAGTATTTAAAACACACCTGTGGTTGTTGTGCTTTTTGCAAGGAGAGATTCATATATACGTAAATATAGCTTCTTCCATTTTAATGCTTGAGGTAATCAGAGTATTTTTCTAAGAACTGCTACTGCAAGTAATGGCATTCATGTAATAACTCAATAGTAATAACTTTTGGTCAGTGATGCAGAGGTTTCCTATTTATCCAAATGTCAGAATCTTCACATTTTGGTTTTTCCATCCATACCATTTGTATAAAATTGTATGTTGCATTTAAGAAAAACTTCCTTAAAATTATTTTTTTTGGGAGTGGCTAAGATGCTGACTGGAAGGCGGGAGGTCAGCAGTTCTATTCCCGAGTACTGCAGGACGGAATGAGCTCCCGTATTTGTTCCAGCTCCTGCCAACCTCACAGTTTGAAGGCAAGAAATTGCAAGTAGATAAATAGGGACCACTTTGGTGGGAAGGTAAACAGTGTTACGTGCACACCGGTGTCTAGTCATGCCTGCCACATGACCACGGAGATGGTAGATAAATAGGGACCACTTCGGTGGGAAGGTAAACAGTGTTATGTGCACTCCGGTGTCTAGTCATGCCTGCCACATGACCATGGAAATGTCTGCAGAAGCAGACAGTGTTGGCTTTTCAGTTTTGAAAGAGAGATGAGCACTGAACCCTAGAGTCTAATACGACTGGCTTTCAAGCAAGGGAAACCTGTTTACCTTTACTAGCCATGTTAGTCAAGCATATCAGAGAGTAAACAAAACAAAAAGGCAAAAAAACATTGTGGCATTTTAAAGACTAACTGCTGTACTCCTTAAAGCTAAACAGTTATCAGGAAAGCCAGTTAACAAGGAATATACATTTACAAGTTTCTTTTTCTTTTTGGGCATTTGAGCCTTCTAAAATTGCTTTAACCATTTCTGAACATTTGGTCTAACGTTTTTTTAAAATATAAGTATGATATATTTTCTCAAATATTTGCTTGTCACAAATAAAGGTGTGATTAAGCTGGATGAAATGTGTTAATCCATTTTGAACTTTTTGTTAATGTTGGGCGAAGCTGTGTGTTATTTGCTAAGTCAAGTGAAATTTAAAATTTAAGTTTAAAGTACAGTAGTATGTGGTTCTAGATGACAATCCTTCTCATTTCTGTTTCTAGAAGGAAAGGAATCTATACAAGGTCATCACAATTTGTTTACTGTGATTTTACAATGAAACCCTGTTCTTTGTAAGGCTGATCATGTCATTGGCCACAGCAATTTTTGGCAATTAGAGTGTCTCTCACCTCCAGACTTCCTAAAAATGAAAACGATCATAAGGGTACTGCAGGATTTGGAAATGTTTAATAATGTTTAATAATGTCATCAGGCTTACATAGTGTTTGTGCAACAGCTTTTCATCCGGTATTTTAGTTCAAAGGAAATCTATAGAATATATGCTTAACTCAGTTTTTCCAATGTTCTCTCACTATTTTGCCACAGCTGTTGTGCTGATGATTAGGATGATCATGATGTGTAGTCACAACTGGAGGTTGAATCAGTGGTGCTGTCTTGTAGTCATACAAATGCTTGCCATAGTATTTGGAAATACGTACCCACATTCTCTCAATATTTGCTCTAAACTTTAAGAAGAATATGTGTTCCTTGTTTTTAATATATGGACTTTTAAAATGAGGTCCTCATCATTTTTAAATGATTTGGCTTTAACCAAGGAAAGCATCCCCCACTCCCTGGCAGTAGGTTAGATGAGCTCTGGTGGTACAGTGACTAAACTGCTGTACTGCAGCCAAAACATTACGAGTTTGATCCTGACTGGGACGCAAGGTTGACTCAGTCTTCCATCTTCCAAGGTCAGCAAAATGAGCACCCAGCATGTTGGAGGCAAAATGCTAATTGCCTGTAAACTGCCCAGAGAGTGCACTAAGCACTATTGGGTGGTACTGTATATGTGTGATTGCTATCGCCTACCACAAAGCTATGTCTAAGAAATATTCTAAGCTACCACAGCTTTCATCTTGACCACAATCTTCAGTCTTTTGACATTCAGCTAAAATGCTCAGAGGCAAAAAAGAGCTTAGATAGGTGAAGATTTTATCTTTTCTGAAGCGTAGTGACATTGTTCTGCTGTATAAATGTTAAAAGATTGCAGTCCTTTGATATTCTGGAAACTATCATAGTGTTACAGGTTAGTGAAATACTGCCTGCATTACTTTTTGGGAGTAACATCATATGGGAATGCTGTAGGATGCTTTATTCATCAGAATCCTATACTCAATTACTGTTGTCAATCAAATTCCTAGATCTTTAATTCTATGTTTATTGCTTTCCTGACTTCACTTTCATTAACTACAAGGGCATGATTTTGACTTTGGTTAGTTTTTTTTTTATTACTCACTAATATTATGGATCTGCAAATAGATCCATAATAGTTTTGGTGTGGGAAGCAAAAGTTAAAATAAGGATATTTTGAGCTAAGATAGTGGAATATACGTCAGCTGCAACAGAGAAAAACTACAGGATGACGTTGCCTGCTGAACTCTGACGCAGATACAGTAGGGCTCCATATCCCTGGAAGATAGATTCTAAGACCTACTACAGATGCCTGAAACGGTGCATAGTAAGTAGTCAACCCTGGGTGCAGTCTTAGGTTCCCACTAGTGGACAGTTCTTGCAATGCAAAATGGAAACACATTTCAGGAATTTTTCATTTACTATTTTCAGGCCATGGATAACAAACTGGAAACCGAATATTGTATTTGTGAGTCTTGTTGATTGCTTTCATTGGCAACAATATTACAGAATTTTTTTCTAATCCCTACTTCTGAATAAATGCTCACAAGATCTGCTTCAGAATCCTTTCGGCACGTTGAAAAGTTAAATAAAGTTTCCTAATTCATATTAATGTGATAACTTTTAGACCAAATAGCTGTGATGTATGTTGGCTTTGTGGCAGCAATTAACCACTGAGTGAAAACGCAGCTTATCCATCAGTGCTGAGATAGATTTGGATCTTTCCAAGATGAGGTAGAAGATGTCATTGATGAAAAAAACTTCTGCCGTATCCAAATCTGAATATTGGTGATCCTCATGGCGATGAGCCATGAAGAATCTCCTGAGAATATAATGGAGTGCCCTTTCATCTGCCTTCCGCATTGCAGCATGACACCCATACCACTGATCCAGTTCCGTGAGTCACTTTCTGGTCCCTTTTGGCACACAACACTGACTGACCCCAAGTCATCTCTAGGTGCTGAGTGGGGATGGGAAGCCAAATTTTAGCAAATATCAATTACATTATTATTATTATTTATGGGAAAATTCTGGGGAAAATACCCAATCCTTGCTGAGATCCAGCTCAGCAAGTGTAAGAAACCAAAAGATCAGAAGGAAAATGACTGTAGTCTGAGAAGATATCTGACACAAAATTATGTCTGCTGCCGCATCAAGCAAGCAAGTTTTTATTGAACTTACAAGTTCCACAGGATGTATACGAAAGCATAGGTGAGTGGTATTCAGCCAATGATATTACATTCTCTACAGCATTACCATATAGGGAGCATAACCTTTATCCTTGTTAATACATGCGCAGTAGCTTATTTCCTGTCACATCTAGGCCCAAAGCCTTATCTTCTTTTTAAAAAAATATTTTTTATTAAATTTTCAAAAATAATACAAACAATAAAAAGACATCAAAATTACAAATATAAAGAAAATTACTCATATAAAGATAAATTTACAAATATATGTAAAATTGAACATCAGCAAACGGTATCCACATGTTTAAAATATATACTATTTCAAATCAAACCAATAGGATATGGTTTCTATGCCTCATTTTCCAATAATGTTTAATATAAAGACATGACAAAATAAATAAATAAATAAATAAACAAAAAAAATACTAATCACCCGGTGTTATTTACAATACAGTGGAGAGCTCAGAGATATTCATTGAGATTTTCCCCAGAAAATCTTGTGATCAGGTATAGGTCTTTGCAAATCATTCCCCCTCAGTGAGTAATCCACAAAAGCTTGCCAAACCTTCCAGAATCTATTTTCTTTAACAATTCCCTTTTAAAAGTTTATTTCCCATGTCAACTTATTGTTCAATGCTAAGCCCCACATTTCCTTATACCACTCCTCAATATTCAAATTTACCTCATTTTTCCATTTTCTAGCAATACACTGTCTTCCCGTTGACAACATTATTTCCAATAACTCCTTTTTATTCTTACCCAGGTTTATATTTTCCACTTCTGTCAACATAATCATGCTAACACCCAATTTAATTTTCTCCCCCATAATTTCAGTTATCTCGTATTCAATTTTCTTCCAAATTTTTTTTACCACAGTACATCTCCACTACATGTGTTTATATGTTCCCATTTCCTTCTTACAACGCCAACACATTTTATCTTTTTTCTTATCTATCTGATGTAACCTCATTGGAGTCAAATACCATTTCCGCAGCATTTTATAGTTATGTTCCTTAACTCTAACTGACATAGTTCTCATAATTCTTTTCCTCCATTTATTTTTCCAATTCTGTTCTTCTATTTTTATATTCAAATCTTGTTCCCAGCTTAATCTTAAATCTTCTTGTGGATTACCTACCTTATTTATCATTCTATATATTTTACCAACCAGGTCCTTTATACCACTTTGTCCCCTTCTTATTTTCTAAATCAGTTCTTCAAACTCAGTCCTATCTCTTTCTAATCCAACTTCATTCATATATTTACTATTCCAACTATTAACCATCCCTGTCTGAAACCAATTCAGTTTCAATTGTCCATACAAATTTATTTTCTTCTCTCTGTCTTTACAGGCCCGTATCCAGTCTCTCAGCAGGAATACCTCATTCTTATCAAGTACTTCTTTGACCCTTTTATCAATTTTTATTGGAAAATTTGCTATATCCTCCAACTCTATAATAGGGGAAATGTCTGGTACCAAGTCCCTTTTTACTTTTTTCCATACCCCCAATGTTGCCTTCATCATTCTATTTTTAGTAACTACTTTACTCATACTACCTTCTAAAAAAACCCACTTTTCCAATATGAAAATCTTTCATTTCTAATTCTTTCCAAATTGCCTTTTTGTTAGCCAGGATCTTACCAACGTTTTTAATTTGGAAAGCTCGATAATATGCCACCAAGTTTGGCATTCCTAATCCCCCTTCCTTCTGGGATAAATACCAAAAAAATTTAACCAATCGGGGCCTTCCCCCCCCTTACAATAATTGTTGATCAATTTTTGAAACTCCTTAATTTCTTTATCATTCAATTGGATTGGAAGAGCATCAAATAAAAAATTAATTCTTGGTAACAACATCATTTTACATATTGCAATTCTTCCAAACCATGACAGTTTCAATTTTTGCAATTGTTGTATTCTATCTTTAATTTCCTTTTTCAACTTTACGTAATTCAATTTCTTAAATTCGTCGAATTTATTCAAGATATTAATCCCCAAATATTTCAAATCATCCTTAATTCGTAAATTACAATTTTCCTTTATCCTTTTCTGTTCTTCTTTACCCATATTACACAGTATCATTTCAGATTTATCCCAGTTTATTCTCAAACCCGTTATATCCTCAAAATTTTTCAACTGCAGTTGTATTCTATCCAATGCCTTTCCAGGGTGTTTAACTGTTATCAAAGTATCGTCGGCATATAAACTTATCTTATTACCTAGAACCCCTTCTATCTCTTTGTCTTCCCTTACCTCCTTCGCCAACATCTCCATTGCCAAGATAAATAAGATTGGAGACAAAGGACAACCCTGCCTTGTACCTGCTTCTAACTTTACCTCCTCTGTAACTACATCATTTACCCTTACTACTGCCTTCCCTTGCTGGTATAATTGTCCAATTTTCTTCTTAAATTTATCACCAAATCCATAACATTTAATTATCTCGTTAATTGTTACCCATTGTAAAGAATCAAATGCCTTGAAGATATCCAAAGATAATAGTCCGACTTTCTCTTTTGTTTGTCCTACTTTATCAATTAAATTTAAAACTCTTCTTGTCAAATCTGACATATGTCTACCCTTCAAAAATCCCACATGGTCCTCATTTATATAAGTGCCCATAAAACTATTCAACCTATTAGCTAATATCGCTGTGAAGATCTTGGCATCTTGGTTTATTAATGAAATTGGTCTGTATGATTCAATTTTATCTAAATCTTTTCCTGGCTTCGGCAACAGAATAATTATAATTCCTATACCATGAAGTCGGGATTTGCCCTCCTTCTAATATCTTAACCTATAAAACCAAGTGTTCACCGTTGGAATTGGCTATACGTTGCTGTGCGTTGCCCTACTGACCCGCACCCTCCCTTCGAGAGCACGGCCGAATTGCCTACGCAGGTCAACGAAGGATTTAAAAATCCGGCACGGGGGCCTCAGCCCCACTAACGGCAAGAAACGTAAAGAACATCACTTCCCGAAAGTCCTTGCGCCGCGCCGCGCCAGAGCCAATCAGGCTGAGAGGCTCTCGCACGGAGCAGCGTTCGAACACGCGCCGCAGCCAATCAAAAGAAAAGGAATTTAAAAAAACGCAGCACAAACACAAAGCACCAACACATTACTACAAGCCCCAGCGTCCTGCGCGCAATGTGCGAGCAGAATGATGAGGCAGCCGGCGCGCGAAAACAAAACTAAAAAAAGCCGCCTCCACAACCATTCAACCCCACGGGCGAGCCAGCATGGCCCGTGGGGGAAAAAAATAAAAAAGAAACCGCCGCCGCTACTCTTCCGTTCGAAGGGCCGGCGCACAAAAAATAAAAGTTAAAAATAATCCCACCGCCACAGCCATTCTTCCCCATGAACGAGCCAGCATGGCCCGTGGGGGACCCCCCCCCAACGCCACCATGGCCCTTCCGATCGAAGGGCCAGCCGGCGGCCCAAAAAGACGAGAAACAAACAAAAAAAAACCACCCCTGGCCGCCGCTGCCCTTCTCTTCGAAGGGCCAGCCAGAGCACCAAAAATTAAAGCAAACAACCCACCCCCACCCCCCGCAACTGCCCTTCTTTCCCACCGGGCAAGCCAGTATGGCCCGCGGGGAAAAAGAATAAACACCCCACTGCCTCTCCCTTCCTTCCCATGGGCCAGGAAGTATGGCCCGTGGGAAAGAAATAACCACCACCCAGCAAATGCCCTTCCTTCCAATGGGCCATGAAGCATGGCCCGTGGGAAAGAAAACCTCCCCGCAAATGCCTATCCTTCCCACGGGCCATCCAGCATGGCCTGCGAGAAAAAAAGCCACCCCCCCCACACACACACACTAGAAAAAACACACAAAATCACAAACAAACAGCCAAATATGAACAAGATAAACACACACATACACCCCCCAAAAAGAATCCACCCCCAACCCCCCCAAAAAACCCCACATTACTTACAAAAAGACGTCTTCCTTCTATGAGAACCGGAACACAAATGAGAAAGAGGAAACTTACCGGAAGCAACACCAAGAGGACAGAAGGTACCAAATGCAATGAGAAGCTCAAAAGCTCACCACCACCACCCAGTGGCCAAAACAGAAACAACATTCTAAAATATTTAAAAAAAAATAATAATTCTAAATTTAATCACATAAATTATACAAACATTCAAAAAAAACCACACTAATCTCAAAAATTACCAAAATAAAACCACTTTTCACTATGAAAAACCAAAACAAAAAAATTAAAAGAACATTTTAAAAAACAAAATTAAATTTAAAACTAAATAATATTACATTACATTAAATTAAATTAAATTTACATTTTTTTTACATAAACATAAAAAACAAGTTCAAAAACAAAATTACTCGAAGCCACAAAATCAAAAAAACTTACACCACCATTTAAAACAGCGCATCACCATTGCTTCGACAAATAAACGAAAGCCTTTAGTATCCAACACAATTTTAAAAAGCCTGGCAATGCCGGGCAAACTATGCTAGTATAGTTATATAACTTATTCAATTTTGGAACCACTATATCTTTAAACTCCTTGTAAAACTCAGCTGGTAATCCGTCCTCTTCAGGTGCTTTATCTGTTTTTAAGCTAGCTATGGCCTCTTTTATTTCCTTTCCTGTTATTCGTTCTTCCATCCTGTTCCTATGTTCTTGCGTTATCTTATTATTTAGTTGTTTCTCCAATTGTTTTTTCAATTTTGGTATATCTATGTTCTTTTTCGTATATAATGCCTGGTAGAAATCTTTAACAATTTTACATTTATCTCCAATCTTATTGCATCTTATTCCATCCTTATTGACCAAAGTTCCAGTTTCTCTTTTTTCTCTCTTTTCTTATGCGGCCCTTGCTAGCAATTTTGAATTTTTATTGCTAAATTCAAAATATTCTCTTTTTAAATATACCAAATCTCGTTTTACTTTTTCTATGTCCTTTCCTATCAATTCAGTCTTCAATCTTTGTATATTATCAAAAACCTTCTTGTCCTTGGTCCTTGTATGTTTTTCTTGAAGATGTTTTATCTCCTTCTCAATTTTATCTTGTTCCACTTTGAATTGCTTATTTCTAAAACTAGCCAACTTTATACTCTCCCCTCTAAATACCGACTTCATGGTATCCCAAACCATATTAAAACTCACCTCCTCCGTATAATTCCATTGCCAACTTTCCTTCCAATTCTCAGTTATTTGTTCCTTACATTTATGGTCTTTATATAATTTAGGATTGTATCTCCAATTCCTCCTTGTTTTTCTTATATTTTCTATCCCCAATTCTAACAACACTTTCGCATGATCCGATTCTTTGAATATTCCCACTTCTACCTTGTCTACCTTTCCAATAATATTTTCTGTTACAAATATGTAATCTATTCTGGAGTATGAGTTATGGACATGCAAAAAATAAGTATAAACCCTTTCCGATCCCTTAAGCTCTCTCCATGTATCCTTCAATCCTATATCTTCCATCCATTTATCCAAAATTTGTTTTTAAACCCCTTTTCCACTTCTTAAAATATTTGTACAATCTAAATTTGACCTAATTAGATTAAAGTCCCCAGCTACTATCATTCTTGTTGTTTTTTCTTTTACCAATATTTTATACATTTTCTCCAAAAAGTCCTCTTGATGATCATTTGGGGCATATATATTCACAAAAGCCATTTCCTCATCATCAATCTTCCCTTTTACTATCAAAAATCTTCCCTCAGGGTCGGAGATACTACATGTCATCTCAAAGCCCAACCTAGTCGAAATTAAAGTAGCCACACCCCTTGCCTTTGAGGTACCAAATGATTTTTCATAGTATTGCATCCCTTTCAAAAAGATCTTATTCACATCTTGAGATTTTTGGTGGGTCTCCTGCAAAAAGACTACATCCGGCCTGTCCTTTCTTAAAGCTAATTCTATTCTTTTCCTCTTAACTTGAGATCCTGTACCTTTCACATTCCAGGATATTACTTTAATACTCATAATTTACCAAAAAGCAATCTTCTGTCATCTCCGATCTCTCCAATGAGTGTGCAACCTCACTTCCCATAACTAAAACTAAATCTAACACAACAGACATTCTACTCTACCCTCCCCACCCTTTTCCTCTACAAAAATAAAGAAAAAGCCGCCTTTGCCAACCAAAGAGAGGAGGGGGGGGGAACGTGGAAGATGTAACTGCAAGCCTCAAAATGCCCACGCACACTCTCTTTAATACAATTCCTTTTTTAACACTTTTATACATACAATCCCAGAACCTCCCTAACATCACTCTGCCTCTCCTTAAGTTCCTCCATTCTTATACTTCAGCATTCCTTTGCCACATTATCAGTTTTGGACCCCTCCTCCCTCCCCCCTGTTGCCCCCTCCTGCTCCTGACCTTCATATTCTCTTCTTATGCCTTCTGATTCCAACAAGTCCTTTCTTATTGCCAATCCCTCTCTTGAAGACAAGTCTATCATTTCAATTGTACTAAGATAATACAGTGCATCAGTTTCAGCATCAATTGTGTGCATTTTTTTGTCGTAAAAAATCTTAATTGCTGTGGGAATCTCCAATTGTATTTTATCCCACTTGCAATCAACAACTTGGTCACAGGCTTCATTTTATAACGCCAAACACGTTCATCCACAGCAATATCGTTATATACTTCCACATCATTTCCGTCAATTTTTAAAGCGCTAGACCCAGCTTGTTTTAAAAAAGCCATCACCTTTAATTTATCGCCCCAATTTGCAAATTTAACCAAGACATTCCTTTGAACACTCCTCCCTCTTCTTGATCCCAATCTATAAACACTTGCAATGTCTTCATTGACATAATCTTTCCCCATTTTCAAATTATTCAGCCAATCAATTATTCTGTCTTTCAAATGGTCTGGCGTTTTCTCCGGTAAATTGCGTATCACAATATTCTGTTTCCTCATCATCTCTTCCACCATGTCTATCCTTTTCCCTTGTCCTTCTACCTTTATTTTGATTTCCTTATCTTCCTCTTGCATCCCCTTCACTTCAGCCTGCATCAATTTCACATCCTTTTGCATCAAATTAACACTTGTTTCCAACTTTTGAAAAGTAAAATCAACTTTGTGGCCAAAATCCTGAAACATTGTGTACATTTTATCTTGTTTCACCATAATTTCATTTTTATCTTTCCCTCTTAGTTCCTTCATTTCCCGAAAACCTTTCACATTTGCCTCCTACATCTTAAACAATTTACCCATCTCAACCATTAATTGTGTTTGATCCAATAATACTGATTCCGATGATATAGATGATGGGGGTGTGTCCTCAGTTTCGGTTTTCTTCTTCTCCTTCCTGTTCGGTTTCACCACGTCCTCCTCCTTTGTCGCCTTTCCCTTTGAAAATTTGTATTTCTCTGTGTTTATTTTATCATTGTTTTTCTCATTAAGAAGCGCGAGCTCCGAGGAAAGTGTGTTAACACATCGGCATCTTAGCCACGCCCCCAAAGCCTTATTCTGTAATGGTTCCCTTGCAAAAGCTGTTACCTGTGATTATATAGCTTACTTTAGCAGTTTAAGGCTGATTCCAAAAGCATATATTAGATGATTACATAAAGGTGCTTTTCTGCACCGAGCCAGGAAGCGACTGTTAACTCAAGAAGCAATTGCTTTGCACAGATGCACAGTCTCTGCACAGAGGCAGGAAGCAACTGCTAGTTCAGGAAACTGTGGCTAAGCGCAGGAAGAGCTAACCACAAATGCTAAATGTTTCACAGCTAAGCCTAATAAGCTAAATGTTATAATGGATTCCCACTATTATTATTATTATTATTATTATTATTATTATTATTATTATTATTATTATTATTATTATTATTATTATTATTATTATTATTATTATTATTATTATTATTATTATTATTATTATTAATCTGATTGCAAATATTGGTGCTCATCATGGCGATCAGCCATGAAGATTGTCCTGGGAACAATATAATGCAGTGGCATTCCATTTGCCTTTCATCTGCCTTCCACATCGCAGCATGATACCTGTTCTACTGATCAAGTTCTGCGAGTCACTTTCTGGACTTGAGCCCTTTTGGCACACAAAATCCTCATCAGCCCCAGGCCAAGACTGATGAAGCTGCTGCTCTCCATCAAGATGGATTCAAGTGGGATTTAATCCACGTGGGAACCATCACTTTTCCCTGTGGACTTCGACACCCAAGCCATTACACTTCAGAGTTGTCAGGTTAGCTAACCACTATCTCACACTCGGCGTTGAGTCGCTGGCAGTATGGTCTACTCTATCTTAACCTATAAATCCAAGGATTAACCGTTGGAACTGGCTATAGGTTGCTATGCCTCGCCCTACTTGCCTGCACTCACCCTTCGTGCACACGGCCAATCTGGGTACGCAGGTCAACGAAGGATTGAGAAAACTGGCAGTGGGGCAACAGCCCCACAAACGCGAAGAAAGGGAAACAACTTCACTTCCCAACATTCCTTGCGCCGCGCCGCGCCAGAGCCAATCAGGCTGAGAGGCTCTCGCACGGCGCAGCGTTCGGAAACGCGCCGCAGCCAATCAAAAGAAAAGCATTTTAAAAAAACGCAGCACAAACACAAAGCACCAACCCATAACTACAAGCCCCAGCGTCCTGCGCGCCATGAGCGCGCAGAACGCTGAGGAAGCCAGCACCCAAGAAATAAAGCAAAAACAAAAACACCGGGAGAGCAAGTCTGCCAAGCTGTGGGGAACAAACCCCCCCTCCCCAACAGCACCTGAAGCTCCTAATTGGAGTTTCCCCTTTAATATCACTGGGTGGGTGGGGGGTGTTGTGCTCCCCCTCTCTACTGGCTCCCCTGGGGTTGAGAGGGTGGGGGGGACAAAAGGAGTCTGTCTCCCCCCACCCTCCTGACCTCAGGGGAACCGGCAGAGAGGGGATTCCCTCCCCCCCCACGCCCCATGTTAAAGAGAAGAAACCAAGTGGTTGCTTCTCTTTAAAAACGGAGTTGGGGGGGAAATCCCCCTCTCTACTGGCTCCCCTGTGGTTCAGAGGGTGGGGGGACAAAAGGAGTCTGTCTCCCCCACCCTCCTGACCTCAGGGGACCCGGCAGAGAGGGGATTCCCTCCCCCCCCCACACGCCCCATGTTAAAGAGAAGAAACAAAGTGGTTGCTTCTCTTTAAAAACGGAGTTGGGGGTGAAATCCCCCTCTCTACTGGCTCCCCTGTGGTTCAGAGGGTGGGGGGGACAAAAGGAGTATGTCTCCCCCACCCTCCTGACCTCAGGGGACGCGGCAGAGAGGGGATTCCCTCCCCCCCACACACGCCCCATGTTAAAGAGAAGAAACCAAGTGGTTGCTTCTCTTTAAAAATGGAGTTGGGGGGGAATCCCCCTCTCTACTGGCTCCCCTGGGGTTGAGAGGGTGGGGGAGACAAAAGGAGTCTGTCTCCCCCACCCTCCTGACCTCAGGGGACCCGGCAGAGAGGGGATTCCCTCCCCCCCCACACACACCCCATGTTAAAGAGAAGAAACCAAGTGGTTACTTCTCTTTAAAAATGGAGTTGGGGGGAAATCCCCCTCTCTACTGGCTCCCCTGGGGTTCAGAGGGTGGGTGGGGGACCAAAGGAGTCTGTCTGAGAGGGGATCCCCCCCCAGGACACCAAAAAACACAAAAACAATCAAAAACATTCAAAAATACACAAAAACAAACAAAAATAACACCAAAAAAGTAAACAACAACAAACATTTCCAAACACACCCAGCCCCCAGCCAAACACCACAAAATCCAACCACCACCACCACCCCAAATAAAGAAAAACAGCTAACTCACCACCACACGACCTCATACCACAACGACTGGAAAAGAAATGAATAAAGAAAGAGACTACTTGCTGGAAGAAGCTCCACCCAGAGGCCACGAGAGAAAAAACACTCAAAATACAAGATAACCCCTACCAGCAGCACTTGCTGCCCACAATAACAAAAAAAATTCAAAAAGACACAATAGCCCCGCACAAAAGGCCCCAAGAGTTTTTCAAAAAAGTATATCATCCTTTATTCTTTTTTTCATCCACAAAACCAAAACACCAAACAAAACTCATCACAGTTTAAAACAGGTCATCAAAAAATTTTGTATAAATAAATTTTTTTAAAATTTCAAATATAGATTAACCTCTTCTTTACAAACATTAACAACAACAACAAAAACTTTCCAACACCATTTAAAGCAGCCCGGCAACGCCGGGCAACCTTTGCTAGTTACTATATAAGGATAACCTGGCCAAACTGAGAAAAAAACAACAAAGAGAATTACTTAGAAACTACAAACCTCTAATGAGAATTTCTTAATGTTTCCTCATAGTGTAGTTTAGATCTAAATAAGTATTGGAGGCCAAGGTGTTATGAAGGAAGCATCACTCATAAAGCAAGGGTGGAGAGAATTCAGACATGTAGGACTGACCTTTTTTTTAATGCCACACGTATATATTGGTGTCAAGTGTTTGGAGAATGATTCAGAGGAGCAGACATACAGCCACATGATACATTGCTGATGGCCCAGCATTAAAGAAAACTGTTCATATCCCAGATACATGATTCTGGCAGATCTTTGTGAATGTGCTGTCATTCTTGCAAACAAAACCTATGCTTGCTTTTTCTTCTGCTAACCACAAAAATAAGCTCATTTGCAAATTATGTGAGGTGAGAAATGAGGCATTTTTTGCGGTCAAAGGAAGTCCTCTTCATGTGACAGGCTATTTGTAATATATAGCTTGGCTCAAACATGAAGAATTAATGAAGGTACAAGATGCTCTGACATTTGTTTTTGGTACTAGAACTGAGCTTTCAGTTTGAGCTTTTTCCATATAAAGAACCACCAGTGCAAGATGTTAATGTGACTGATCCAATAGGGAACAGTGACCACAACTCAATTATGTTTAACTTGATCATAGACCACAAGTCACTGATAAAATCTAACACAGAGACCTTAAATTTTCAAAAAGGAAATATCCCAAAAATGAGGAAACTAGTAAAAAAGAAGCTGAAAGGGAAAATTGAGAGAGTCCAAACACTCCAAGAGGCATGGAGGCTGTTTACAAAAACAATAACAGAGGCCCAATTGGAATGCATACCCAAAAGGAAAAAGGGCACTGCCAGGTCCAAGAGGACTCCGATATGGCTTACAGGAGCTGTTCGGGAAGTGATCAAAAGCAAGAAAAGCTCATTTAGAAGATGGAAGGCTTGTCCGAATGAGGACAGCAGGCAGAAACATAAATTCTGGCAGAACAAATGCAAGGCAACAATCAGGAAAGCAAAGCAAGACTTTGAGGAGCGTATAGCTAAAAATACTCAGAGAAATAACAAAGACTTCTTTAAGTACATTAGAAGTAAGAACCCAACTAGGAAGGCCATTGGACCATTAGATGACAATGGAAAGGGGTTATTAAAGAGGAAACAGAGATTGCAGAGAGACTCAATGAATTCTTTGCTTCAGTATTCACTGAAGAAGACAGAGACCACATGCCCAAAACAGAGCCTATCTTTGTAGGAAGGGAAACCGAAGAATTAAGCCAGATAGAAATAACCAGGGAGGACGTTCTTGCATGTCTTGTTAAACTAAACACTAACAAATCACCAGGACCAGATGGCATCCATCCACGAGTTCTCAGGGAACTTAAAGATGAAATTGCTGATCTCCTAGCCAAAATATATAATCTTTCCATCAAATCAGGCTTTGTGCCTGATGACTGGAAGGTAGCGAATGTAACACCAATTTTAAAAAAAGGATCCAGGGGTGATCCAGGAAATTACCGACATGTCAGTTTGACATGTGTCCCAGGTAAAGTAATGGAAACCATCCTAAAAGATAGAATTAATAGGCACATAGAAGAGAAGGCGCTGCTAAAGGAGAGCCAACATGGCTTTTACAAGGGCAAATCATGCCTCACTAATTAATCTGCTGGAATTTTTTGAGAGTGTCAACAAGCATGTGGATAAGGGGGATCCAGTTGACATTGTTTATCTGGACTTTCAGAAGGCTTTTGACAAGGTCCCACACCAAAGGCTGGGAGGGAAGTAAAGAGTGGGGTCCCCCAAGGTTCAGTACTGGGACCCCTGCTTTTCAACCTCTTCATACATGATCTAGAGGTAGGAGTAAAAAGCAAGGTAGCCAAATTTGCTGACGACACTAAATTATACAGGGTAGTGAAAACTGTGAGAGATTGTGAGGAGCTCCAGAGGGATCTCGTGACACTGGGGGAGTGGGCAAAACAGTGGCAAATGAGCTTCAACATTAGTAAGTGCAGAGTGATGCATGTTGGGGCAAAAAAACCCAATTACATTTATAAACTGATGGGGTCTGAACTCTCTGCGACAAACCAGGAAAAGGATCTTGGTGTCCTGGTGGACAGCTCAATGAAGGTGTCAACCCAGTGTGCCTCAGCAGTGAAAAAAGCAAACTTAATGCTAGGGATCATTAGGAAGGGTATAGAAAATAAGTCAGCAAGTGTCATTTTGCCTCTTTATAAATCTATGGTGAGGCCCATCTGGAATACTGTGTACAGTTCTGGTCGCCATACCTCCAGAAGGATATTATGGAACTGGAAAAAGTGCAGAGGAGGGCAACCAGAATGATTAGGGGACTGGAACACCTTCCTTACCATCTGAGGCTGCAACGGTTGGGCCTTTTCACTCTTGAACGACGGTGTCTAAGAGGTGACCTGATTGAAGTTTATAAAATCATGCATGATGTGGACAAAGTGGATAAGGAAAAACTGTTTTCCCTATCACATAACACTAGAACTAGGGGACACTCCATGAAACTTTTGGGTACTAGTTCTCAAACAAATAAGAGAAAGTACTTTTTCACCCAGAGGATCACTGGTCTATGGAACTCCCTGCCAGAAGAAGTGGTAACAGCTGTCAGTCTTGACAGCTTTAAGAAACGATTAGAGAAGTTCATGGAGGACAAGGGTATCAATGGCTATAATTATGGATACTTAAGGACAAACTCGGGGTTGGAGAGATAAGCAGGATATCTCTCAATGCCATTTCCAGGGAATCCTAAGCAGGTGAAGGCATCTCCTTGGGAATACCCTGAAGGAAATGGTGAGCCACTGTGTGAGACAGAATGCTGGACTGGATGGGCTGTGGCCTGTTCCAGCAAGGCTGTTCTTATGTTCTTATGTTCACCCCGTTTCCCTAAGGGATTTCTTCCTCATAGCAAATTAATTTAGAGAAACTGAAAGAGACAGAGAAAGACTTCTAATTGTTGCTGTGGTTAAACAATTGGTTGTATGAAGCCTTGTTCGAGCTACCACAAGGTACTCAATCCTGACCTGCCTTTCATAGACATTAGTATACCCACATTACTTTCCCTCTCCCAGTTTAATTAATGCAATTTTAGTCAGTGTGGGCCTCAACAGAGGACAGTAATCAATCACCTGCATCTCAGAGAGGTATTATTATTAGCAAGGTAGATATGTAAATTTGTAGATGTTGGCTTAAATCCTACCTAGCACTCACTAGAACAGATGAATCAATAAATATGTATGTGATTCGATGGGTTTATTCTAGTTCATTCTGGGCATGAAATTAGCATATGAATATAGATAGATAGACAAATCTTTATTGTCATATGGAAAATAACAGAAAGATAAACAAGTATTTATAATTCACCATCAAAATACTATACAGGTAAGTAGCTGCAACTTCATAGTTTACTCAAATCAAAACCAGAATGAAATATAAGCCAAGAACATAATATGATCTAGATCAGAGTTACTGAAATTTGGCTCTCCAAGTGTTCTTGAACTTCAATTACCAGAAGCACAGGTCAGTACACCTACTGATCAGAACTTTGGAAATTGAAGTCCAAGAACATCTGGAGAGCCAAGTTTGAGGAGCCCTGGTCTAGATGAAGAACATTTTTACATTTCTATTACCCCCCCCCCCCAATCCTAGAAGAAAACATTTTCCACAAATATATGAATGCAAAATACAACTTTAATGCAAATAATCCACTATGCACAAAATGAAGACAGATGTTATTTAACTGTGTGGCAGAGTTCTGAATCTATATATATAAAAGAAAGATGTCCCCTTGCGTGTGCTGGATACGAATCTACACCCCTTTACTATCTGCGACCACACTGTGCACACACTTACCTTGCACATTGGAGAAGAACAACGTCAGGATGTTGAATCCAGAGAGAGGGTGTGGGCCCCACAAAATGGCAAAAACCACAGAAATTACAACCCCCATAGTGCCTTGCACGCCAAAAGGCACGAGAGGGAAGGGGGCGGGGCCTGAATGGCAGTTGGAACTTCCAACCCTTCATCCACCCCCTTCCTTCAGGACAGTCCACCTCTCTCTTACACACACACACACACACACACACTCTCTCTGTCTCTCTGTCTCTCTCTCTCTCTCACACACACACACAAAGCCTCCAAACAACCATGGTACATCCACATGTGTCTATGTGTTTGTGTGTGTCTCACAGGGAGAAGTCTGGGTTGGTATGCGTTGGGGGGGGAGGCTTCCAAGTGTCATAAATAACACACACACACACACACACACACACACACACACACACACACACACACACACACACACACACACACACACACACACACACACACACACACACACACACACACACACACACACACACACACACACACAGAGCCAAGTCTTGGCACTCAGCTAATAGCTGATACAATCCCCCTCAGTTGCACAGAAGAAGTGCTTAGAGCAACTGAACAGAAGAGCTACTAGTCTCCCAGTGCCTTACCGCTTTCCCATTAAACTGGGACTCACAGTCTCAACTCACTCTGAAACATTTTTAGGAGAAAGAATAATATTTATTTACGGACATATGCACTCATGTTAGCAACCAACTAAACAGTTCAAAAGCAACAAAACAGCTATCGACCAACAAAAGAGAAGGAAAGAATATTGAGAGGTGGGAGTAAGTGATTGGTTAATGCTGGACTGATAGACAGTCACTGCCACTCCAGCAAATTGCATGGATTTTGAAGAATTAGACATATTAGAGCAGTGGTTCCCAACATTCCCAGAAGCCTAAGACAGTACATTGGCTGATCAGTACTTTGGGAATTGACTTAGGCTTCTGGGAATTGAAGTCCAAAAAACAAAGGTTGGGAAACACTGTGTTAGAGGAACTTTTATATTTCTTTTAACAATCAACCATTAGTCTGCACTTGATCTTTGTTTGCTCATCAAGAGAAAAGGACAGGAGTTTGGTGAAGACGGAAGATAGAAGTTATGGATACTCCAATGTGACAAAAATGTTATTCCTTACCTTGCTTTTGTCTGAATATAAGCAACCTTTCAGAGCCTGCAAATTCCTCATTGGGATGTCTTACTGCTTGAAAAAACTAAATTCAAGGACAATATCTTGCCTCCTGGCAAGAATGTGGCATGCTTTACATCCCTATGCTAGGTTGTGAAATAGTCTTAGCAAGCAATCAAGAAAGAAAACAAAATTTGTTAGTTCTCAGGTTATCATAGAGGCACCAGGATGAAATCCCATGTATATTTTGCATATAAAAGTCAGAGAAAAATAATTATTGAATTATAAGATGCTGTTCCACAATTCTGTGTCTCTAAGAATGATATTTGATTGTTATTAACAAAAAAGTAAAATAATATTCTAATATCTAATTAAAAGTTTTGAATCCTGAGCTTATGTTGGTTCTTATTCACACATTTTTCTTTAACCTAAAGTATTTTCACCTTCATTCATAGCTATGTTTAGATGATTACCATTTAATGGAACCTGGGGTTCACAAAATGCGATGTGATAAACTGTCCCTGTCAAGAACAGCAATATGCAATTCCCCCTGCTCTGTTTTAAACAACCGAGTTAACTGTAATGCAACTTTTCATCACTTCCCAGTGTTGCCCATACCCTGCTCAGACAAGCTGCTGCTCTTAATGGTAACTCAGCCATGTAATCCATCTGTAACTGTTCTGTTAATGTTTATTGAAATACAGTAAAACCCTACTTACGAAAATAAGTATGTTCTGTAGGCTTTTGCTTAAATCGGCTTTTTACGTAACTCAAAGCAAACCCATAGGAAATTTTTTTTTAAACGTACAGTAATACCTCATACAAAGTCCGCTTCATACAACATCGGATCCATACAACATCACCTAATTCCTTGAAAAAAGTTGCCTCATACAAAGTCGTGTGATGTTATATGAGGCATTGGGGTTTTCCCAGGTTGCATTGTGCCTGGGCAGTATAAAAGGCAGGACACATGCATGCATTGCTCTTGTGGGTTTTGCACGAGGCAAAGAATGTTTAGGAGTGGTTTTGAGCGCGATTTTGGATTTTTTGGAATTTTTTCATCAGAATTTTTAGAAGCATTCCTGGGATTTTTGCAGCATTCTTCAGGTTCTTGGACAATCAGGGTTGTTTGACAAGTTTTTGTAATGTTTTTAGCCTTTAGACAATGATTTCTTAAAATTCTGTCAGTTTCCTGTCTGTTTCCTTGACTTTGCCTTGAGGTCTGTGCTGTTACAGTACAATATATCTCTATGGAAACGACGTTGTATGAGGCATCACGGCAAGGATTCGGACGTTGTATGAGGCATCATGGCTAGGATTTTGCATGCCTCATACAAAGTCCAAATCTGTATAAAGTCCAAACTTGTGGAACCAAGTTTGGACGTTGTATGAGGTATCACTGTAACTCGAAGCAAACCCATAGGAAAAATGTAATTTTTATGTAAATCAAGGCAAACCCATAGGGAAATGAATTTTTACATAACTCAAAGCAAACCCATAGGAAAAAGAATCTTTATGTAACTCGAAGCAAACCTATAGAAAGGAAATCATGTAAATCGAGACATGGTTTTAGCACAAAATCATTATCTAAGTTGCATTTTATGAAACTCGAGGCATATGTAAGTCATGGTTTTACTGTATTCTGATGACATCCTGTTATTATATTCACATCAGCTCAGAAGATTTAATAGATCTGGCTGGCATGCCAAATCGTGAAAATAAATTTTATTGAAATGACTGAGGCTTATTTCCAAGTGGTTAGAAGTAAGATACCTGCTGTCCAACATAAAAGCTAGGTATTTCAGAATAATTAAATAAAGGGATTAATCTTTCAAAAATTTAAGCACCCTGATATCCCACTGATTTCAATGAAGAAAGCTAATCATTCTTTCCTGTTGAAATCAGCAGGACTTGAAGGAACCATTTTACTTTCCATGCACTCCATGGATTTACTTCTGTTCCAAATTAGGCAGGTTGTTTTTCTTTCTTAACTTCAGCCTATGGAACAGTTATGGTGGTAATGAGGATGAGGATGGACATTGTTATGCATGATAACAATGCTCAGAATCTTATGGGATTGCCTGATGAAAGTCGACAGCTCAGAGGAATATTCAGCAACTCTTTATCTGGTCATTTGCTCTGTTGAAAACAATGGGGTGATTTCTGTCCCCCCCACAACAACTTGCTAAAGATCATAGAAAAATTGCACTGAAATGTTATGCCCCACCTGTTCTCAGCAGGGTATCGGCCAATATATATTAATTTGGGGGAGACAAATAAAAGCAAAAAACTCATTCATATAATTTGTTGGACAAATTATCCATGCATTGTTTTAAAGAATCCTTTCAAATCTAGCTTTGCTCAGTATCTTTTCTTCTAAACAATTGTTTATAGAAATTATTATCTAGATCCCTCCATATGTACAACTTTTTCACCATCTTTAAAAACATTTGGCTTTCAAAGATGCAAAATATGCATATCGCAGCTAGATAGAGATAGTAACACGTTTTTTCTTCAATAAGAATTATTGGAAACCTAAAGAGAAATGGGGCTCTTATACAGTAAGTTTACAATCAGTTCCGTATCATTTCCCCCCAAGAGCACAAACAGAAGGGAACTGTAATGATCACAGAAAAAGTGTTGATAGGTAGAGTGATCTTATGGCCCTACTAGTCTTTGTGGCTTTACACTATGATACATCCCAGTATGATATCCTTGCAACCCTATATCCAGTGATCCTATATTCAGCAAGCAGCAGAGGGGGTACCAGAACAGTGTGCATAAAAACAAAAGCCAAAATAGTAACTGAGACAGCCATCCTTCACAGGAGTGAGCAAATCCGCATTTTCAGTTAGTTTTTCTCCAATCTTTACTTCATCCCACACTTTCAAAGTTTTCCCATTCTTAAATTTGGTTTGCCCTGCATTTTATTTTTTAAAATCATTTTTACAAAGATTTATATGCTTTTTGGATGCAGTTTTTATATAATTTTCCTAATTCTTAAAGTCAGAATGAGCTCCCATCTTTGTCCCAGCTCCTGCCAACCTAGCAGTTGGAAAGCAAGAAATTGCAAGTAGATAAATAGGGACCACTTGGGTGGGAAGGTAAACATCACTCCGTGTCTAGTCATGTTTGCCACATGACCACAGAAATGTCTGCAGAAGCAGACAGTGCTGGCTTTTCGGCTTTGAAACAGATGAGCACCGAACCCCAGAGTCAGATACGACTGGATTTCGAGCAAGGGAAACCTTTACCTTTAAAGTCTTACTTAGTTGATGCGCTAAGTGCACTGCCCTAATATACAATTTTATATGCTACAGAACATATATCATCTGTGGCCATAGGCCAGAATGGGTAGTCTCAAGAGACCTTATGGCCATATATGTCCACATATCAGAGGGCTGTTCCTACAATCTCTTATCCTCCCATATTTTCTTACAAAAAATAAAATAAAAGGGTGGGAGGTACTGAAATGACTTCCTTGTGCTCTTGAATGACCAAAAGTGTTTCCCTTAAAATAACAATAATTTTGATATGTGAAGGTGAGGTGTTTAAAATATGGGGGGGCTTTACTTCATAGGATACACACATTTGGGGTGTGTGGATGCAAGATTGCTGTTTTGGGGACCCACATGTAACCCACCAGCTGTATGTTACTGTTGGGTCCGGTGCTTAAGAAGTATTCTGACCAGCAGGATCGGGTCAAACACAATGATTTATTATTCAGCTCATAGTACCGGACTGGGGAACATGTACAAAGTGGCTAGCTTATATACCGTGGGAATGGCAGTTACACAGGTTGATACATTTTGGCGGGCTTCCGGAGAAGTGGGAAAGTTTGTACTGACGGATCAGCTATTTTGACAGACATTTGAAAATGGTGCCTTTGCAAAAGGTGCGCAATTCCGCCGTAGACTTTACGGTGCTCATAGTGGTTATAACAAATAACGCTTGGACACAACAGTTACTGACCCATGTTTTAAGCCATTGAGAAGCATAATAATACAGATACAAAGTGATTGTGGTAGGAGAAACTGTTTAAAACTTTAACATAACAAAATGGTTTGATGTGTTGTGTGTTCTGTCATGTTATTTAATATTTGCTTGTACACCGGCCAAAGTGGGATACCACCCAAATGGGAGGTATAGAAATGTAATAAATTAAATAAATAAATAAATAAAAAATTAAAGACCCTACAAAAATTATTCTTGAAAAATGAATGCATTATGAAAAAATCTAGAAATGTATTTGAATTATTAATTCTAAGGTGTACTAATTTACTACAGCATTCATTTGAGATAAATGTAACAGCAATATCAAGAAATGTATCATCAGTACATGGTAACATGTGTAATTTACTATTCCAAGGTGATGGTACCTGTAGTGCTGGAAAAAATCTGTGCAGTATTACTGGGTCAACTTCTGGGATTTTCTATTGCTTGTTGTCTGTGTCAATGGCACTATTCTCTATGTGAACGTAGACCATCTTGAATGCTACCATTGGTATTGTCAGCATTTCAGGCTGCCCTTTGTTATGTAAAGTTGGGCATCATTTTCCTGCTTTTAATGCGGGCAAAACCTAGCAGTTCGAAAGCAAGAAATTGCAAGTAGATAAATAGGGACCATTTTGGTGGGAAGGTAAACAGTTTTCCGTGCGCTCCAGTGTCTAGTCTCGCTTGCTACATGACCATGGAAACGTCTGCAGAAGCAGACAGCACTGGTTCTTTGGCTTTGAAACAAAGATGAGCACTGAAACCTAGAGTTGGATATAACTGGCTTTCAAGCAAGGGGAACCTTTCAATATCAGGCCATTTCTTGGTATTTTGATTCATGGATACAGAAGCACAATATCCCACGTGCATAAACTAGAGGTATTTGATGAACTGAATATGGTCTTCAAACATTTCAGAAAGTAATATATCCTTTTTAGGTATCTTACTTGGCCAGTTCTTCAGTATTATGTGAAATTAGTGGGGAGGGGAAAGGGTAGATGAATCGAAAATACAATAGGTTTTGGTTCATCATTTAATGTTCCTCCCCCCAAAATATCAAAATAGGCAATCCCAAACTATAGTTAGCATTTCTAGTTCTGCACAGAATCTCTTTTCCTCCCATAAAGAAGACTCCAAAATTTCCTTTGTATTCCATCATTGCTTGATTTAGTTTCCTCCAATTATTGTTGAAATATTTTCTTCTTCTTCTTTACTGGTGATTTATACTTGTTTCACATTCATTTTCCGGGTACCCTTTCAATCTTTTTTGTTTGGATTTCTTTATAAATGTTATCGTCTCTTTTTTCATTTCCCTGCAGTCCCCATCAAATCACGTATATCTGTAGAGTCTATTATTACTTTGAACACAGAGAGCTGCCACTAGTAATGTGAGGATAGGGGTGATCTCATCTCATTACAGATCATCTGAGTATCATAAGGTTGTTCCACTGCTTCCCATCTCAGACCTAATAATTGGTTGCTCCATAGTATACAAGTTATGCTCTTAACTAAGTACCTTGACTATTTCATTTTTAATAGCCCATGATTCTGA
This sequence comes from Bradypodion pumilum, assembly GCA_035047305.1. Lineage (NCBI taxonomy): Eukaryota > Metazoa > Chordata > Lepidosauria > Squamata > Chamaeleonidae > Bradypodion > Bradypodion pumilum. Next base: position 184,077,931 of record JAWDJD010000001.1, on the reverse strand, counting down.
CCTTTACCTTACGCTCTGTGCCCAAATGGAAAAGCTGGTTGGTTAAACTAATTGAAACTCAAGGGGTTAGATAGTCACTGGTAGTGACTAGCATAATGCAGTGGAGATGCAACTTCCTGATCTATCCTCCCAATCACAATTTAAGCAGGTTAATTAACATTTCAGTAGAAGGGAGGAAAAAAACACCACATTGTTCTATCTTTTAAATCTCCTTATTCCATTATCTTTTACTGGGGATTTATCCAGACCTAGTACAAAAGACTAGTCTCTTTCTACAAAGTAGGAAAATTATGGGGAAAAATCAAGATGACTCATTTGCGTATTTGAAAGCACATCATCAAGGACATGCCAAATAATCTCTACAGTTACGTAGCATCTTTGCCGAGAGATATAATCATGGAGGTAAACCCTGAAACCCAGCTTCCAATATTGTAGAACCAGTGTTCATCTATACCTGTGAGTCAATCAGTGGCCAAAATCTCTAGCAAAACCTCAGTTACCTTTATTTATATGTTAAATTTTAAAAATGTAATCTTAACCTATAAAACCAAGGGTTAACCGTTGGAACTTGCTATAGGTTCCTACAGCTGGCCCTACTTGCCTGCACTCACCCTTCGGGGACACGGGCGGACTGGGTCCGCAGGTCAACCAAGGATTGAGTAAAGCGGCAGTGGGGCAACAGCCCCACAAACGCAAAAAAAGGAAACAACTTCATTTCCCAACGTTTTTTGCGCCGCGCTGCACCACAACCAATCAGGCTGAGAGGTGGGAGCACAAAGAAGGTGGGGAAATGCGGCGCGGCCAATCAAAAACGAGCCGCACGAAAAAAAAGAAGCACAAAGGGAAAGCACAAATGAAAAAATACAATCCCCAGTGTCCTGCACGCCGTGAGCGTGCAGAACTCTGAGAAAGCCAGCGCGTCCCAGGGAAGCCAGCTCCCGGTAAGTAAAGCCCCCCCCCGCCGCTGGGCTTCCTTACTGTGGGCCGCAAGGCAGCCCACGGTAAGGAAAGCCCCCACACACACCGCCGCTGGGCTTCCTTACCGCGGGCCGCAAGGCAGCCTACGGTAAGGGAAGCCCACCCCCCCCACTGCTGGGTTTCCTTACCACGGGCCGCAAGGCAGCCCCCGGAAACAGAAGCCCACCCCCCACCCCCGCTGGGCTTCCTTACCTCGAGCCAGGCAGGGAAGCCAGCCCCCCTCTCTCTCACACACACACACACACACACACACACTCACAGCTTCTCTTTCTCTCTCTCTCTCTCTCACACACACAGCTTCTCTTTCTCTCTCTCACACACACAGCTTCTCTTTCTCTCTCTCTCTCACACACACACAGCTTCTCTTCCTCTCTCTCTCTCTCACACAGCTTCTCTTTCTCTCTCTCTCACACACACACAGCTTCTCTTTCTCTCTCACACAGCTTCTCTTTCTCTCTCTCACACACACACAACTTCTCTCTCTCTCTCACACACACACAGCTTCTCTCTCTCTCTCACACACACAGCTTCTCTTTCTTTCTCTCTCTCTCACACACACTCACATATTCCTCTTCTGCTCCTTTCCCTAATGAGCTCTCTCTCTCACACACACACAGCTTCTCTCTCTCTCTCACACACACACACAGCTTCTCTTTCTCCCTCTCACACACACACAGCTTCTCTTTCTCTCTCCCTCTCACACAGCTTCTCTTTCTCTCTGTCTCCCTCTCTCTCCCACACACAGCTTCTCTTTCTCTCTCTCACACACAGCTTCTCTTTCTCTCTCTCACACACAGCTTCTCTCTCTCACACACACACACAGCTTCTCTCTCTCTCTCTCTCTCACACACACTCACACATATTCCTCTTCTACTCCTTTCCCTAATGAGCTCTCTCTCTCACACACACACACACACACAAACAAACACACACACAGTTTCTCTTTCTCTCTCTCTCTCTCTCTCACACACACACACGACACTCCTGCCTTGCCATAAATTTTTAATATGTGTGTTGGTGATTGGAGTGGTATTCTATGGGTGGTGGTGGTTGTGCACACCCAAAACCACTCTTAACCAGCAACACACACTTTTGAAAAAAGACACATTATAAAACATTATTTGGTAAAATAAAACAAGGAAAAAATTATATCATCCTTTGCTCTTTTTTTAATCCCCCCCCCCCAAAAAAAACACCACAACTGATCACAGTTTATAACAGCCCGGCAACGCCATCCTCCTCAGTCCACACAACTCCGTGCCCATTGTATCTACAATGCCATCTAGCCATCTCATCCTTGGCCATCCCCTTTTTCTTTTGCCCACCACCTTCCCCAGCATTAAGGCCTTCTCAAGTGAATCCTCTCTTCTCATTTGATGTCCAAAATACTTCAGCTTCATCTTTACTATTTGACCTTATAATGAGCACTCAGGGCTAATCTACTATTGACCTATTTGTTCTTCTCATTGTCCAAAGGACTCTCAAAACTCTCCTTCAGCACCACATCTCAAAGGCATCTATTTTTCTTCGCTCAGCCTTTCTAATGGTCCATTAAAAAACCCTCATTTTAAACAGCCCGGCAATGCCGGGCAACCTCTGCTAGTATATATATATATATAGATAAAAGGCAATTCAATTCAGTTATAGACAAATAAATAAGTTCTTCCATAAATCAGCATTTGATACAGGAGAAGAGATGTTCTTTTCATTTCAGTTTATAAAGTCTGTGAATGGGTACCTGGTTTCATAAATCTGAGTTACAACACCATTTCCTTGCTCAGCCTAGACTTTAGCAGTTAGTTTATCCATGAGTCCTAAATACCTGTGCGATGTGTGTGGCTGTGGTGGGTGTGGGTTGTGTGTCAAGCATGTGTCGGGTGTGTTGTTTCGGACGTGGTATTGTGATTGTGTTGTGTGTGTTGTGATTGTGTGTGTATATTGTGTGTGTGTGGGTATATTGTGTGGATGTGTCCTGTGTGGGTGTGTATTGTGTGGGTTTGCTGTGTCGTGTGCAATGTGTGTGGCAGTGGTGGGTGTGGGTTTTGTGTCGAATGTATGTTATGTGTGGGAGTGTGTGTATTGTGTGGAGGTGTTGTGTGTGTTGTGTGTGTTGTGCCACGTGTGATGTGTGTGTGTTGGTTTGGGTTTTATGTCGAGTGTGTGTTATGTGTGGGAATGTGTGTATTGTGTGGTGGTGTTATGTGTGTCGTGTCGTGTGTGATGTGTGTGGCTGTGGTGGGTGGGAGTTGTGAGTCATGTGTGTGTGTCGTGTGTGCATGTTGTGTTTGTGTGTATTGTGTGTTTGGGAAAACCACCAACACAAAATTCATACCTGCCCGGCAAGGCCAGGCAAAAAATGCTAATTACATATATGGGTCACACAGCATGGTGTAGTTGATAGAGTAGTGGACTAGCCTGAGTTTAAATCCCCACTCTGCCATAGAAGCTCTGTGGAGTGTGGAACTGGTAAGAGCATTCTTTAAATATACTACAGTAGAACCTCAGATAATGTCCAAACTCTGTTCCACAAGTTTGGACTTTATCCAATTTTGGACTTTATCTGAATCAAAATGGGCGATGAATCGGATAACGTCCAAAAATGGACTTTATCTGAGGTTCCTATATCAAATACCTCAGATAACGTCCATTTTTTAAAGCATTTTTGGACTTTATGTGATGCATCATGTGTGCATGAAAACTGCGACTTTATCCGAATTGGACTTTATCTGAATCAGACTTTATCCGAGGTACCACTGTACTTACCTTGAAAGCCCTACCAGGGTCGCTACATGTCAGTTCCAAGTTGACGGCATGTAACAACACATTATATCTCAGTTCCTATTCCTTAATTCATATGTTCTTCCCCAAATGTTGTTTTTAATGGTGGTCCCCATCTTCACCTCTCTTTTGGTTTCATATATTGTCCAGCTGAGATTATATAATAAGAAGGTCAAATTTGGTTTTTCTTATAGAATTTGCTTTTTGATTGGAAAAATCAATTCAAAAATTCAGAGAATGACAGCTGTGTTCAGATTGTCTATTGGTACAAATGCACACAATTTGGTAAGTTTGCATGAAAACAAGAATGAATTTTATTTCTCCACCTCCCCTTAAGTCATGTTCTTTTTAAAGTCACTTGCTGATTTTATCTCACCATTGCCCTGTGTTGTTCAGACAGCCTCAAATCAATGCACAACAGCAGTTGAACGATCTGATAATGCCAGCCATGTAATAAAATTATGGCAAGACCATCACAGATTTGCTATTATTGCATTATCCCTCAACTGAGAGCCAACTGGCAAAACAGACAGGAAAGCAACAAATTAGAGTGACAATCTCCAGTATTTTTTCTTCTTCAGACAAGGGACTTTGAATCCTTGGGCAATGCGAACACAGCTTGAAAACAATTCCCTATTGGCTACCGACTCCAGACATGCAGAAAGAGATCTCTTTCGAGTTCTGCTGGATGCAGATAGTGTTGAAATATGTAGCAACCCAGCATGTTATGCCTTTCCTAAGTTACTAACACAATTGTTCACATGACCCTCTTAGAAGAAGAAGAAAAAATATCTCTAGGAAAACTAACGTGATTGTTTGCTTGTTCTAAATTAGCCAATCAAGAAGCTTCTTGTAATTCTGCCTTTTGGGGGGTGCTTAAATTTCACTCTGAGATAAATGTTTATTCTTCTCAGCCATATAGAACAGAGTGAAAAACATTAATGCATTATTATTTTTTTACCATTTATTAGATTAAATGATGTTTCTGTTCACCAACTAACAATACTATGCTTTCATGTCAAGATTCTGAACACAGTTTATGAAGGAAATATTATTTCATTTTCCTATTGTCTGACTAATCATTTGGCTGGTCAACTTAGATAGAGGGAAACTCTTGGAAAATTGTATTTATAATTTTAAGCATGAAACCTTCCTTGTTATCAGTGGTGGGCATCAGCAGGTTTGCACCAGTTCGCCAGAATCGGTAGCAGAAATTCTGGCTGGCCCCGCCCATCCAAGTTTCAAAACAAAGTACAGTAAAACCCCTACTTACGAAAAAAGTCCATTCCGTAGCCTTTTGCTTAAATCAATTTTTTTTGTAACTCGAAACAAACCCATGGGAAAAAATATTTTTTACGTAACTCGAAGCAAACCCATAGGAAAAATGAACTTTTTATGTAAATCGAAGCAAACCCATAGGAAAAAGAATCTTTATGTAACTTGAAGCAAACCCATATGAAATCATGTAAACTGGGACATGGTTTTAGCACAAAATCATTATGTAAGTTGAATTTTATGTAACTCGAATTTTATGTAACTCAAGGCATTTGTAAGTCGGGTTTTACTGTAGTCCTAATTCGGGTGCAACACGGCTTTCCCGTAGCCATGCCCAAGATACCACACCCACAGTGTGGTAGTAATTTTTTTTGGAGCCCACCACTGCTACTTATTGTTATTATTATTTGCTTTGAAACTATGAAGCTCAACAGATAGAAGACACATATTACTAACTAGAGGAAAATAGGAAGAATCCACGAGACTCTTTGAAAATTTCAGATTCCACTGTAAGAACAAGACACTCATGAAGCTGGGCTAGATGTGATTGCGCTGTAGCTCTTGCCTTTTCTTTTCATACAAGATAGAATGCAACATGTAGAAGCAGAAATCTGGCAGATGGCAAGAGCTTTCATCAAGCACTGTCTGATTGCTCAGTGGGAAAGCATCACTAAAGGGGATAGGTGAAGGGAGTTTTTAGCAATACCACAGGAAAGATCTCTCGAGGCAAAGATGTTTGTTTGTCTTGCATCCCAGCGACTGAGATTCAAAATAGGGGACAGTGGGACTGACCTGAGCCTCCTGCTCCACAGAATAAATCTAGACAGTCACAGGACCAGAAAGGAGTAGAAAGAAGAGGATTTGGTATTGTTGGCTCAGGGTGGGGCTGCCTAGGACACACCCTATCAACTATCCTGCTCCTGGCATGACATGCTTTATATAATCATATAGACCAGATATGAAGAGAACCTGCTTGGGACTATCTACTAAAAGAAGTGCTTTAGGCTTGTGGTGATGCCTTAATCTTTGAAAGGAAACAGGCTGATAATAGTCACATACTGTATCAGCAGAGAGGAGTGATAAGGGGCCATTCAACAATTACGTGATCCTTGAAGGGGGGAGGGGTCTGCCATCTGAATTACGGAAAAATTATGTGGGGGTGGGGAGGGGGAGGGGGTCTGCCATCTGAATTACGAAAAAATTACATGGGGGCGGGGAGGGGAGGGGGTCAGGTCAAAGATTACGTAACTCATTTGGAGCTGTTGTGCATTAAGCACCAATACTGTAGTGAAAAGCTCTGAAAATTAAAGTTTTGATACAAAAGCTCTAGATTACATAATTTTAAAGGGGGATGGGACCTAAACTAAAATTATGGTCGGATTACATGGGGGTGTCAATTTCTCCCCAAAAATGGATCACATAATTGCTGAATGGTCCCTAAAACAGTGATCAGGTCCATATTACAGAGAGCAGAACAAGGATCACTGGGTAAGGCTGTGACTCAATGACGGCCAGGGATGTCTTTCACTGCCCTCTCCTCCAAGTCAGTTATACCCCTTTTTATGTTCTTCCCATTGGTCATCAGTCCCCATTGTGTGTGTGTGTGTGTTCTTCCCCAGCAGACTTCCTTGTCAGTCTTCCTGTTCCACACTACCGCAGCTGTGTAGTGGCATTTATAGTTGCTTCTTCTTCTTAAAATGGCATAAATTCAGGCATTGTGGTGGTGAATCTACTCCTACAACTTTTACAAAAGACAAATGAGATGGCTGGACCAAGAACAGAGTCATCGTGACACAAGCTCAGCATTTGGTTGAACAAAATCAGTGAGGAGAGAAAGTGGGATTGGCAAGTGTTGCCTAGAAATGTGTTGACCTTTCCATTCATGTAGAGCCCTCTGCTTTTCTGACTAGTACATGACAGATGGCAGGGTAACAGGCGCCTCTTCCTCCTGCTGCATCCTCTTGCTGCCTCTGCTAGGTGTCTGTCACATACCTCGGAAAGGCACGAGAGCTGTGGGATGGCAAACAGAGCACCACAATAGAGGAATAGCTTTCCTAGATGTCGCAGCCTTGCAAGTTGCAGAATATCTGCCTTCCCATTCCAGCTGCTGCTCCGATCTTCTGAAAGCTAGAGTATTGTCCAGGCCCTATTCAGAAGACATGCAGACTATGGTAACCACAGTTGAAACTGAAACAGACTCACACTTAAGGGGGCATTCAACAATTACATGATCCTCGAGGGGGGAAGGGGGTCTGCCATCTGAATTACGGAAAATTACGTGGGGGCGGGGGTCAGGTCAAAGATTACATAATCCATTTGGAGCTGTTGTGCTTTTGAAACATTACACTTTCTTAGGTTTAAAAATGTTCTCTGGGAATTTTGATCTGATTTGAGATTATTGAATCCTCACTGATACGTTCTGCATTAGGCACCAATAGTGAAAAGCTCTAAAAATTAGAGTTTTGATACAAAAGCTCTGGGTTACATAATTTTAAAGGGGGGTGGGGTGGTTTCATAGCAAAAATTATAGTCGGAGTACATGGATCACGTAATTGTTGAATGGCCCCTAAGTGCTTGGTTGACAGTGGAGATCACCACCTGAGTACTTCCTGCCCAGTGTGATCATCTCCTAGTGATTGCTCACCCTGATGCCTTTGCTTGGTGATGCACCTACTGGAGAAGACAATATGGTCACTAGGATAAATTAAACATATACACAGATGTGCACTTCTGTCTTGGCACCTGCTGCCATTGAAGAACTCATGTATATTAAGCAACACCAGAAAAAGGTACTGTTGTGCTTGGTGTTTTAAAACAAAGGTTCACCTTGGCTTCACTGGGTCACAGAAGGAACATACTCATTTTTAGGATCTTAGGGTCTGCTGAGATTCTGGGTTTACAAATTGGATATTTATCTGGCATCCCCTGTGTAGGAAACACTTTTAAAAGCTGTAAAGCAATGGAGGGTTGTAATGTCTGGATTTGGTTTCCTTAGGTTGCAGACTGGCGCAAGACGTTCTGCTTCCATGGGTGTTGGATAGCCTTCTGTTCCCATATGTTGTCTGTGCAAGAGTATGTGGCATACATAGTTCTTCCAACTTTATTTGGAGTAGCATAACATTACACCATTGTCAGGGGCATAAATGAGACCTGAGCAAGTATTAGAATCATCCTAAATGTCACCACTCCCACACTGTATTCCAGTGCAATCCAGGTCTCACTCTTTGCACTGCCATTGTTCCAACAAATTGAAAGGAATGAGTACTGCTGTTGTAACCCTTCCTCCAACCTGTCCATGTGGTGCTGTGTTGATGTGCCAGTGCAAAGCTGTCTCCTCAGAGCCCATGCTTTGCATGTAGAAGGTCCCAGATTCAGTCTTCAAGTGGGTCTGGAAATAATTCCACTTGGGAACACTGTAGGGATGGGGATGGCATGTCATAGTCAATAGTTTTGACGAAGATGGACTAATGTTCTGAATCAGCATTAGAAAGGAAAGAGCTATGTGGATCTTGTGTAAAATCTCAAAACAAGGGAGGGTGATGCCCTTGCTAGGTCACTAGTTTCAGTAGAGGATTGAGATTCACCATCTGCCAAAATAAAACAAAATCGAGATAGTAAATAACTCCTAGCAGAACACAGTTTGTCTCTCCTAGACAACCGAGTACTTATTTGGGATAATTTTATTTTGTATATGCCTTGCTTTTCAATTAGGATTAGCCTTCAAAACAACTTATATAATTGAAAGCTCACAAAAATACCATATTTTAAATATATTTATTTCTGATCATTGTTAGTCAATGTCATAGGATGGCCAGGCCTCTTCTCAGTATCTATACAGTAATACCTCATACAAAGTCCGCTTTATACAACATCGGATTCACACAACATCGCCTAATTCCTTGAAAAAAGTTGCCTCATACAAAGTCGTGTGACGTTGTATGAGGCATTGGAGTTTTCCCAGGTTGCATTGTGCCTGGGCAGTATAAAAGGCAGGACACATGCATTGCTCTTGTGGGTTTTGCATGTGGCAAAGAGTGTTTAGGAGTGGTTTTGAGCGCGATTTTGGATTTTTTTGAATTTTTTCGTCAGAATTTTTAGAAGCATTCCTGGGATTTTTGCAGCATTCTTCAGGTTCTTGGACAATCAGGGTTGTTTGACAAGTTTTTGTAATGTTTTTAGTCTTTAGACAATGATTTCTTAAAGTTCTGTCAGTTTCCTGTCTGTTTCCTTGACTTTGCCCTGAAGTCTGTGCTGTTACAGTACAATATACTGGCCAGGAGGGCCTTCGCCCAACTTCGGGTGATTCTCCAGTTGCGCACGCTCCTGGACCGGGACTCTTTGCTCATGGTCACTCATGCTCTGGTGACCTCTAGACAAGATTATTGTAATGCGCTCTACATGGGGCTGCCCTTGATGACCATTCGGAGACTGCAGTTGGTCCAGAATGCAGCGGCCCGGGTGGTGATGGGGTGTGGACGTTATGCCCATGCCTCACCACTGCTTCGGAAGCTGCACTGGTTACCCGTTTGCCTCCGGATGCAATTCAAGGTGCTGGTTTTGACCTTTAAAGCCCTATATGGTAGTGGGCTAGGTTACCTTAGAGATCGCATCGCCCTAAGGACATCTGTCCGTCCAACCAGAGCGGACCGGAGGGGCTCTCTAATAGTGCCATCGGCCAGGGGGGCTCGCCTCTCTGGCACAAGGAGAGCCTTCTCTGTGTCCGCACCAGCCCTTTGGAACCTCCTGCCAGTAGAACTGCGTCTCCAGACGGAGTTGTTGACCTTTAGAAAATAACTAAAAACCTGGCTGGTGGGCCAAGTTTGGGGTGCAGGTGGAGGGTTGGCTTCCGTTGGGTGGTTAATATAGGGGAGGATGCCTGCCCCACGGTTTCTTCGGTTCCTGCACCCCTCTCTTTTTAGGGGTGGGTTCTTATTGCTGGTTTTTATCTGCTTTATTTGTTTTTATCTGTTTTTACCCACTGTTGTGAACCGCCCGGAGTCGGCTTTGGCTGAGTGGGCGGTATAGAAATGTAACAATAAATAAATAAATTGATGAGGCCAAACAAGCTAAAACTGAAACCTGATAAGATGGAGGTCTTGCTGGTGACTAGTTAGTCAGATTCAGGAATTGGGATTCAGCACGTTCTAGAAAGGGTTGCCCTTCCTCTGACAACTTTGGAGTGTTCCTTGATTCTGTACTAGTGCTCGACATATGGTGTCGAGAAATCACAGAGAAATCACTTGTGTGCAAGAACTATGTTTGTGCAAGAGATGCTATCCTTTACTATAGACCAGTGATGGTGAACTTATGGCCCATGTGCCAATGGGGGCACTCAGAGCCCTCTCTGTGGGCATATGTGCCATTACCTCTGTGGGTACATGTGCCAAACTCTGGCACAGAGTTTGCCCCACCCCTCTGCCCAGCAGGCCAATGGGAGTGCTTCCTCCCTCCCCCCAGCACAGAGTTCACCTCTTCCCTCAGCACAGAGTTCATCCTGCCCCTCTGTTTGGGCACTCAGTCTCTAAAAGGTTCACCATCACTGTTATAGACTACTCCTGAATAGAAGTTCAATAAAATACTAGCTTACATGTCTTAAAATTGCTATTCCAGTGATATTTCTGGTCATTCTGACCATAAACTAATTCTGTGGTTTTGATGCATTCATAACTGCCTGGCTTTATAGCAAATTTAAATGGGCATATTAAATTATATGTCTTGTTCACTTATTTTTCCTGGTTTTCTGTTTGGTGGCAGTGAGGGAAAAATCAGCCATATCTCTTATCTGTGTGTATTAGTTTATTAAAAATGATCTTAAGGTAGAGTAGGACATTTTCAAGCCACAATTCAGATCCTTGCAGGCAGCATGGTTTATAGAGATACCATAGAAATATCCTGAGCTAACTAGATTGCAGGGGTGGTGGTGATGGTATTGGAGCAAAATAAGCATGCAGAAGCACAGTTTTTCATAGTAGACCTTGACAGAATTAAAAATGTTGCTCCAAGCTAGTTGAAAACTTTGGGAATTTGGGAGAGGTCTTCTTCTTCTTCTTTACTTCCTCTTTTACCTCTTCAGATATAGAGGGATTGGAGAAGGGAAGAAGGCTGAAATGTTAGGGAATAGCATGTGGGAGGCAAAATGCTAATTACGTTGTGAACCGACTAGAGTGCATTAAATGCTATGGGGCGGTATATACATGTAATTGCTTTTGCTATTGCTTTTTCCAGTGATTCAAAAAGGACAAATAATTAAACCCAGCCAAGGGAACTGCCGAAAAATTTCCCCTATTCGTAGTTACACTAGATCGTATTTTAAAAGCATCTCAGTATTTGTTTACTAAAGTCTCACGACTTTAAAACTCATTGTCCTTGTAAAGAAATACGTCATTGGGACCTCAGATGTATTTGTCATAATAGCATAAGAATGAAGAGAGATTATTAAAAGAACTATTAGCCTTAAGGGGACATGTCAGTATCTGACTTCACTTCTGCTAGGGAGACTGCTGCCGTATCTGTTCTCTCCAATGCAATAAGGCAACACCAAGGGTCTTGGAAGATAAGCACCAAATTTGCACTCCCAACTCCCTCAGCCTTAGAACAGAATCATTAAATATTATCAGAGAACCAAGAAGTGAGAAGATGGCTTTAGTGCCAAGATTATTTGAAGGTCACACAGTCTACATGGAGATAAATTTATTTCTTCTTCTTCTTCTTCTTCTTCTTCTTCTTCAAGTGCTGTATCCGATTCCATATATTGGCTATCATCAAGGCAATTAGCCATGAAGATTGTCCTGGGAGCAATATAATGCAGTGGCCTTCCATTTGCCCTCCACATCATAGTGTGACACCCGTACCACTGATCCAGTTCCATGGGTCACTTTCTGATCCTGAGCCCTTTTGGCACACAAAGTCCTCATTGCTTCCAGGCCAGTATTGATGAAGCTGCTGCCCTCCATCAAGATGGATTCAAGTGGGATTTAATCCATTTGGGAACCATCACCCTTCCCTGTGGAATTCGCCACTCAAGTCTGTTAGTCTTCAGAGTTGCCAGGTTAGTTAACCACTGCTTGACAATCAGTGTCAAGTCTACTCTATTACCATAGCAGGATAACCTGGCCAGAATGGAATAAGTTACAGGGGGTAATCAGAGAGCATGAGGTATCTACGTGAAGCAACACGAGGCACAGATAAAGCACAACATGAGATACGAGGCAAGCAAGGAGGCCAAACATCCATAGCAAGCTAAATGGATCTGGTTAACTAATCATAGGCTATAAACACCCAAGATATTCCAGTACTTTGCTTTTCTCATGCTAAAGGCAGTACTGCAACTCTAATTAGCATCCCTTTTCCTTAACCTTGGTAATCCAGGACAAAGAAAAGAAAGGCAGGTCTTCTGGGAACTCAGATGTGGCCTGGGTCATTTCACATTTTGAGCCCCTCTATTTTTCTTTAAAAGACCCTTAAAACTAAATATAAAAAGCACAACATGTTTGTGTGTGTTGGGTGGGGAAAGTTGTCTTAAAAACAACCTTTCTTCCAGAGATGTCAGGACATCCCATCTGGCATGGGGAAAAGGGAAAGATCCATACTTGGAACTTTAGTCTATAAGAAATGTAATGAAAATTTGTCATATCCCTAATATGCCTGGCAAAACGGCATAGGGAAACTGCACGTGTGCATAACCATTCACAGTCAATGTTCAACGTAAGTCTCTTGAGCTACAGACATGTGCTTCAGAACTGTGCCCAAGGAGAATATATGTAACAGTATCAGGAACCACATGTCAGATTGCAACTTGCATCGGTCTTAGCCAGCAATACTAATGGTGAAGCATAACCTAATGTAACCTAATGATGTCTAGAGGGATGTACATTCTCAACTCTGGTATATCGTGTTCTTTCTGTGCAGCCTCAGTAAGTGCAGGCATGCCTCTAAGTGTGACCATCTTGATGACTGCAGCTTAAGATGAAATGAAAAAAGAAAAGGCATATTGGTTTTGAGCTTGAATTTGTGGCCACAATTTTAGTAATGCACAACATGGGGAAAAATAGCTGGCAAGTACAAGAAGTGCAAGAAAAAAAGCCCTGATGGCACAGTGGTTAAACTGCTGTTATAGAGCTAAAACATTGTGAGTTTGATCCTGACGGGGAAGCAAGGTTGACTCAGCCTTCCATCTTTCCGAGGTCAGTACCCAATGTGTGTGTGTGTGGAATGCTAATTAACTTGTGAACTGCCCAGAGAGTGCACTAAGCACTTTGTTTTTATAAAGAACTAGCATATTTTGCCCGGTGGTGCCGGGCTTTTTAAAATTGTGTTGGATAGTAAAGGGTTTTTTTTTTCTTGAACCAATGGTGCTGGGCTATTTTAAATGGTGTTGTAAGGTTTTGTGATTTTGTGGCTTCGAGGCTCTGCGTCCGCCTGTGGCGGACTTGCGCTCCCAGTGGGGGTTTTTTTGGTTCTTTTTGTTTCTTTCTTTTTTATTTTTGCGTGCTGGCTTCCTCAGTGCCTGGCTCTTTAAATTGGTTTTTGAAGATTTTTGTTTTATGTTTATGCAAATTTTATTTTATTTTAATTAATTTAATTTAATTTAATATTATTTAGTTTAAAATTTAATAATTAGTTTTTAAAATGTTTATTTTTACGCATTTTTATTTTTTGCTTTGGGTTTTTGGTTTTTTTGGGGGGGTCTGTGTGTTTTTTCTGGTTTCTTTTTGGCTGTTTTTGTGTTTCATTTTTGGATTTTTGTGTGTTTTTTATTGTTTTTGGTTTGTGTTTTTGTGTTTATTTTTTCAGGGGGGTTGGCTTTCTTTCCTGCGGGCCATGCTGGCTGGCCCTTGGGAAGGAAGGGCAATGGCGGGGGGTTTGCTTTCTTTTCCACGGGCCATGCTGGCTGGCCCGTGGGGAAGAAGGGCAGTGGCGGCAGGGGGTTTACTTGTATTTTTGCGTGCTGGCTGGCCCTTCAAAGGGAAGGACAGCGGCGGCGGGGGGGGGTGTTCTTTTTTTTCCATGGGCCATGCTGGCTGGCCCGTGGGGAAGAAGGGCAGTGGCGGGGTGGTGGTGGTTTACTTGTATTTTTCGCACACCGGCTGGCCCTTTGAACGGAAGGGCAGCGGCGGTGGGGGGGGGTTTCTTTTTTTTCCCCACGGGTCATGCTGGCTGGCTGGCAGCGGCAACGGAATGGCAGCGGCGGCGGGCGGTTTTTTTTACTTTTATTTTTCACGCGCCGGCCGCCTCAGCGTTCTGTGCGCTAATGGTGCGCAGGACACTGGGGCTTGTAGTTTTGGCTGCGCGTGTTTGCTTACTGCAGCGGTTTTTCCCCTGCGGCTTTTTTTTGATTGGCCGCGGCGCATTTCCGAACGTTTCTTTTGCCACGCCGCTCAGCCTGATTGGCTCTGGCGCGGCGCGGCGCCAGGAACGTTGGGAATTGAAGTTCCCTTTTTTTGTTTGCGACTGGGGGGCTCCTGCCCCCGGGTCGAAAATTTCAACCTGACAGTTACCTGCGAACCGGGTTCGGGCGAGTGAACGGAGGCCCATTACGGGCTAGTGGGGCCTGGTGCAACATCCTTTGTCACATTCCAACGGTTAACACACCATTTTATAGGTATAGATGTGTATAGACAGCCAGGCAAAGGCATCAGCATAAACAGAAACAGAAAATGCCATGTAGCATTGTGCAAAGAAGAATTGAAAAACCAAAGAATCTGAGAAGCAGCATAATGTAGTAAATAGTAATCAGCCTTGAGCTGGGGAGGCCTGGGTTCCAAACATCTCCTTCATCCACAAAGTTCAAAGACCATAACCTGGTGAGGACCAAAATGGGATAGCCCACTTCAAGTTCTGTAAAGGCTTTCTACTCCATCTATCTTTTGTCTATCTATGGATGGGACTCATAAACTACAGTATTACACATGGCTGTTTTGAGGTCAGAAGTAAGTCCCGTGGAGTTACTTACTTCCAGGAAAGTGCAGGCAGGCCTTCACCCGCAGGTTCAGGAAGGGCCTGTTCCGCAATGGATTCCCAACATGTGGAATACACTGGCAGCACAAAATGCAGCTCAGCCATACACTCTTGGATATGACAACCAGAGGAACACACACACACACACACACACACACACACACACACACACACACACACACACACACACACACACACACACACACACACACACACACACAAAACAGGAATCACAACTCCCATCCATACTTCTGTTTTTGATGGTCTTCAGAGGAAGTTAAATGGCTACAAATGATGGGTTTTAGAAATTCACCACTGCATGCTGCAGATGACAAGAGAAGGAATCAATTGGCCCACAGCTCTTTTAGATTGGCAGCCCTAGCTTGATGGATTGAGGCAATGAAAAACACTCCATGTGCAGTTCAGAGTTATGGTGTGGTGTTAGCATCCAACCCAGCTCCCATTAAGGAGGTGCTGACATCAGTAGAGGATCAACTTGACAGCAAAATATTCTTTGAAATGTATACCTTTGTGGTTTTCTGTGCTGGCAATGAAAATGTTGCTGTCTGGATACAGGAAGAGTCTAGAGTTCTCCACACAGACTAGCCTTTATATGAACGAATGAGCATTTTTACAACCAAGGGCTTAGAGTGTCTCTGATAGCAAATTCCTGTGCATGTTTATTCCAGAGAAACCCATGGCTATTCAATGGACTTTACTTTCAGATAATTATGCATAAAATTGCATCCTTTGTCTACAAGGATAAGATGGTTTCTTTAAAAGGTAAACCACACTGTCCTTTAAAAAAAATCAAATCAAATGCACTGTATAGCCAAAGTCAGTTTTACATCTATATTACAAAACATATAAATCTCAAGCTTTACAATCCAATTGTTCCTGTAAAATAACACCCCTATATTGTCTGTATGTCTGTCTTTTGCAAACAGCATTCAAAAATCAAATGTGCATGAATATGCTCTAGGTGGAATACACATAGAGAGTTTAGTGTATGGGACCAAAGACAACAGAACAGCCGAAGGGTTGGCTTAACACAGGTTTATTGCATGATGATCCGGTGGAGCATGAGGTAATAGCGGTGATACATCTCAATATATACAGTAGCCCTATACATTTGAATCTTGTAGCACGGTAGCTCATTGGCTGCTACCGGCGTGGCCTCGCCCAGGCACGCCTCTTTTCCTGCTGCTGAATGCAGATCTTTCTTCTGCTGCTGAATGCGGGGAAGGTTTTCCCGCGGCTGTCCGTGATTGAGCAATGTGAACCATGTGAGACTGAACGCTCGCAGCTGCCCTCTATGGGCTGCCTGCTCGCGTTCCTTACAGCTGAGATACCTTGTATTTGGAGTGGTTACATTCTTGCCTTTACAGTACAATGAACATGCAATCATACATACATAACATCCCTCCCCCCTAGGACGGGACGAAGTCCCGCAACCATTGTGGCTTGCCGCACGTGTGCTTGGGGCGTGCTTGCGCCTGACCTAGTGCTGGAGAGCCTGTGATCTCTGACTCCGCGGGTACTTGTCCTGCAACGGGAAACGGGGATTCGTTAGTGGCTCTGTGGGGGGTCCGAGGCCTGCCTTGTGCCCGGGGATGGGAATGGAATGAACAGTTGGGAGGTGAACCCCTGCCTGTTGCTCTCGGACCCGGGGGACCCTCCTATTGTGAACCGCGGAACCGATGAGGTCGCCCTTGTGGTTCTGCTACCTTCTGTTCCCCGCTCGGGGGACCTTGAGACTGTGGTGGGCGGACTCGCTGTTTCCTCCTGTCTTGGGGGTGTCGGTCTCCGGGGAACTGGCGCTATGTTGCATTCTAACTCACAGGGGCTACTGGGACTGGAGGTACCAGGGGCTGAACTGAAACCCCTCTTTTCGCCAGGACGGGTGGGGGACCACTCCGCTAACTCCCCCTGGTACTGTAAATCAACGTCTAAACTTCTAGGGGCATCTGTGTTTCGGGGAAACTTCCGAGGGGTCTGTGTGAGGTCGGGGCTCTTCCTTTCTGCCGCGAAGTCCCGCAAAAGATCTCTGAGGATCGATTCCCTTTCCTCCCCCCTTGGTGGGGACCCATGTCCCCCTTTCCCTCCCCCTTGGGCTAAACGGGTGGGGGAGTACCCTAACGCTGATTTGTGGCTATTTTCGTCTTCGTCCTGTTCTCCGGGGACCCTGCGCCTGAGTTGGTCCACGTGTCGCCTCCACAGGAGGCCTGTACTGGTCTCCACGCGGTATGAGACGGGGCCGGTTTGTTCTATTACGGTGCCCGGCACCCAGGCTGGCCCCGCGTTGGTGTAGTTCCTGCAATGCACCGGGGCGCCTACGCTGAAACTCTTTGCGGGTTCCACCCCTATGTTCCGCCCCGTGTCCTCTACTCTCGTGGGGTCTAGCTTGGAGATTACCGTGGCCAGCTTCCTGCGCATTAACAGCTCTGCGGGGGAGTACCCTGACGCCAATGGGGTGACCCTGTACCTTAGCAGGAATTGGCACAATTTCAGGTCGAGGTCTCCGGGGCCCATGCGCCGCAGCGCGTCTTTTGTGGTGCGCACGAGGCGCTCTACTTGGCCGTTGGTGGCCGGGTGAAAGGGGGTGGAGGTGACGTGCCGAATGGCGTTGCGATCCATGAATGCCCCGAACTCGGCGGACGTGAAACAGCTGGCGTTATCGCTGACGAGGGTGTCGGGTAAACCGAACGTGGAAAAGACCCTCCGTAACTGTTTAATTGTAGTGGCCGAGGAGGTGCTCGAGACTGGAATGACCTCCAACCACTTGGAGAACGCGTCCACCACAAGGAGAAAAAGTGTTCCCCTGAACGGGCCAGCAAAGTCTACGTGTACCCGGGACCAGGGCCCCCTTGCTGCGTCCCACTCCCTATGTGGCAAGCGAGCCTCTTCTGGCCTGGAGCTTTGGCACGCTTCGCAAGTGCCGACCATGTGTTCGATGTCGGCGTCTAGCTGGGGCCACCAAAAGTAACTACGGGCTAGTGCCTTAGAGCGGACGATCCCCGGGTGGCTGACGTGCAGCAGTTTAAGCACCCTCGGCCGGAGCGACGTGGGGATCACTACCCGCTGTCCCCACAAAAGGCAACCCCTCTCCAGGGACAACTCTAGTTTCTTTTTGAAAAATGTGTCGAATTCCGCTGCTGGGGAAGACACGGGCCACCCTTTCTGTACCCAGGAGCAAACTGTAGCTAGCGTTTTGTCCTTGCCGGTCACTTTGGCGATGTCGGCCGGTACTACTGGAGGGGAGTCTAGGACCTCTATCATTAAGACCTGGTGGTCCCCCTCTTCCTCGCCCACGTGGCAGCAATCCCGGGGAATGGGGGACCTCGACAGGGCGTCCGCATGGCTGATTTCCTTTCCGGGCCGGTATACCAACGCGTGCTGATACGCGTTGAGAAAAATGGCCCACCTGAGCATCCTCGGGGTCAGGATTTGGGGTGTGGGCTTATCTGCGGTGAAAATGCCTAGCAAGGGCTTGTGGTCAGTCACTATGGTGAAGGGGCGGCCGTACACAAAATCATGAAATTTCTTGGTCCCCGCAATTATCGCTAGTGCTTCCCTGTCTGTCTGGGCATAGTTTCTCTCCGCTTGGGACAAGGACCTAGAGTAGAACGCTATCGGGGCCTCCCTCCCGTTCTCCAGTACGTGGCATAACACCGCCCCCACCCCCACCGGGGATGCATCGCATATCAGGACCACTGGGCGTTTGGGATTGAAGTGGGTCAGTACCGCATCTGATGCCAGGAGTCGCTTCAGGTCATTGAAAGCCGTCTCCTGGTCGTCGCCCCACTTCCATGCCCCGTCCTTTTTTAACAATTTGTGTAGCGGTTCCGCCACTGCTGCCTTCCGCGGGAGGAAGGAGTGGTAAAAGTTGAGCAGTCCAAGGAACGACTGCAACTCGGGCTTGGAGGTGGGGCGGGGGGCCTTCTTGATGGCGGCCACCTTGGATTGGGATGGCCTTATTCCCTCGGGAGTAACACGGAACCCTAGGAACTCAACCTCAGTTGCGAAGAAAACACATTTGTCTTTCCGCAACCGCAACCCCGCTTTTTCGAATATTGCCAGGACCTTTCCCAACCTTATTGCTAATTCGGCCCGGCTCCCCCCTGTAATCAATACGTCATCAAAGTAGGGTAACACCCCCTCTAACCCCTTCAGGAGGCGTTCCACGAGTGACTGGAAGATCCCGGGCGCCGAATTCACGCCGAATTGGAGGCGCGATACCTGGAACGCCCCTTTGTGGGTGACTATGGTCTGCGCAGCAGCTGCGGCGGGGGTCACCGGGAGTTGCTGGTAGGCTTGGGCCAGGTCGAGTTTAGCGAAACACCTCCCCCCGTGTAACCTGGCCAACAAGTGGCTGACTACCGGCACCGGATACGCATTAGGGCGGATCGCCTTATTGATGGTGCACTTGTAATCAGCGCATATGCGGACCTCCCCGTTGGCCTTGAGCGCTGTTACAATTGGAGTTTCCCACTCCGCAGAATCAACAGGGACAAGAATCCCCTGGCCCACCAATTTGTCCAACTCCGCCTCTATTTTGTCCTTTAGTGCGAAGGGCACTCTGCGCGGTTTAAGTCTGATTGGACGTACTCCAGGGTCCAGGTCGAAAGTCACTGGGGGGCCCTTGAATTTTCCGAGCCCCTTTTTGAAAACCTCGGGGTGCGCGTCGCACACGCTCTGTATTGGATCAGTCCCGGCGGCGTGTACTCCCACGGCGTGCACCCCCCCAATGAACAACCCCAGGGGCTGGAACCATTGAGTCCCGAGGAGGCTGCATTTACCTCCCTTGAGGACGACTAGGGGAAGCGTTGCGGTGTGCTTTTTAAACTGGACCTGGAACTTCCCAACCCCCAACACTGGGATGCGGTTCCCTTGCACGTCCTTCAGTGTGGCCCTCAACGCTTTGAGCTTGGGCCGCACGCGGGGGGCGATTTTCATGAACTCTCCCTGGGAAATGATAGAGTATGAGGAACCCGAGTCCACCTCCATCCTAACAGGGGCCCCTTGGATTACTACCTCAACGAAGTAACGGGGGTGCTCCGTGGAAACGCTGCAAACCGGGGCGTCGTCCTCGCTGTCGTCGGAGATGCGCCCTACTCCGTCCCGGGTCCTCGTGGTCCGGGTGCCGTCCTTTGGCCTCGTGGTGCGGTCCTGCCTCGCCGAGCGGTCTGGGGAACTCCTCTTGGCCTCGCGCCGTTTCCGGCAGACCTTGGCGATGTGCTCGCGCCGGCCGCAGTTGTGGCACTCGGCCTTGCGGAATGGACATTTGGCGCGGGCGTGGGCGGCGCCGCAGCCGTCGCAGCGCCGGCCCTCTCTGTGGACCCGCCGGACGTCCTCGTCGTCGCCGCTCTCCGTGGACGAGTTTGAAACTCGCCGGGCCGTGCGCACCGAGCTCTCTGCCTTGGCGGGTTTCAGGCGCCAGTCCTGAAGCTCTTGCACCCCGGCAGTCGTGGCCTCCGCGGCCTGTGCCGTGTCGAGGACTTGTTGCCACGTGGGAGGCGGCTCCTTTTTCATCAGTGCGCGCTGAGTCTCGGTATCCCTCAGACCGCAGAGCAGGCAGTCCCGGAGGGTGACTTCTGGGGTCTCCCACTTGCATGGGCCGGCGGCCAGCCGCAGGGCCGCGGCGAACTCAGCGACCGATTCCCCGGGCGCCTGGACTCGCCTCCAGAACGCGCTCCGAGCGGGGAACATGGCTATCGCGGGCCGGAGGTGGGTGCGCAGCGCCGCCAGGAGCTCTGTGGCCTTGAAGTCGCTCACCCTCCTCGGCGCGATCAGGTCCACCAAGGTCCCCTTGGTCTCGTGTCCGAGCATGCGGACGAAGATGGCCCTCTTCTTGGCCTCATCTGAGACTTCGAGCTCCACTAGCGCTCCATTGAAGTCTATCTCAAACAGCTCCAAGTCTCCCGGCTTCCTGATCTCGTAGCCGGCGCATGTCTTGGTCCCGTGGGCAGCCATGATCCCACCTTCGTCGCCAATTTAGTGTATGGGACCAAAGACAACAGAACAGCCGAAGGGTTGGCTTAACACAGGTTTATTGCATGATGATCCGGTGGAGCATGAGGTAATAGCGGTGATACATCTCAATATATACAGTAGCCCTATACATTTGAATCTTGTAGCACGGTAGCTCATTGGCTGCTACCGGCGTGGCCTCGCCCAGGCACGCCTCTTTTCCTGCTGCTGAATGCAGATCTTTCTTCTGCTGCTGAATGCGGGGAAGGTTTTCCCGCGGCTGTCCGTGATTGAGCAATGTGAACCATGTGAGACTGAACGCTCGCAGCTGCCCTCTATGGGCTGCCTGCTCGCGTTCCTTACAGCTGAGATACCTTGTATTTGGAGTGGTTACATTCTTGCCTTTACAGTACAATGAACAAGCAATCATACATACATAACAGAGAGATACATACATGGACACCCCCTCAAAAAAGAAGAAAAGAGAAACCTACCCCACAACACATGAAGATCTGGGGTGAGAGGCAATCAAGGAGTAAACAGCTTTTTCTTTTAGGAACCAGTGAAGATTTCTTTGAATCTGGATACCTTTGTGCAGACCTGGTTGCAAACCAAGACAAGTGAAATGTAACTTACCTGAACAATTTGATAATTCCACAATGCATCATTTATTATTGTTGTTTTTGTTATTAGCAGCAGCAGCAGCAGTATTAGTAGTAGTCATCGTCGTCATTGTCTCAAAGGTCTTTTACATACCACAGATGAATGCAAGTTCAAGGTCATCCTTGCTCGAAAGCCAGTCGTATCCGACTCTAGGGTTCGGTGCTCATCTCTGTTTATAGCACAGCAAAAAATGGCCAAACGGAGAAAAGGATACAAACACAATGTACCGTTTGTGTATGCCCAAAAATGATGAAGATAATAATAAACGAATCTTCTTATAAGGTCTTTGTATTCTTAATGTTATTTTTATTTTGCAAACTCTTGTATATTAACTTGTAATGTCATCAAACAGAAACCAAACTCAGATACTTCTCTGCACAAAAAGTCTTCAAGTTCCTTTTGTAATCTTGACAATAGTAACCAAATTCAAATATGTTTTCTTCAACTTCTTCACTATGTCCTTTATAACAATATGAAACAATGATTCATTCCTCTATTGCACTTTCTATCTCTCATCCAAAACAGCTCATAAACTCGTATTCAGTTGGGAAGTCAAACTCCCATATATATTGGCCCCAACCTCCCGACGTCTATCCGGTTAATTAGACATTTCATTCAATAAATTTCATCAGGGGAGTTTTTGCAATATCACTCTTGTGTTTCGCGTCCTCTCTGTCTCTTCTGTAATTTCTCTATGGTTGCTAAGGACGACTCCTTAGCAACCATAGAGAAATTACAGAAGAGACAGAGAGGACGCGAAACACAAGAGTGATATTGCAAAAACTCCCCTGATGAAATTTATTGAATGAAATGTCTAATTAACCGGATAGACGTCGGGAGTTTGGGGCCAATATATATGGGAGTTTGACTTCCCAACTGAATACGAGTTTATGAGCTGTTTTGGATAAGAGATAGAAAGTGCAATAGAGGAATGAATCATTGTTTCATATTGTTATAAAGGACATAGTGAAGAAGTTGAAGAAAACATATTTGAATTTGGTTACTATTGTCAAGATTACAAAAGGAACTTGAAGACTTTTTGTGCAGAGAAGTATCTGAGTTTGGTTTCTGTTTGATGACATTACAAGTTAATATACAAGAGTTTGCAAAATAAAAATAACATTAAGAATACAAAGACCTTATAAGAAGATTCGTTTATTATTATCTTCATCATTTTTGGGCATACACAAACGGTACATTGTGTTTGTATCCATCTCTGTTTATAGCCAAAGGGCCAGTGCTGTCTGCATCTGCAGATGTTTCCGTGGATATGTGTCTGGCATGACTAAACATAGAACGTTGCTTACCATCCCACCAAAGTCGTAACTATTTATTTACTAGCAATTTCTTGCTTTTGAACTGCTAGGTTGGCAGGAGCTGGGACAGAGATGGGAGCTCACTCCGTTGTGCAGGACTTGGGTCTCGAACTGCTGACCTTCTGACCTTCCAGTTGTCAAGTTCAGCATCTTAACCACTAAGCCACCGCATACCTTCAGATGAATGCTAGTAAAGGCAAAGGTTTCCCTTGCTCGAAAGCCAGTCGTATTCGACTCTAGAGTTCAGTGCTCATATCTGTTTCAAAACCGAAGAGCCAGCGCTGTCTGCTTCTGCAGACATTTCTATGGTCATGTGGCAGGCATGACTAAACACCAGAGTGCACGGAACACTGTTTACATAAGAACATAAGAACATAAGAACAGCCTTGCTGGAACAGGCCACAGCCCATCCAGTCCAGCATTCTGTCTCACACAGTGGCTCACCATTTCCTTCAGGGTATTCCCAAGGAGATGCCTTCACCTGCTTAGGATTCCCTGGAAATGGCATTGAGAGAGATCCTGCCTATCTCTCCAACCCGGAGGTTGTCCTTAGGTAGCCATAATTATAGCCATTGATAGCCTTGTCCTCCATGAACTTGTCTAATCCTTTCTTAAAGCTGTCAAGACTGACAGCTGTCACCACTTCTTCTGGCAGGGAGTTCCATAGACCAGTAATCCTCTGGGTGAAAAAGTACTTTCTCTTATTTGTTTGAGAACTAGTACCCAAAAGTTTCATGGAGTGTCCCCTAGTTCTAGTGTTGTGCGATAGGGAAAACAGTTTTTCCTTATCCACTTTGTCCACACCGTGCATGATTTTATAAACTTCAATCAGGTCACCTCTTAGACGCCGTCGTTCAAGAGTGAAAAGGCCCAACCGTTGCAGCCTCAGATGGTAAGGAAGGTGTTCCAGTCCCCTAATCATTCTGGTTGCCCTCCTCTGTACTTTCTCCAACTCCATAATATCCTTCTGGAGGTATGGCGACCAGAACTGTACACAGTATTCCAGATGGGGCCTCACCATAGATTTATAAAGAGGCAAAATAACACTTGCTGACTTATTTTCTATACCCTTCCTAATGATCCCTAACATTGAGTTTGCTTTTTTCACTGCTGAGGCACACTGGGTTGACACCTTCATTGAGCTGTCCACCAGGACACCAAGGTCCCTTTCCTGGTTTGTCGCAGAGAGTTCAGACCCCATCAGTTTATAAATGTAATTGGGGTTCTTTGCCCCAACATGCATCACTCTGCACTTACTAATGTTGAAGCTCATTTGCCACTGTTTTGCCCACTCCCCCAGTGTCAAGAGATCCCTCTGGAGCTCCTCACAATCTCTCACAGTTTTCACTACCCTGTATAATTTAGTGTCGTCAGCAAATTTGGCTACCTTGCTTTTTACTCCTACCTCTAGATCATTTATGAAGAGGTTGAAAAGCAGGGGTCCCAGTACTGAACCTTGGGGGACCCCACTCTTTACTTCCCTCCACTTGGAGAAGTGTCCATTTAGTGCTACCCTCTGTTTCCTGTCCCTTAGCCAGTTGCTGATCCAGGACAAGACCTGTCCCTTTATTCCATGACTGGTAAGTTTATTCAAGAGCCTTTGGTGTGGGACCTTGTCAAAAGCCTTCTGAAAGTCCAGATAAACAATGTCAACTGGATCCCCCTTATCCACATGCTTGTTGACACTCTCAAAAAATTCCAACAGATTAGTGAGGCATGATTTGCCCTTGCAAAAGCCATGTTGGCTCTCCTTTAGCAGCGCCTTCTCTTCTATGTGCCTATTAATTCTATCTTTTAGGATGGTTTCCATCACTTTACCTGGGACACATGTCAAACTGACAGGTCGGTAATTTCCTGGATCACCCCTGGATCCTTTTTTGAAAATTGGTGTTACATTCGCTACCTTCCAGTCATCAGGCACAAAGCCTGATTTGAGGGAAAGATTATATATTTTGGCTAGGATATCAGCAATTTCATCTTTAAGTTCCCTGAGAACTCGTGGATGGATGCCATCTGGTCCTGGGGATTTGTTAGTGTTTAGCTTAACAAGACATGCAAGGACCTCCTCCCTGGTTATTTCTATCTTGCTTAATTCTTCGGTTTCCCTCCCTACGAAGATAGGTTCTGTTTTGGGCATGTGGTCTCTATCTTCTTCAGTGAATACTGAAGCAAAGAATTCATTGAGTCTCTCTGCAATCTCTGTTTCCTCTTTAATAACCCCTTGCCTTCCATTGTCATCTAATGGTCCAATGGCCTTCCTAGTTGGGTTCTTACTTCTAATGTACTTAAAGAAGTCTTTGTTATTCCTCTGAGTATTTTTAGCTATACGCTCCTCAAAGTCTTGCTTTGCTTTCCTGATTGTTGCCTTGCATTTGTTCTGCCAGAATTTATGTTTCTGCCTGCTGTCCTCATTTGGACAAGCCTTCCATCTTCTAAATGAGCTTTTCTTGCTCTTGATCACTTCCCGAACAGCTCCTGTAAGCCACATTGGAGTCCTCTTGGACCTGGCAGTGCCCTTTTTCCTTTTGGGTATGCATTCCAATTGGGCCTCTGTTATTGTTTTTATAAACAACCTCCATGCCTCTTGGAGTGTTTGGACTCTCTCAATTTTCCCTTTCAGTTTCTTTTTTACTAGTTTCCTCATCTTTGGGAAATTTCCTTTTTGAAAATTTAAGGTCTCTGTGTTAGATTTTATCAGTGACTTGCGGTCTATGATCAAGTTAAACATAATTGAGTTGTGGTCACTGTTCCCTATTGGATCAGTCACATTAACATCTTGCACCAGATCCTGAGTATTACTCAGGATCAAGTCAAGGATTCTTGTACCTCTAGTTGGGTCTTCAACCATCTGTCCCAGGGAACAATCATTTAGCATATCTAGGAACTTTATCTCTTTATCATGTGCTGAACAACAGTTCACCCAGTCTATGTGAGGGTAATTGAAGTCCCCCATTATAACCAGGCTTCCCTTCTTGGATGCCTCCTTTACAACATTCTCCAACTGCCAGTCTCCCTCAAGAGTTTGGGTCGGAGGCCGATAGTATATGCCTACTGTTAGACCATCCTTGTGGCCTGGTACTCTTACCCACAGAGCTTCTAATGGTGACTCCGAATCACCTAGATATTCCAATTCATACGATTTTATCACTTCTTTGAAATACAAGGCCACACCACCTCCCATTTGCCCCTTCCTATCCTTCCTGTACAGTTTGTAGCCTGGGATAACTGTATCCCATTGGTTATCATCCGTCCACCAGGTTTCAGTGATACCAATAATATCAATATTCTTATCTATTGCTAAGTATTCCAGCTCCCCTATTTTGTTCCGGAGGCTTCTGGCATTTGTATACAAGCATTTATATATGCTTTTCTGACACAGTCTTTTGTGTCCAGTTGCATTGTTAGACTGCTTCTTGCATCCTTCTGCTAGAATGCTAGTGACTAATTCCTCGCTCTGCTCAGTAATTTTTGCATCCTCCTCACTACCCAAGTACACACTTTCCCGAACCGGATGCTGCCCAGCTCCTGTCGGCTTTCCCCCAGTTATCAGTTTAAAAGGTGCTCTGCAGCCTTTTTGATGTTGAGTGCCAGCAATCTGGTCCCATCATGGTTTAAATGCAACCCATCCCTCCTGAACAGATTTGGCTTGTCCCAAAATGTTCTCCAGTTCCTGACAAATCTGAAGCCCTCCTCCCGACACCACCGCCTCATCCACGCATTGAGGCTTCTGAGCTCTGCCTGCCTGGTAGGTCCTGCGCGAGGGACAGGCAGCACTTCTGAAAATGCTACCTTGGAAGTCCGGGACTTCAATCTTCTTCCTAACAACCTAAATTTGGCTTCCAGGACAGACCGCTTGGCCTTCCCAACATCATTAGTACCAACGTGTACCATGACAACTGGCTCGTTCCCAGTTCTCTCTAACAATCTATCTAGATTTCTTGTGATGTCTGCAACTTTTGCACCTGGCAGGCAAGTCACCATACGGTTATCATGTGCATCACAAATCCATTTCTCTGTATTTCTAATTATTGAATCGCCTAGTACAAGGAGCCTCTCTCCTGCAATCTGTTCATCTACCTTCCCACTGAAGTGGTCCCTATTTATCTACTTGCAATTTCTTGCTTTCGAACTGCTAGGTTGGCAGGAGCTGGGACAAAGACGGGAGCTCATTCCGTCCTGCAGTACTCGGGGAAAGTGGAAGGCAGCAGGAAAAGAAGAAGACCAAACATGAGATGGGTTGACTCTGTGAGGAAAGCCACAGGTTTGAGTGTGCAAGAGCTGAGCATGGTTGTTGAGGACAGGACATCGTGGAGACCTATCATTCATAGGGTCACCACGAGTTGAAGATGACTTAACAGCACTTTAAAAAATTTCTTAAGTTCTTCTGTGTCTAGGCCAGACGTGAAACTGCCAAAATGAAACCACCTTTTGGGGAAATTCATACTGTCATTTCTTTCACCTGACCTAGTGTGAGAAAGATTAGCCAGCACAAGGTGGCTGTTGCTCAGGGTACGTCCATCGACACTAAAAGAATAAACAAGTGAGGTCTAGGACGTGATAAAACTGATAAATAATACTATAAATTGGACTTTAACATCATAGATCCCTGAGGAAATTACTGAAAAATCCTGTATCGAAAGGATTTCGGATCTTTTGTGTTTTATATTTTGAGAAGACTGCAGTATTAAATCTGTGCCTAGACAAACGGTTCCAGTGATTTCTCTAGTACTACGTTTGTCTCCCACTTTTTTGCTGTTGCTCAGGGTACGCCTGATTGTGGTTTAAAAATGCCACAATCTTCAAGGAGGCTCTTTCTGTGTGCCTCATTCTTAAATTAATGCCTAGTGATTATAATTTGGGGACCTAAAGTTCTCAGAATCCCACATCCATGTTTTGAATACACGCATGGGGTTGCACATACAGGGTGGGTGGAAATGTAAACAGTAAGGTCAAATGGAAAGTAAATGTTTGGTTTTAAAAAAACTGACTTCCAAAAAGTTAGACTCACAACCCTTAAAAGTATAGAGGAAAGGGTGGGGTACACAGAAAGGGTGGGGTTTTATTTTTTGAGGGATAGGGCTGCTCGACTCTTTGTTGGATTCCATGAGATACTGTAGACCAGGGGTTCTCAACCTACGGCCCGTGAGCTAGATGCGGCCTGTAGCACCATTTCATCCTATTTAATGGCTCCTATTTAATGTTCAGGCCTCCCCTATAATCATACCTGTCAAGTATCCCATATTGGCTGGGATTTCCCGTATTCTGGTGCTTGTTCCTCCCCTTTCCCATGGCCATCCCGTATTTTGGCCGGCCAGGAAAGGGGTTATTGCGCACACACACACATGCAGAACCCATTTGCGCATGTGCAAACGGGTTCTGCGCATGCACAAATGGGTTCTACGCCTGCCCACCCATGCATGCTAAGAAATTTCCTGTATTTTTGGGAGCTGTGCTTGACGGGTATGCCCATCATGGGCAGGGCAAAATGGCTGTCCTGTCCCTGAAGCTGTCTGAGGAAGCATGACCCGCCCTCAGCTTGAAAATGTTGGGGAACCCCTGCTTTAGACATTCTTTGTCCCCCTTCACCCTTCCCTGATTAGGTTTACAGATGTTACAGCCTGTATTAGAAATCTTAAAGGTGCTGCAGACCAAATATCAGAGCCAAATTTTTATTTCCAGAAAGGCAAAGGTAGCTTTGTTGGCCACAATATACTCTATAAAAGGTATTAAAAAGTATTGATATCTCCAGATCTCTTTGTATAGCAAGATGGCATGGAAAATTGGGGAGGCAGAGGGGGTGAACCGCAAACTATGGTGTCCATGTGATACCTTGAGAGGAAATGAGGGAGGCCATTCAAATATAGACATTCAAATAAGGTTCTATCATTATGTCATGTGATAATTTTATCTTCCAAGCTACATGGAAGGATATTCCTTTTTCTTTGTTCTTCCCCTAGTCTAAATTTGTTCAGACACAGCTGTAAGATTCATGATGGGTCTCTTGCCTGAAGTGTAAATTAAAAGCCTGATCTTGTGGGTGAGAGGGGAAATTGCCTGGGTTCTTATAACCACACATGCAGCTTAACTTGATGATAGAATATTATTTTGCTTTCCGAAACGAATCTCTTTGCCTCATATTAAGAACAAAACTTGTCCTGTGAACAAGACAGTATTATATTCTTACCAATGGGGTAGGATTATTTCCCTAAATCCTCAACAGCATGCATAGTCAAAATACAAGAGAACTGATTGCAGCCTTCTGTCTCCCAGAATCTCAGCAGGAGGGATTTCATCTTAATAGAATATAAAAGAATAGAGGAAAATATGGGAAATTACTGTTGGCTTGTTATAAACTGTGCTTGCAAGGCCAAATCAGTTGGAGACAGCCCAAGTGGTGCATAATGATAATCACTTGGAGTCACTAGCACACATCAATATGCTGATAAGAACGGAAGGGACTATATGGAGATACTAAGGAAATCCATGATGAGGGCAATGAATCAGAAGAAAGGACACAGAATGCAGTAGATGCTGGTGACTGCAGTATCATGAGTGTGTGTGAATCCACTCCAGCATTTCAGGCTGGACGTGACTGGTGAAGCAGGTCTGTCCAAGATGGTGAAGCAGGTCTGTTCAAGTCCCAGCGGTCCACTAAGCGCTTGCATCCTGTTGATCTTGACAGGTTCTGGCTGATGCTCACCTCCCCACTTGTTCCTGCCTAAAGTGGTTGCCTTAATTAAGCCCCAGTGAGAGTTATTTGGGTTGAGGATTCCCGCTCTGTGTATATCTGGTTTATGTTTTAATTCTATGTGGCACTGAAGTACCATGCAATGGGACAGCATCCTTTCTGCACAGGAAGCTAGGGCAGATCTGTCTCTATCGTAAGCCTCAAAACTTTCTTAGGTCGGTTTTTTCCATTGGCGAACCACATTTAGGTGTCTATAGGTATGGGTCTGTTAGGTGTAACTCTCATGACTGGCCAGGCTATCCTGCTATGGTAATAGAGTAGACCATACTGCCAGTGACTCAACGCCGAGCGTCAGTAGCGGTTAACTAACCTGACAACCCTGATGACTAGCGGCCTTGGTGAAGTCCACAGGGAAGGGTGATGGTCCCCAAATTGATTAAATCCCACTTGAATCCATCTTGGTAGAGGGAATCAGCTTCATCAATACCTGCCGGGGGCTGTTGAGAACTTTGCGTGCCAAAAGGGCTCAGGACCAGAAAGTGACTTGCAGAGCTGGATCAGTGGTACAAGTATCACGCTGCGATACAGAAGGCAGATGAAAGGCCACTGCATTATATTTACAGAGCAGTCTTCATGGCTGATTTCCATGAGAATTGCCAATATTCAGAATCGAATATGGCACAACTCAGAATGAAGAATTATGGAATTTTTAATCCCCCAAAATCTAAAACTCCCATACCTACAAGGTACTATTAATTAAAAGAGGATCGGAAGGGTCTGATGGCCCCCAGCATAGAGGTACGTGGAAGCAAGCCTCTTGTAAGATATTTTAAGGTGAGATAGAAAGTGGGCAAAATATGAATCACATGCATAAAATATTCATGCACAAAACAACAAACAAATCATATATTTTAGAATAAATTTGATGAGTCACAAAGGAGATCAAATGCAGAAACTTGAAAGGAAGTATCATATTGTTACATTTGGTTCCCCCACCCCAGCATAATAATTGCCACAAGAAGTAGAGATAATCAGCACAAGTTAAAACACCAGGACAAATGTGTAATATATATTTAAAATGTCATAGATGACTACAACTGAGATGATAAGATATGCATTGCTTGCTAATTTGATATTCATAGGACCAGCCACTTATGACATGTAATACTTCATGCAAGCTCACATGAATGTCTTTTTAAATAGCAGCCACTGGGTGAAACCAATACTGTGACATGTGATGTGGGACAGGATGAGCCCTATCCCGTCATAATGAGGTCTTGATGAAAACTCTCTCCACAAAATAAAATTTGACACAAGAGTAAAACTCTCATTGTCATCAGTGAAAGTTTCCCTCTTATAGCAAACTAGCAGCTTGAATTTAAATGTTATTTTCTAGTCATGTTGAATCAAACTTTATAGACCTCTAGGGAAAAGACAAACACCTATGTTCATCACAGCTGGCTTTTCTCCCAATAAAAAGTTAAAATCAGAATGAAACCAGATCATTATTCCTAATCATATCAAAAATCATCTAGGTATCAAAGTAGAAGTCCTTTCATTGATGCAATAAATCCAGGCAACATGTTTCGTTCTATAAGCTTTATTTTTCTACATTGCTAAGCATCCATAAACACAAAATATTCAAAGCTGTGAAGACATCTAAAAGCCTTAAAGATATGAAAAAACTGTAGACACAAGTGCTTAAAATATATGAAACTTAAACTTAGGTTGTAGGTAAATTCTTAAATTAGAGTTCAGTCCAAATTACAGGAACATAAAATACAAAAAAAAAATATACAAACAAATTAATGTTTAATTACATTTTAAAATTGCAATCGTTTATAACCTAAGTTCTTAAAAATAAGAATTTATAAAAGAAAAAAAAATAGCCTTAAATATATTTAAAAACACCGGGAGAAGATGGAATAGCCGCTGAATTTTATAAAGAATTTAAACAAACTATTGTCCCAAAATTAAAAAAGTTTATATAATTATGCAGTATATTGGACGGGGGAATATCTCCAAATTCCTGGCTTAGATCCACAATAGTATTAATGCCAAAACCAGGAAAAAAATGGAACTTGTGGATTCATATTGCCCAATAGCCTTGATTAATCAAGATGCAAAGATCTTTACAGCAATTATGGCAAATAGGTTAAATAGTTTTTGGGAGATTCTAGACATACAGATCAGGCAGGTTTTCTAAAGGGTAGATATATGGCTGACCTAACAAAGAGAATGCTAGATTTGTTAGAAATAAATAATAGGGAAAAAAAGGTAAAATAGGTCTATTATCTTTAGATATTTTTAAGTTTTTTGACTCTTTACAATGTGTTACCATCAAGGAAATTATTATAACAAGTGGATTTAGGGGAAAATTTCAAAATGTAGTAAACCAGTTTTATAAACATAGTTATGTTAAGGTAAAAGTAAATGATTCTACTATGGAGGATATTGAGCTTAAAGCAGGAATGAGACAAGGACTCCCTTTCCCTCGTTTTGTTTATCATGGCTATGGAATTATTGGCTAGAGCAGTAAGGAATGATTTACACATAGAGGGTATCGAAGGGATAAAAATAAGTTTATATGCGGATAATACTTTGATTATAATGAAAGACCCCGTAAGAAATATGGATAGGGTTCAAACTCATCTGCAACAATTTGAAGAAGTAACAGGCCTGAAAATAAGTTGGGGGAAATCGGAAGCAATTTTTTGTAATTTGAATAATGATGAACGAGGGAAAATCAAGGAAAAATATAAAATTCAAATTAGGAAGAGCATAAAATATTTGGGAATAAATATTACAGACAATATAGAGGACCTAAAAAAACTAAATTTTGGTAAAGTGAAAGATGAAATTAAAAAATATACATTCAATATCAGAAGTTGAGGACCTCTTGGTTTGGAAGGATTGCAATCTGTAAAATTAGTTTGCTTCCAAAAATTAACTTTCTATTTAAGGTTCTCCCTATTAAACAAATAGATAAAGAAATTTTGAATTTTTCAAAACTTATTAAATTGTTGCAATAGTAGGAAAAGAGTAAGAATATCTAAAAATTTGTGGTATAGCTCTCAGAAAGAGTGGAGGATTGGGGTTACCTAATATTAAAACTTATTACAAGGCGTTCCAACTTAAAGGTATGGTAAAATTATTGTCAATAAATTATCTTATTTGGAAAGATACAGAATTGAAGGATTGCAATGTGTGTGGAAATGGAGATTTTTTTGGAAGATGATGTGTTAAATTTAAAATAAATAAACAATGTGTTTAAAGAAATGATAAGTGTATGGCTAAGATTAAAAGGTGGATTGGTACCAAAGATCTCACCAATTATAGAGTTGCAAGATATAAAGACATTTCTGATTAAAATGTTGGAGTTATGATGATGATGCTGATGATGCTGATGATGCTGTGAACCACCCTGAGTTGGCCTTGGCCAAGTGGGCAGTATAGAAACTGAAATAATAAATAAATAAATGAAAGGTATACTGCTTAAATATGATATAGTTTTATTAAAAGATTGGTTAAGAGTATCTGTGTATGTGAGGATGAAAAAACTAGAATGGAGATTTAGAAAGAATTAAGGTTGAACTGGCTTCAAATGGTATCGGTGGACAGATGGAAAAAAGGATATAAAGAGAAGTTACAGTTTGTTTGAAGTTCTGGTAGAAATAACAGGGCCAAACAACTTTATTAGGCAGTCAGAACATGGAGAGCAATGGTGCAGCACTGCTAAATATATACACTCAGAAATGGATACATTTGGGCGGGAAACAACAGGAAGGGGAGTGGGGTGACTGGGAGGTAATCGGACCGGAGTGAAGACTGTACAGACTACATAGTTTAGGCGGGAATGCAGTCCCGCAATATTTCAAGACCAAGAAGAAGGAGACAAAATGGAGGATTGTACTGAGCCCAATTATTTAACAAAACGTTTCAGCAATAAATGTATTCAAACACAACAGTTTGTAAGACAGATTTTTGAAGAAATGATAGCTAAGAAGAAGCTTAATGGGGATAAAAGGAGTAGTGAGCAAGTTGTATAAAATGATAAATATATTGTATTGAAGAACCCCAGAATGCCCTTAAAAGAATGTGGAAAATAGATTTAAACATAAGCATTTCTGAAGAAAACTGAAAGAAAAAGTGGAAAAAAAGAATTATGCGAAGCCTCTCCATGAAGGTTAAAGAACATAATTATAAAATCCTGCGACTGTGGGATATTGCGCCAGTTTGACTAAATCAAATAGACAATAGTAAGTCAAAAGTATGCTGGAGATGCCCAAGAGAAATAGGAACATATAAACATGTGTGGTAAGATTTTGTAATTGTTTCCGATTTTTGGCACAAAATTGAACAAGAGATAGCCAAAATTCTGGATATTAATTTAAAATTGAATGGGAAAATTGTATTAGTGACTGACTTAGAGGATTTGAATTTAGATGAAAATAAACAAGATTTATTGGCTATTTTCTTAACATTAGCAAGACAACAGGTTGCCAGAAATTGGACAGGTGGTTCGAACCTAGATTTGAGTAAATGGTATATTGACATTTGGGATATGGCACTTAATGAAAAACTTACATGGGATTTAAACATAAAAAGGGGATTTTAAAACAAAACAGATTTTTGGGATATTTGGAAGTCATTTCTGCAATACACATTGGGGAAAAAATAAAGGGGACAAACCTGTACCGGAAGTAATGAGTTTTGGGCAGAATAAATAAGTAGATGGAAGACAACTGGTAGATTCAAGGACAAAAGGTTAGTGCATCAGGTTGTTTTATGTATTTGTATTTGAGAAAATTGGAATACCATACTAATGAGAATAATTTGAACAAAGTACACAAACACACACACACAGGTAGAATGGTTAAGAGAGTGGATGTATTGAAATGATTAATTTGTATAATTTTTCTTTTTATGTATTATTTTATTTTTAATTTTTATTATTTTGTTCATGTAATTCTTATTATATTACTATTCTTCTTTTTCTTTTAAAATACTCAATAAAATTTATAAAAAGAAAAAGGAAAGGTGTGTGTGTGTGTGTATGGTGGGAAAGTATATTAAAATAACATTTATATATTAACATTTCCCTAACTGCTCACCCAGCCAAGCCAATTTGAAACTATGAAGGAAGATCTATGTCTGCTGCCTATTAATGGTCCGGGTATGTGTTATGTGGCTTTGTTGTGAAGTTGCATTTAATAAATTTAATAAAAAAAGTTCCTTTCCTGTGCCACCATGTGTTGGCACATCACAACATATATTGTCCTGGCATTGTTGGTAAAAAGAATATCCTGAAAAAGAGATAGGACAAGCTAAGAAGAAGGGGACATGTGAAGGGCATGTTGTAAGAACTTGCTTCAGAAAGGGAGAGCACGAAATATTAAGTGAGTCTACATCATGTGTCACTCGTCATAAAATGGTGAGAACATCAGTCTGGAACCTAGCATTTTGTAGCTGAATTGTGTGTGCTTGACAAGGTGAATGGAACATCAAGCTGGAACACTTCACTCAAGAGGTGAAACACATACTCTAGAAACATTTTGTTAGCATTGTTCTACACATTGCAAAATAATTAATAGTTCAGTTCAAAATGACACTAAACCAGAATGCTTGTCTCCAAACACCTATATAATATAGACATAAACAAAGAGGGGTTATAAAGCATATGCACCAAGCAGAAGCCTGACAGTGCTTATTTGCATATGGCTACCCCTAATAATAATAATAATAATAATAATAATAATAATAATAATAATAATAATAATAATAATAATAATAATAATAATAATAATAATAATAATAATAATAATAATAATAATAATAATAATAATAATAATAATAATCTGCCAACCTAGCAGTTCAAAAGCAAGAAATTGCAAGTAGATAAATAGGGACCACTTCAGTGGGAATGTAAACAGGTTCCGTGCACTCCGTGTCTAGTCATGCCTGCCACATGACCACAGAAACGTCTGCAGAAGCAGACAGCGCTGGCTCTTTGGCTATGAAACAATGATGAGCACTGAACCCTAGAGACAGATACAACTGGCTTTCGAGCAAGGGTGACCGTTACCTTTACCACTAATACAGTTCTCATTCTTCAGCATGGTCTTGATATTCTAAGGGATTGATTCCTATGAAGATATGCCTTGGTCTCATGTTGACTTTAACTGCCACTGCCATCATCACAGAACAAATCTGTAAATATCTTAGCCTTTAGCCATATTTTCTGATTCATTAGTATTTTATTCTTTCAATATCTAGTTCCCATAAGCTTTTTTCTAATAATCCCTTGCTTTTCTGTTATCTTCGAATTCTGTTCAAATAAAATGTCAACTCCCATTTTAATAGTATTTGAAAAGGCCTTTTCTTTTCCTTATGCTTTGTATAATTAGGTAAAGGTAAAGGTTGTCCTTGCTCAAAAGCCAGTCATATCCGATTCTAGGGTTCAGAACTCACCTCTGAAGAGCCAGTACTGTCTGCATTTGCAGACGTTTCCGTGGACATGTGGCAGGCTTGCCTAGACACAGAACACTGTTTACCTTCCCACTGAACGCGTACCTATTTATCTACTTGCAATTTCTTGCTTTCAAACTGCTAGGTTGGCAGGAGCTGGGACAGAGATGGGAACTCACTCCGTTGTGCAGTACTTGGGTCTGGAACTGGTGTTTTCCTTACCTTCCAGTCATCAAGTTCATCGTCTTAACCACTAAGCCACCACAGCCCCTTTTGTATAATTAAGAGGCCCTGCCTAAATGGTGTCAACAGAGCACTGCACTTATCAGCAAAAAAATGCATCAAGACTTTATACTAAAGGCACACAAGGGGGGGGGCGTGGCTAAGATGGCTGACGAGTAACATCGTGATCTGGACGCTCACGCGTATCAAAGTGGTAACTAATGTGATTGAGTAAAATGGGGAAATTTTAAAGTGGTATTTTTTTGTCGATATGACTCCTGCTTGCCTATTTGGAAAGTTTTGAAGTCGGGTGGTTGAAGTTTGGGAGGTTTCCTGGGTAGGCGAGGCTCGCGACGGAAGCCGCGGCTTTCCCTGCCGAGGAGCCGAGAACGAGACCAGTGAGACGGCGGAGATCTGAGGCGGCAGTTAAATCGGCAAGAAAACAATTCTATGTAAGTTCATGAAAGTCTATGTGGAAAAGTTAAAGCTAACTGGGGATTTTTCTTAGAAGAGCCCGGACTTGGTAGCGGGTGGAAGTGGATAAAATCGGGCGGTCGAACCGTTAATGGCGGCGGTCTTGGAAAACGAAAGTGATTGTGCCTTGGTCTATGGCTTCCCTGCACCCCAGGAGAACCGCGGCTTGCTTTGGCGATAGTAAAGTGGTTTAAGAAGTTCTCGTCTGGGCTCCAGTTTTGAAGGTTGCAGTGTCTTTCGAGTCTAAAGTGTGTGGGGAAAGTCTGCCGATTCACAGAGGAAGATGGGGGGTTTCCTCCTGAAGTTAATGTACCCGCTGGAAAAGGGCGCTTTGATTCGTTCGCTTCAAGAGAAGGATTAACTTGTTTTTTATTCCTTCACCGTGTGGATTACAAATAACATTTTCTTTTTTGACATATTGCTCCTCCTGTTTTTCTTTCCTCCTTGCTTGGATTTTGGCCTTTTTTTCTCTTCTCACCCCCCTTCCTGGTGGCTTTGACTCAAATGAAAAAATCTGGGTGACCGTTTCCTTGGAGCCTCTATTTTTGTGGTTTGGAGGGCGAACAGTTGGACTGCTTGCTTTGGGGAAACGGGTCGGACGTGGATTATTCCTTTTTTCTTTCTGTTTGGAGCATATTCCGGTTCCTGGTTTTTTTTGTGGATTACAGTAACTAATTTTCTGCTGGATTTCTTCCTCCTTATAAGCTTTGTTTGACCTGTTTGGATAGGTGGTACTAGTGGTTGCAGTGGCACAGGCTTGTCTGGACTGACTAAGATTTTGCAATGTTCTGCAACACTGGACTTTCTTATTGCGTGTCATCATGGATAAAGGCACAAGAGGGAAAGCAAAAGAGGAAGAACCAGTAGTGAAGTCTAAGAGGAAAGAAAAAGCACCAATGGAAGAGGTCCCTCAGTCTTCATCACCGCCACCTGAGCCTTATGATCATACTCAAATTATGGTGGAAATTGGTAAATTGTTCCAGAAATTGGAGAAGAATGAGGAATCAAGGGTGAAAGATAGAAATGAAATGATGAAAAAACAAGATAAGGTGGTATCATCTGTTGCAGATTTTTCAAAAAAAGTGGATTTAAGTTTGCAAAAAATAGAGTGAAATGTGAAATTGGTTCAAAATGAGGTAAATGTCATAAAAAAGGAAATAAAAGGGACTCAGGAGGCGGTGCGGGAGAATAAGCTGAAATTGGAAGAGCACGAGAAAAGGATTGATGCTGTGGAAGATATGATGAGAAAGCAGAATATTGTGATCCATCAGGTGGTTGAACGGACACCGGACCAGCTAAGAGAAAGAGTGGTTCAGTGGTTAAATGGTTTGAATATGGGAAAGGAATTTGTTCAGAAAGATATTGTAAGTGTATGGGGGTCCAAGAAGAGGGAGAGTGGTTCAAAGAAATGTTTTGGTAAAATTTGCAAATTGGCGTGATAAGCTTAGAGTAATGGCTTTTTTGAAACAAGCTGGACCTGATGCCCTGAAATTTGATGGTTCTGATGTAGAAGTATACAATGATATTTCATTGAAAGAAAGAACATGGAGATATAAGATGAGACCTGTAACCAAATTGTTGATGAGTAAAAACATAAGGTACAATTGGAGATTCCCACAGCAACTGCGCTTTTTTTATGAGAAAAGAATGCAAGTAATTAATGAAGGCACCAATCCATTGGAGTATTTGACTTTGTTGGAGTTGGTAAAAACAGATTCAGAAGAGTGGATAAATCCTAAGAAAGAATTGTTGGAATCGGGTGCTCTGGGGAGGGAGTATGAGAGGGCAGAGGCTGGTGGTGCCACAGGTGGAACACCGCAGGGAAAAGATGAGGAGGAGCTGTCGCTGATCATGGTGGAGGAGGAGGCAAGTAAGGAGCAATGAGAAATAGACTAAATAAAATTAAAGTATTTAAACAATATAGAAGGGTGAGTAGCGCGTAGCACTGGTTGGTAGGCACATCTTGCATATCCCTCCTCTCCCCTCTTTGGTTGTCGAAGGCGTCTTTTTTTTTTTGAAGAAAGTGGGGAGAGAGATAGTGTGTGTTCTATGTAGAATTGTGTGTTTTTGGGGGAAGGGGTTGGTGACGGCACGCCCAATGGAGAGTTTAGAAGTTAGAAAGGAAATAGATTATGGGAAATATTAAAATATTAACCTGGAATGTGAAGGGTACAGGTTCTGTTCTTAAGAGGCGGAGGTTGGAATTGGCGTTGAAGAAAGATAGACCCGATATAGTGTTCTTACAGGAAACGCACCAGAAGTCAAAAGATATGAACAAACTTTTTTTTGGGATGGATTCAACATTATGAGATGGTGTTTGGAACTTCAAAAGCGAGAGGTGTGGCAATTATGATTTCTAAAAAATTAGGATTTGAGATTACAAAAAGTGTTGCTGATCAAGAGGGTAGATACTTGATTGTAAGAGGAAAAATAGAAGATGAGGAAATTATGTTGGTAAATATATATGCTCCAAATGACCACCAAGCAGATTTCTTAGAAAAAGTTCGGAAAGTAGTGGAGCTAGAAAATGTTGCAAAAACTATTGTGGCTGGAGATTTTAATTTGATAAGGTCGGGTTTAGACTGTACGAACTTAGTAAGATGTGGAATTGGCTTGAAAGGGAAGGTTTTAGATAAATGGATGGTTGCGATGGGTTTGAAGGACTCTTGGAGAGAGATTAAGGGCTCTGAAAGGGCATATTCTTTTTTTTCACACGTCCATGGGACCTACTCGAGAATAGATTACGTCTTTCAACGGAAAACCTGATTAAAGATATCGAGGGAATGGAAATTGGGATCTTTAAGGAATCAGATCATGCCAAAGTACTTTTGGATTTGAAATTACAAAAAGATATTCGAAGAGGAAGAAGTTGGAGGTATGATCCTAACCTATTTAAAGACCAAAAATGTAAAGAGCAAATCATGGAAAGGTGGAAAGAAAGTTGGCAGTGGAACGACAATAATGAAGTTAATTTTAACATTGTTTGGGATACCATGAAGTCGGTTTTCAGAGGGGAAAGTATAAAGCTGGCGAGTATTAATTATAAAAGACATAACGTAGAACAGATAGAAAAAGAAAAAGAAATAAAGCAGTTACAGGATGACCATTCAAAAAGTAAAGATAAAAAAACCTTCGCTAAATTTCAAAGACTCAAGGCAGAGTTAATGGGTAAGGATATTGATAAAGTTAAAAGAGATTTGATTTATCTAAATAGAGAGTATTTTGAATTTAGTAATAGAAATTCAAAATTATTAGCAAGAGCAGCTAAGGCTAAAAGGGAAAAAAGAGAAATTGGGGTGTTGGTTAATAAACAAGGGTTAA
The DNA here is from genome assembly GCA_035047305.1 of Bradypodion pumilum. Lineage (NCBI taxonomy): Eukaryota > Metazoa > Chordata > Lepidosauria > Squamata > Chamaeleonidae > Bradypodion > Bradypodion pumilum. The sequence continues at coordinate 184,037,821 of JAWDJD010000001.1, read as the reverse complement.
GGTGTAACAAGAATAGGGATAAATGTAAAATTGTGAAGGAATTTTATCAAGCATTATATGCAAAAAAGGAGGTAGATGTGGAGAGGCTTAAAGGGATCTTGGAGAGACAGCTAGGGAATGGAATAAAACAGGAACATCGAGAAAAAATGGAGGAAAGGGTCACCGATAAAGAGGTAAAAGAGGTAATTAGTGGGTTGAAGATGACGAAAGCCCCGGGAGACGATGGATTATCGACAGAATTTTATAAAAAATTTAAAGACGTTGTGGTTCCAAAGTTAGTGAAGTTATATAATTATATTTTAGATGGAGGACAAATCCCGACTTCATGGTATAATACCATAATCGTTCTGCTGCCAAAACCGGGAAAGAATCTGGAAAAGGTGGAATCATACAGACCAATTTCTTTTATAAACCAGGATGCCAAAATCTTCACAGCAATATTGGCTAATCGTTTAAACAGTTTTATGGGGGAATATATAAATGTTGACCAAGTTGGTTTTTTAAAAGGTAGGCACATGGCTGACTTGACTAGAAGGGTATTAGATCTAATTGATAATGTTAATCAAACGAAGGAAAAGGTGGGTTTATTATCATTAGACATTTTTAAGGAAATAGTTAGAAATTATGGATTTGGGGATAGATTTAGAAGGGTAATTGATCTACTATACCAAAAAGGGAGTGCTAGGATTAGAGTAAACGAAGAGGTCACAGATGTGGTAAAGCTTGAGGCAGGTACCAGGCAGGGTTGTCCACTTTCTCCTATCCTGTTTATTATGGCAATGGAAATATTAGCTAAAAATATAAGGGATGATCCAAACATAGAAGGGATATTGGGTAATAAAGTGAGTATGTATGCAGATGATACGCTGTTAATGGTGAAACATCCAGAGGTGGTAATGGATAGGATTAAAGACCAACTACAGGTATTTGAAGCTATAACCAGACTGATGATAAATTGGGATAAATCAGAATTGATGCTGTGCAATATGGGGGTAAAGGAGATGGGAAAGATAGTGGGGACACTTAACATACAAATTAAAGAAAAGTTGAAATATTTGGGGATAACTATTTCAAACAAATTGGAAGAACTTAAAAGATTGAATTATGACAGTTTGAAAATAGAATTTAAGAGCAAATTACAAGAGTTTCAAAAGTTGAATCTGTCATGGTTCGGGAGGATTGCAATCTGCAAAATGATATTGCTGCCAAAGATTAATTTTCTATTTGATGCACTTGCGATCCATTTGAAGGAGAAGGAAATCAATGAGTTTCAAAAGATGTTTAATATTTTTTGTAATGGAGGTAAAAAATCTAGACTTTCAAAGAAGCTTTGGTACTTATCTCAGAAAGAAGGCGGTTTGGGTATGCCAAATTTGTTAGCATACTATCGAGCATTCCAAATGTTGTGAAGATCTTGGCAAGAGAAAAGGTAATCTGGGAGGAATTGGAGATGAAAGAATATAGGAATATTGGCAAAATGATCTTTTTGGGAATAAAGGATAAACTGATAAAGACAAGCAATACTATGATGAGAGGCCTCATGGAGGTGTGGAAAAGAGTAAAGAAAGATATGGTCCCAAATCTCTCTCCAATCCTGGAATTAACTGATATGGTGTGTTTTCCGATAAAAATAGATAAGGGAAAAAAAGGAAATATTGGATAAAAATGAAATGTCTTTATTGAAGGACTGGTTAAAAGTTTGTGATGATGAAACCAAGAGGAAAAAAATATTTGAAAAGTTAAAATTGGACTGGTTTCAGAAATTGAAGGTTGATAACTGGAATAAAAAATATAGAAGAGAAGTAGGGATAGATAGAACAAAGACCGAATTTGAAGAATTGGTATTAAAGATTAGAAAAGGGGAAAAGAACATTAAGGGTCTAGTAAGCAAACTTTACATCATACTGAATAAGGGTAAAGATCCACAAGATGATTTGAAACGGAAGTGGGAACAAAATTTGAATATAAAAATAGGAGAGGTTGAATGGAGAAACAAATGGAAAAAGAGGATAATGAGAACAATGTCAGTAAGAATTAAGGAACATAATTTTAAAATGTTGTGGCAGTGGTACTTGACACCACTGAGGCTCCATCAGATGGATAATAAAAGGGATAATTTATGCTGGAGATGCAAAGAAACGGTTGGAACATATGAACATATGTGGTGGAGTTGTAAAAAAAATGAATTTTGGAGAAGAATAGGAGAGATTGGGGAAATAATGGGTAAAAGAATTAAGCTGGTGTCAGGTACCATCCTATTAACAAATGTGGAAGGTATGGGTTTGAATAAGGAGGAAAAAGAATTATTGGAAATTATGTTAACTACAGGTAGACAATGCATAGCCAGAAATTGGAAAAATGATGTAGCTATACAGATCGGAGAGTGGTATAAGGAAATGTGGAGCTTAGCATTGAATGACAAACTGACATGGGAGATTAAAGTAAAAAGGGATAAATTAAAAGAAAATAGGTTTTGGAGTATTTGGAAGCCGTTTGTAGATCACTCTCTTATGGCAAGGGACAGTTTTGGACCTGTACCATCTCAAAGTGGTTTTTGGAGATGATATAGATACTAAACTCTCCGGGCATTGTAAATATTCACAGGGTGATGTGTAATTAGTAAAGAAATAAAAAATAGTTGTAGCACTGAAAGCTTTTATGATTGTTATGGTTATAGTAATAATTTATAATGTGGGTATCTAATATTGTGGACTATATTGCAAATAATTAGCTTAATTACTATCATGTGCTATCTTTTATGAGTCCGATGTAACATTGTATTGTATTGTTATCGTTTTTCTTTTCTGTATGTTTGTTAGTTGTATCTTTTGCTTTTTTGAAAGGAAAAAAAAGGCACACAAGGCATTGGGGTTTCTGTGACCCTGACCACTTATTGGTGCGCTCAGATACCTGTAACATTAACATTTCTTCATTAACCTCTGAATGTTTACTTTTGATCAAAATCAGTAGGTTAATAATCTTGTTACATTTTGATTTAAGATGTGATGCTCTTTAGGCATTGGATACTCTAATGCAGCCCCCATGTCCCAGAAGGTTGGGTCACTTGGGTGCCACTGACTTAAAACATTCCCTTGAGGAGGAGACAAAAGAGAGAGACAGAATCATTCTAGTGTTTCCTAACATATGGTCCAGGCCCCACAGGGGGACTTTATTTCCTAAAAGCCTATGTCAGTGCATTGGTTTCTTCATCATCCATGCCTAGGCCAGATGTGAAACTGCTTAAATTAAGTCACCTTTTGGTGAGTTCATTCTGTAGCTCCTTTCTCCTGACCTAGTGTGAGATTAGCCAACAACACAAGGTTGCTCTTACCAGAGTACGTCCGATTGTAGTTCAAAAATACCACCATCTCCGAGATGGCTCTTTCTTCGGCTGATCAGTGCTTTGGTGAATTGACTTAGTCTTCTGGGAATTTAAGTCCAAAAACCAAAGGCTGGGAAACACTGACTAGACTTTAGACCTCTTAGAAGTCGGAGTGAATCCAGGTACATCTATAGAGGTTGCTTTTTACTTTACTAATTCCCTTCCTTAAAATGGATCCAACATTGTCAGGTGTTGGTGCTTCAATTGGTTGCAGTGAGGAACAAATAGATTGGTTAATTTGGGGGAATTAATCCCTTGCTCCTCCACCCTAATAGGGGGGGGGGTGTCTAGCCATGTGCAGGGCTAGTTCATTAAAGACAAGCTGCTTACAAGCAGTTGGTAACCCTAGGGGGCTGGTTTACTATTCTGCACTTTGCTTCCCAGGAATTTTTTTTGATTAAAAATGAGTAAATAAGAAGGGGAAAAAAGTCACCCAAGAAGATGGGAAAAGGGTTCTTTGGCCCACACAGCTTCATGCCCATTGCATCTACAATACCATCTAGCCATCTTATTTTTGGCCACCCCTTCTTTTGTCCTCCACCTTTCCTAGCATCAAGGCTTTCTCAAGTGAATCCTCTCTTCTCATTTGATGTCCAAACTACTTTAGCGTCTTTACTATTTGACCTTTAATGAGCAGTCATGGTTTATTTCTTCTAAGATCGACCTATTTCTAACACCACATTTCAAAGGCATCTATTTTTCTGCGCTCAGCTTTCCTATTGGTCTAGCTCTCACACCCATACATCACCACCGGGAATACCATTGCTTTGACTATGCAATTTTTTGTTTGCAAGGTGATGTCTCTACTTTTAATTATGTTTCCCAGGTTTCTCATAGCTTGTTTCCCAAGCATCAGCCTTTTTATTTCCTGGCTGCAATCACCATCTGCAGCGATCTTTGATCTTAAGAAAGTAAAATTTGCCAGTCGTATCCAACTCTAGGGTACAGTGCTCATCTCTATTTACAGCCAAAGAGCCAGTGCTGTCTGTGTTTGCAGACATTTTCATGGCCATGTGGCACGCATGACTAGAGCCCAGCAAGTCACATGGCTATATTTGGCCATGCCCACAGATTTAAAATTTCCCTTATTTTCAAATCCAAAACTTGACAGGTATGCGAATGGATAACAGCAAAACGAGAAATTGTTGGAGATGTAAAAGCAATCTTGGAACATATGAACACATGTGGTGGAGCTGTAAAGTGATAGATACTTTTTGGAAATTAATTGAGAAAGAAATATCAGAGATCTTTAAAGTTGATTTTAAGCTGGAGTCAAGTATCGCCTTATTGACAGAATTGAATAATATAAATATGAATATAAATAAAAAAGAATTATTATCCATAATGTTAACAGCTGCAAGATTATATATAGCAAGAAAATGGAAAAGTGATCTAGTGTTGAAAATGGATGAATAGTATAAGGAAATGTGGGGAATTGCCTTGAATGATAAATTGACATGTGAATTGAATGTGAAGAAAGGTATTTTGAAAGAGAACAAGTTCTGGGAGATATGGAGGCCATTTGTGGAACATGTTTTAATATGGGATAAAGGAGACAAACCAGTACCTCAGCATATGAGTTTCTGGAAAGATTAAATTAGAAATCTAATCCTCATGGCCTGTATATATCACTGGGTGTTATAAATATTATTTTGTAATATATTAGATTGAACCTTATACATTTTTGGAATGTTAAATACATAAATAAAAATAATGAAATAATGAGAACATAATTGTTGACAAGTGATACATAGTATAGATATTCATGAAAAGATATAAGTTGTGGGGCATATGTTGTAAGAAGGTATGATATAAATGAGGTTCAAGAATTGATATTGTTTACAATGCCATAATAATAGAGTATAAGTAATGTAATGTATTAATTTGTTTTTTTGTTTATGTATCTTTTTTCTTTTTCTATATTTTGTATTGTTTATTATAATTTTGTTATTTTATTAAAAAATAATAAAAAATATTTTTTAAAAAAGAAGTCCAAGTTTATATCCTTACAAATTGAACCCTCCGTATGAGGCTGAATTACACATGTCAATTCTTCCCCCAGCATATCCATGGATGGGCGGCAGGTACTGCACTGTCCTCGCTGTGTTGTTGAATTCAACCAGAACAGTTTTCCAGCAAAAATCCTATCAACCCAGAATAATTTCTGACATGAGGTTATTATTACCAGCACAGATGGGTGATCGTTTAATGTTTTAGTTCATTTTTTATGAGAGTTTCTTCATAAACAGGAAGGAAGGAATTTGTTTCTTTTAAAATCTGAATGCAAGAAACAAGAGTGCCATCAGATCTGCCATATCCCTATTTCTAAAACCAGGGATGGATGTGTGTGTCATACATTTTGGCAGTCCATAGTACACGAGTGAGCAGTTACATTTGGCTTAGTGGCTCAACACGAACAGATGTGATGTCACACCCTGCTTCTTTTCACTTAATAATATGAGAATGGCTTCTTGCTGTTATAACAATATTCGTTTGCTTTCTACACAGCATGGGACATATTCCATGTAAAGTGCCACTTAAAATCAATTTGCTTCAATCAATAATGGTTTTATAATGTATTTGTCTCAAATGATCAAGATAACTACAAGGCAGTATACATACAACTGTTTTTCTGCCATAACCTTTCAGTTATACATGAGATGTTTACCTTTTCTCATGTCTAGTGGTGCTGGCTAGATAGTTTACTGGATTAAAATATCTGGCTATGGAGCCAGAATTGGGGAGTTTGATTTCCTACTCTGCCACCTAGGAAAAGATCCAGTCTGTTCAGTCAGCATTTATACTATTTGACTCAGACAATACTGAGTTGCACTGCAACTCATTGTACGTTGGCTGTGTTGAGAGGTCCAGAGCATCTTTTTTCGGCATAATGGGTTGGAGTTGATGGGCTAAGGCAGCAACATGCTGAAATTTGTCTGAACCCCCCTTCAACATGCCTGAAACCCACCCTCCCCACCTGCAATTTCCCCTTACAACCGTTATACTTGCAGAGAAGCAATGAACTGCTGTCAACCACAAAAGAGATGAGAGGTGATGTGTTAGAAGTGGGTAAATCATGCACCAAATAGAGAAGAAAACACTTCTCCCTTCTGAAACTTGGAAGCAGTTTACCAGATCTGTGTGGATCCCAGGTGCAATGAAAAGAAGAGGAAATCAAGGTATCAGAAAAGAATCATGGAATTCTTTTAAGAGCCATCTGGTCCAACCTTTGGCCAATGGTGGAAATTGTGTTTCAGCTGAAAATGGCACCACCAGATGTCTTGAGCTGCTTCTCCCCCAATATTGTAATGAAGGCCATCATATTGTGCCTTTTTTGTGCTCCCACACTTTATAATTGCCAGTGGCTACTGAACACAGAAATGGAACACTGACCTCATTTTTTCATTGCAACACATTGCCAGGGAGAGAAAAGGCAACTTGCCACAGGGCTGCCATTACCAGTAGAAGAATTATGCCCTTCATCCCATCTGGTTCTATGTTGATGAACAAACTATCAAGGTAGTGGCTGCATGATGCAGGTCTTCAGCCAGGGAGTGGCCAGGATGGGCTTGGTCCACCCTGAGTTAGTACTTTGCCCACCCTGGCAAAGTGCAGTTTCCCATAGGAATGCATTGAAAAGAGGCTTTGTTGCCCATCCTGAGAAAATATTCACCCACCCACATCTAGAATCCTGGCTATGGCCCTAGTGTGATGCAATGAAGAGGGGGAAAGGAGGAAAGAATCCATATCTGAATAGAAACTGGAGAGACCTAGGAGTCAAAAAAGGAGGCTGAATTATAGGAACACTGATTGTTCCCTTTCCATAAAAGTCCTCCCCTCTGAAGCAACTTGCCCAAATTCTGGCTTCAGGTGCAGGGGAGGAGGCAAAGTAACCCTTCATACGCTGCCTCTGACATAAGTTGGTGCCCTTCTGTGGCTTTGCTGGCATTTGCAGGAGGCTACAGTGGGTATCTAAGAAGTCAAACCACCTTCACTAGTCCACGCCAGGCCATGGTGAGGAGTTGGAAAATGTCAGGCAATAGAGAATCATTTTCCTATGGGTTTGCTTCAAGTTAAGTAAAAAATTCAGTTTTCCTATGGGGTTGCTTCGAGTTAAGTAAAAAACTGATTTACATAAAAGCCTACGGAACAGACTTTTTACATAAGTAGGGGTTTTACTGTACTTTTAAAGGGCATGGGATAGTTGATTCCTTATTTGGCTTCCTCCTAAGCTTGCACATTGAAATTGATGGCATTATGGTGGTTGTGATAGTAGTAGTAGTAGTAGCAGCAGCAGCAGAAAAAACAGCAACATCCCTGTCATGTCCGGCCCTTATAAGTAATAGTCCAGGCAACAATGAACAGAACAACAACAGGAGTTTATTTATCAGTCTTTCAGGTTACACTTACAAGGTGCTCCGGACATAAGATATATGCTATAGAAGAGGCAATGCCTAAGCTACACCCTTTGAGTGATAGCATTTAGAGGAGACCCAGGCTGAGCACATTACTGGCTAACCTGTGCGTGTAGGGAAGTATAGATCCAGTCCGGTCCCACCCTTCTTTATCCATGGGCTTATATAGTGTCTCCCCAATGGTGGCTCCTTGATACAAAGTAGCGACCCACCAGACAAGCATAACCAACCAATCATAACAAGATATATAAGTATTAACCAATCAGGAACAGGATCCAAAAGTGTACCCAGTCACAGAACTCTAATTAGCATAATGAGTGCGCTCAGAGAGGGAGGTTTCGTGCCAACTTTAGCTCCTAATTTGGATGGCGGGAAACTGCCATTTTCTCTTTGCAAGGGCGTTGCTTGAGCAACTTGCAATTCTGTCTTAATACACAACAACACCCCCCCCCCCCGATCTAAGGACACATGTGGCACATGATATCCAGAAAAACAACATTAAAGAAGTCAAATTTCTTATTTCAGATGGGACGTACAAGTGAAAATGTTATGCTTTATGCATCCCAGTTCACTAAGTACTGAGAACTCCAAAGGAGTTAGTGTGTGTCAGGTGGGGTTCTGTTATCCTGGAATAAGGTAACTGGAAGAATACCTCATTTCTTGTTATACATGGCTTTTTCACATGTATATACAATGTGGCTTAAAGAAAAGGCTTAGAAAGTTTGTACTCTAATATCAGACTTGTAGAAAGCAATCAGACATCTGAAATCTCAGTTGATTCATTAATGGGCAAAAATCTGTTGCATAATAGCTATGCCAAACACAAAAGAAAGATGAGTTAAAGTGGTTTACAATAAAAGAGCAGACTTCAAATTTGAAGGGAAAAAATCTAAATTGGAAGTTTTTCTTTTATAAAGATACCTTTTCTTTAAAAGACAGGCCTGCTTTCATTTTTGCATCATTCATGTTCTTGCTAATCAAACCAGTGTTGGTATTCACACACAAAAAAGCTCTTGGAAATGCAGCACATTGATTGAGTCAAATTTTGCTTCATTTCACATCAGGGGATCCTTGATTACAGCATGATTTTCAGAGAAAACCATGCCTTTGTTCACTATCTTATATCTCTCCTCAAGTGAAGCCCTTCAGTTTATAAGGCTCCTAACAAAGAGACGTCTTCTATAAGTCATTTCCCCCAAAGTAACTGTGTTTCTTAGCCAATCTAATTTCAAGTGGTATATTTCCTTCTGTTAATAAATTGCTACCTACTTCTGCATTATCTCTAGTGTTTCATTTGCAAAGAGAACAGAAGGAACAAAAATCTGCTTTTTCTCAAGAATGTTTCCTTTGAGTTAAAAAAACTATCTTGCCACAAGTTTTTAAAAGTACAAGTGGAACCTCATACAACAATCGCCCCGTATAGCAATGAAATCGCATAGCAATTAGGTTGGGGTGTGGGGGGGATGGTGTCCTGCATAACAATTTTCGGAAAAAATCATACAACAATTTTTCAATGGGAAAAACCACTTAGCAAAATAAAATAAAATAATCATTGTAAAAAAATCATCCCATAGGGAAAATCGCTATACGGTGCATGTAGAGCAATTGTTTCATATAACAATGAGCCCCATGGAACGGATTAAAATCGTTGTATGAGGTACTACTGTAATTGGCAAACCATCAACCAGACATTTATACCCACAAGCAGGGAAAGGTAACACTCCCAAGAAATTGTAAAATTTAAAGTGCTTTAATAAAAGGAATAATTCACATATATGTCCTACGCTGAGGTGTATCCGTCATGGTGTGGAGAAGGTGAGTTCAACACGCAATAAACTGAATCATAAGCGACAGAAAAAACTAAAGTCCTGTGCGCGGAGCTCACTCACACTGCAATGATGCACATAAGTTGTGCCCTCGAACATGCATAACAAACTGGGACCCTTGAAAGTAAAATTGTATCCTCACCGCGCCCGGTGAATACAGACAGGATTATGAACTATTGTACAAATGAAATGCAGTATCTAAAAGTCCGTAGTTAAGTGCTCATCTGTACAGCTGGAAAAACTGGCGCTGGTGGTAAAGGGTGGAATCCTTCTCCCGACAAGGGTGCCCAGATGACGAGCATCAATACACGATGGTAGACGATAAAGTTGACAAAGTCACGATGCCCTTCCGGTACATGGACATTTCGAATCTCTTCCTCAAGTTTCTACAATCGCATAAATATACACAATGTGAAAACTCCCAATAGTGGGTAATATCGCACACCGCGAATACATGTAAACCCATTAGATCAACAATTGCATGCACTAGCAATACATATAGAAAAGACAGCTTACATACCTAATAATTTCTTATCTGCGCGTAACGCACCTCTGTTGCCATATTTCTCCTTGTGTGCACGCGTTAGCTCTTACATACCATATACTTCCTATATATACCTAAAACTAAGGGGATGCGGGACATGTGATTGTAATGACTAAATCAGAGCAGGTGATTACTACTGTAATCTTAAAGCAGCAAGGAACCGCTTAGTTAACCGTATGTTGTTCTATCTTACAAAAATGCCGAGAGGTCCCACTCTGTATTGAGCCCGTGTGGGGCCAGAGTATTGAAGCGGTGGATGTAATAAGCTTCTTTTTGGAGTAGAAATCGATCGACATCAGTCATGCAGTATTTGCTATGTCTGAATGTTTCTAAAACCACTGCCTTGATGTCCTTAACGGTATGCTTTTCTTGTAGAAAATGGTTGACCAGTGGAGCATTGGGGATCTTATTCCTTATGCGAGAAGCATGTTCGCCCAGGCGCACCTTAAGCGGTCGCCTGGACAGACCCACATATGCCAACTGACATTTGCATATTAACATATACACGATATTTTTGAGTTGCAATTGGTGAACTCCGTCAGGTTGAGGACAAAGTCGCTGCTGGGTACTTTTACTTTATTAGTGGTCCACATGTGGCCACAGTATTTGCAATGGCCACAGGGGTGATGACCACTAGTACAAGGCTGATGGACTGCGTTGGATTTAATGAGATCAGTCTTTGAGATGAGGTTAGCTATAGTCCTGGTTCTTCTGAACCCGATTGTGGGTTTATGTTGGCAGCCCGGCACGGAGTCTAGGATATGCCAGTGTTTCAAAATTATCTGTTTAATACGTTGGGCCATGGGTGTGTAGTCTACTGACCAGAATAACCCTGGTCTTGTGTGTTGCTTCCCAGTGTTGTAATTTAACAAAGAGTTCCTATTCCGCAAATCTGTCCTGTGTTTGGCAGATCTAATCACATGGTGAGGGTATCCCCTGCGTTTTTTGGGTGGAATCCTTCTCCCGACAAGGGTGCCCAGATGACGAGCATCAATACACGATGGTAGACGATAAAGTTGACAAAGTCACGATGCCCTTCCGGTACATGGACATTTCGAATCTCTTCCTCAAGTTTCTACAATCGCATAAATATACACAATGTGAAAACTCCCAATAGTGGGTAATATCGCACACCGCGAATACATGTAAACCCATTAGATCAACAATTGCATGCACTAGCAATACATATAGAAAAGACAGCTTACATACCTAATAATTTCTTATCTGCGCGTAACGCACCTCTGTTGCCATATTTCTCCTTGTGTGCACGCGTTAGCTCTTACATACCATATACTTCCTATATATACCTAAAACTAAGGGGATGCGGGACATGTGATTGTAATGACTAAATCAGAGCAGGTGATTACTACTGTAATCTTAAAGCAGCAAGGAACCGCTTAGTTAACCGTATGTTGTTCTATCTTACAAAAATGCCGAGAGGTCCCACTCTGTATTGAGCCCGTGTGGGGCCAGAGTATTGAAGCGGTGGATGTAATACGCTTCTTTTTGGAGTAGAAATCGATCGACATCAGTCATGCAGTATTTGCTATGTCTGAATGTTTCTAAAACCACTGCCTTGATGTCCTTAACGGTATGCTTTTCTTGTAGAAAATGGTTGACCAGTGGAGCATTGGGGATCTTATTCCTTATGCGAGAAGCATGTTCGCCCAGGCGCACCTTAAGCGGTCGCCTGGACAGACCCACATATGCCAACTGACATTTGCATATTAACATATACACGATTTTTTTTGAGTTGCAATTGGTGAACTCCGTCAGGTTGAGGACAAAGTCGCTGCTGGGTACTTTTACTTTATTAGTGGTCCACATGTGGCCACAGTATTTGCAATGGCCACAGGGGTGATGACCACTAGTACAAGGCTGATGGACTGCGTTGGATTTAATGAGATCAGTCTTTGAGATGAGGTTAGCTATAGTCCTGGTTCTTCTGAACCCAATTGTGGGTTTATGGTCGGGAGAAGGATTCCACCCTTTACCACCAGCGCCAGTTTTTCCAGCTGTACAGATGAGCACTTAACTACGGACTTTTAGATACTGCATTTCATTTGTACAATAGTTCATAATCCTGTCTGTATTCACCGGGCGCGGTGAGGATACAATTTTACTTTCAAGGGTCCCAGTTTGTTATGCATGTTCGAGGGCACAACTTATGTGCATCATTGCAGTGTGAGTGAGCTCCGCGCACAGGACTTTAATTTTTTCTGTCGCTTATGATTCAGTTTATTGCGTGTTGAACTCACCTTCTCCACACCATGACGGATACACCTCAGCGTAGGACATATATGTGAATTATTCCTTTTATTAAAGCACTTTAAATTTTACAATTTCTTGGGAGTGTTACCTTTCCCTGCTTGTTCATACACCCCAGCCGTCCCACCTTTCTATTTATACCCACAAAGCTGAATTAGCCCTGAGTTATCTCAGATCTTAGGTAAAGGTAAAGGTTGCACTTGCTCGAAAACCATTTGCATCTGACTCTAGGGTTCAGTGCTCATCTCTGTTTATAGCCATATTTTATATTTATAGTCTGCAGACATTTCTGTGGACATGTGGCAGGCATGACTAAACACTGGAGTGCATGGAACGCTGTTTACCCAAGAAGTGGTACCTGTTTATCTACTTGCAATTTCTTGCTTTCAAACTGCTAGGTTGGCAGGAGCTGGAACAGAGATGGGAGCTCACTCCATCGTGCAGCACTCGGGTCTCAATCTGATGACCTGTGACCTTCCAGGCATCAAGTTCAGCATCTTAACCACTTAGTCACTGCAGTCCCTTATCTCAGACCTTAGTAATAAATTAACTGAGACTTTTCCAAGTGGCGCAAAAGTTCCATTTCCCCCTTTTATCTGGCTGAACCCCATTGGTTAAAAAGATGTATACAGCTAACTGGAATGTATGTCCCACTCTACTTTTAAAAGTCATTGCTCTCTCAAAATCCTTTTAAAAATATATTTTAAAAATGTCTCTGTGGGGCAGCTTTCCTTCTGGAATTTTGCTGAAAGGAAGGGTCTTGCTTAATTGAAAGCTTCCAACCAGACTTCTGAACATGGAAATAAACTTCACAGCTTGCCTCTTAATAATGTATTTGAAAATGTTTTGCAATAGAGATAAAAGATTGAGAAGAAATAAAAAAATGTGATATGTATCTCAGAAAGAAGGAAGTTTAAGCATCCATTTTTTTAAAAAAAAATACATAGACAACTAGATTGTGATGATTTGGGGAGATATTGAATTATCAAAATTGGGTGGTATACATGAAGACTGATTTTTTTAAACATGAAGGTAAGAAAAAAGATACAGAAAAAATACAGAAATACAAAAAAGTAGTTAGCCCAGGAATATCACCACTGACATGGTAATCTTTTTTTAAAAAGAATTAATAAAAGAATTAGAAAGTGTTGTGGTAATAAGATTGAAGGAATGGCTTAGCAAAGTGTCCAATAGGGAACATATAAAAATTAAGAAAGTTAAAGTATCTTGGTTTAATATATTACAATTTAAGAAATTGACTAAATATTAGTTAAAACAACATGGTAGCTGTAGAAAATTAACAAAGTCTGAAGAATTGATAATACAAATGGAACAGAAAAAAATAACAAAAGGTTTAGTAAGTAAAATACAGTATATAAAATATTGCTATCCCTCATTTCTCTGCTTTTGTCCACTTCTGCCCCCTTTTTAGACCTTTTATCTCTTGATCTTCACTACCCTCCTCCCCAGCTGTCTCTGTAATTTGACTCCTTTTTTGATATTTGATTTTTTTATTTCTTTTCATATAGACTCTTAAAGGATAGATATGAGTTGGATTAATGAGTAAAAGGGTAATGCCACCGAAACAGGAGCCGGCTTGGGTGAGAACTAAAAGATGAACAAGAAGGGATCAGGAGGAAATAAGAAGGAGATCAATAAGGGAAGAGGTTGATGAGATAAATGACCTAGAACAATTAAAAAGGAAGGTGGAAGAAAGGAAGAGTAAGTAACAACAGCAAAAAAATCAGCAGGAGGTGGAGTGGGAGAGTTTAGAAGAGAAGACCAGGGTGGGAATACCAGGAGCTCAGGTCACATTAAGGGTGTAGGTCTTGAGGGAGAATTTACAATAGATAAGGGGGTTAGAGAATTTTTTTCACTTTTTATTGTGTTTTTTTAAACACAGGGAGATTAAGTATCAGTTGGGTTAAGGTGTTTACAAGGGATGAAGATTTTTTTTGCAATTTTTAAAATTATTTCTCTTTTTTTCTGTTTTACCATTTGGAAATTGTCAGCAAGGTTAAAACAACAGACAATCTTCCATGTTGAGGAGAATAAAAATTATATCATGGAATGTGAAGGGCCTAGGGAACCAAATTAAGAGAAAGAGATTGGAGGGGATATTAAAAAGGGAGAAAGCTGACGTTATTTTCCTTCAACAAAATCACCAAAAAAATGAAACTAAAATCTTAACCTATAAAATCAAGGGTTAACCGTTGGAACTTTGCATAGGCTCCTTAGCCAGGCCCTACTAGCCTGCACTCACCATTCGTGCACACGCCCGAACTGGGTACACAGGTAAACGCAAGATTAAGAAATGTGCCAGTGGGGCAAGAGCCCCACAAACGCGAAAAAGGAAACAACTTCATTTCCCAATGTTCTTTGCGCCGCGCCACACCACAGCCAATCAGGCTGAGAGGCACGACCACAAAGAACATTGAAAAACGCGCCACGGCCAATCAAAATCGAGCCGCAGGGAAAAAAATGCACCACAGCCACAAATCACAAACCCATAACTACAAGCCCCAGAGTCTTGCGCGACATGAGTGCGCAGGACGCTGAGGAAACTGGCACCCAAAAAATTAAAAAGAAAAACAACTCACCGCCTCACAGCCAAGCAAACACCAGCCGGCTTTCTTTCCCTCAACCATGGTGCCTGAAGGTCCCGACTGAAGTTTCCCCTTTAATATCAATGGGTGGGGGGTTGTGAGCCCCCTCTCCCCTAGGGTTGGGAGGTTTGTGGGGACAAAAGAGGTATGCCCCCCCAACCCTTCTGGACCCAGAAGACCAGGGAGAGTGGATCGATTCCCCCCCTCCTAAAAAAACTCCGTCTTTAAAGAGAAGAAACCAAGCGGTTTCTTCTCTTAAAAACGGAGTTGTTTTAAGGGGGGGAAATCGATCCACTCTCCCTGGTCTCCTGGCTCCAGAAGGGTTGGGGGGACATACCCCTTTTGTCCCCCCAAACCTCCCAACCCCAGGGGAGCCAGCGGAGAGGGGGGGTCGCAACCCCCCACCCACTGATATTAAAGGGGAAACCCCATCTACTTTCATGACTCCACACAATCAAAGCACCATAACACAATAAAGCCCCCTCCCCACCACCTAGCCCACCCTTCCTATCCCCCAATGACCACGCCCCCTCCCCACCACCTAGCCCACCCTTCCTATCCCCCAACGACCACGCCCCCTCCCCACCACTTAGCCCACCCTTCATATCCCCCAATGACCACGCCCCCTCCCCACCACCTAGCCCACACTTCCTATCCCCCAATGACCACACCCCTCCCCACCACCTAGCCTACCCTTCCTAACCCCCACTGACCATGCTCCCCTCCACACCACCTAGCCCACCCTTCCTAACCCCCAACGACCATGCCCCCCTCCCCACCACCTAGCCCATCCTTCCTAACCCCCAACGACCATGCCCCCCTCCCCACCACCAAATAAAGAAATAATTTTTAAAAAATTACTAAAAACACAGTCAAAAACATCCAAAAATTCAAAAGACAAACAAAAACACCAAAAAACAATACAAAGTAAACAAAAATACAATCAAAAACAAAACAGACAAAAAATACAAATTTTAACCACCACCACCACCACCCCCCCACACACAAGAAAGAAAACATGCAAACTTACCAAAATATGTCCTACCTCCATGAGGACCGAAAAAGAAATGAATAAAGAAAGAGACTATTTACCAGAAGAAGCTCCACCCAGAGGCCAAGAGAGAAAAAACAGTCAAAATACAATAACCCCTACCAGCACCACCTGCTGGCCACAATAGTAAAAAACAATTCAAAAACACAAAACAGCCCCAAACAAAAGGCCACAAGAGTAAAAACAAATCAAAAACATAACACAAATTCACAATTTTACACAAAAGGTCACACCAATAAAAACAAGTCAAAAAAATTACACTAAAACACACTTTAGCACAAATCAAAAACATATGTCAATAAAATACAATAGAAACTTTTAAAAATCCTGTGCTGAGTTTTAACTCAAATTAAAACACAAAACATTTAAACACATTTTAAAAACATTGAATGTAAAAAACATTTACTTTTACATTATTAAAATTATTACCTATGGTACAACTAATTTAAAAAATTCAAAAAACTAAAACATTATTCGCTTACATAAAACTATTTGAAAAAATTATATCATACTTTGTTCTTTTATTAATCCTCAAAAAACCCCAAAAAAGCAGATCACAGTTAATAACAGCCAAGCCAAAAAATTTTTACATAAATAAACATTTTGAAAATTAAAATTACAGACTAAGCAATTTAAAAAAAACAAACATTAACACAATTTAACCTTCCAACACAATTTAAAACAGCCCAGCAATGCCGGGCAACCTCTGCTAGTAACCTATATGTGAAGGAAACTGATATCTATGAAAAGTGTTTGGGAACATCAAATTCAAGAGGAATGGCAACTATAATATCGAATAAACTTGGTTTTACAATGTCTAAGAGTATTAGTGATTAGTGATAAGGAGGGGAGATTTCAGTTAATTAATGGGACGATTGATGACCAGGAGTACACCTTGGTAAATATTTATGTACCAAAGAGCAAGGACTTTTTTTAGACGAAATTCCACCAGTGATAAAGAAAGAAAGAATGGTAAATGTTATAATAGGAGGTGATTTCAATTTAACAAGAGCAGGGATTGATGTTTCGAAATCCTCCAAGTATAGAAAAGGGCAGTTTAATATTCTGGACAGGTGGATGGAGAAACTAAGTGTTAAAGATGTATAGACAAGATTGAAAGGAAAGGAAAATTTATTACAGAATTTAGAAGAAATGGAGATAGGCACCTTCAAGCTATCAGATCATACTCCAATCACTTTAGATATTAATTTAGGAAGAGATGTAATTAAAAGTAATTTATGGAGACTTGATACTAAACTCCTCAATGATTGTATAAAGAAGAGATTAATGGATAACTGGTTAGAAAAATAGGAATTAAATGATAACGGTGAAGTAGTGCCACATATTTTATTGGACACCATGAAAGCAGTACTTAGGGGTGACTGTATACAAGAGAGAATTACTAATGACAAAGAAGTATATAGGAAAACAATTAAAAGAGAACAGGAATTAAAAGAACTAGAGAAAAAGCATGCAGATACGGGTAGTGAGGTAATATGGAATAAACTTCGATCCCTAAGAAAAGAGTTAATGTTTAGAAATGGAAAAAGTGAGGGAAAATATGGCATATCTAAAAAGGCATGATTTCAGATTTTAAAAAAAGGATATGAAAACTCTAGCTAAAATAGCAAAAAATAAAAAGTCTAAGAGACAAATAGATACCTTGATTGACAAAAATAAAATGACAGTAAATAAAATAGAAGACAAAATGCATATAGCTGAAGAATTCTTTTCAGATTTATATAAAGAAAAGGTGGTGGATGTGACAAAATTAAGATCGTACTTAGATCAAAACTTAAATATAAAATTAAAGGAAGAACATTAAAACTATATGGAACAAGAGATACAAGATAAAGAAATCAAAATTGTGATTAGACAGTTTAAAAATGATAAAGCACCAGGAGAAGATGGTTTTCCATCAGAAATTTACAAGTAATGTCGAGAAATAATTATTACTAAATTAAAGAAATTATACAATTACATTTTGGAGGGAAGAGAAATACCCAAATCCTGGAGCCGTTCGATTACGGTATTAATCCCGAAATCTGGTAAAGACAAAGACAAAATTGATTCCTACTGACCTATTTCCCTCTTAAATCAAGATGCAAAGATATTTACATCGATATTAAATAATTGTCTCACTAACTTTATGAAATTTTACATAGGAGAGGACCAGTCAGGCTTTATGAAAGGGAGACAGATGGAAGGATTGATAAGTAGGTTAGTAAATATTATAGACTCAATAAAAAAGAATAAAGATAAAGTGTGCATTGTAGCGTTAGATATTTATAAAGCCTTCAACTCTATTAAGTGGTCCACTATAAAAGAAATATGTTTTAAATTAAATTTCGGCTCTAAATTTAGACATGCAATTGGACAATTATATAAAGACTCGTTGACTAAAATAAAAATGAACAATAGGTTAAGTGGGCAAATAAATATTAATGCAGGTATGAGACAGGGTTGCCCACTTTCCCCATCTCTATTCATATTGGCGATGGAAATGTTCACAATAGGTATAAGACAAGACAATAAATTAGTTAGCATCAATTAAAAAAATAAGTTTATTCGCTGATGATATGCTGTTAGTACTTAAGAACCCTATTCAAACTATTGATATAGTTCAACATCACCTAAAAATGTTCGAGGAAGTCACGGGTTTAAAAATTAATTGGGGAAAAACAGAAGCAATCGCATGTAATCTTTCACAAGATGAAAAGAAGATTATGGAGAAATATAATATCAATATAAAATTGAAAATGAGATACCGAGGAATAATGGTGATGGAGGAAGTTAAAGATCTGTACAAGATTAATTTTAATAAATTAAAAGAGGAAATAAAACCAACTATAGATCAATTAAAAATATTAAAATTATCATGGTTTGGAAAAATTAATTTATGCAATATGAAAATTATGCCAAAATTGAATTTTTTACTAGAACATTTACCAATCCTAATAAAAGAAAAAGAACTTAACACTTGGCAAAAGATGATAAGTGAATTTTGTAATAATGGGGAAAATCCAAGAATTAATAAAGGCTTATGGTATACCAAGAACAAATTTGAAGGGCTGAATATACCCAATGTTAAAGAGTATTATAAAGCTTTCAATTTGAAAAATATAAGTCAACAATATGTTCAAAATAATGAAACAAAACAAATAGAGTTTAGAAAATGGAGGGGGGAAATTATTTTTAGGTGAACAGAGGGCCAACCAACAATTGCACAATTTTTCTCTAAAAACATAATTAAAATATGGAAAGGCCATATTTCACCCATAACTGAAACCTTGGACTTCCAAGATTGTCCATTAGAATTAAATTTAAATACAAGAGAAATTCTATTACGTAATTTTTTTATTATTTGCAGATTGGCTAGAGAAATGTAATAATTATAGTGACAGAAAAATTATATACAACGAACTAAATTTAAATTGGCTACAGGAACATTGGATGGAAGCTTGGGATAGAAATCTGAGGAAGATTAATCTAACAGGCAGGGCAATAACTCCCTTCGAAGATTTGATCATAGAGGTGAGACAAGGGAAGAAAAATCTAAAGGGATTAGTGGTAAAATATATCAAATACTAAACTCCAGTGAGAAAACTCAACAATTGCTTAAAAAATGATGGGAAGATGACCTGGGAATCAAAATAAAGATGAGAATTGGAGGAAAAATGGACCCATAGAAATATGAAATCATTATTAGTAAAAGAAAAAGAACATAATTGCAAGTTTCTGTGGTGGTGGTATCTCACCCCAGTCAAATTCTATTTAATGAACAATAAGAATTTGG
Source organism: Bradypodion pumilum (assembly GCA_035047305.1). Classification (NCBI taxonomy): domain Eukaryota; kingdom Metazoa; phylum Chordata; class Lepidosauria; order Squamata; family Chamaeleonidae; genus Bradypodion; species Bradypodion pumilum. Next base: position 184,017,933 of record JAWDJD010000001.1, on the reverse strand, counting down.
ATACATGTTAGAGATGTAAAAAAGAGAAAGGGACATATATCCACATGTGGTGGTCGTGTGAACAAGTAAGCAAATTTTGGAAAAGTATAGAAGAAGATTTGAATAAAATGCTTAAATCAACAATTTACCCCAAAGTTAATAATACTTGGTAATATTGATGATTTAGATATGGAGGATAATAAAAAGGAGTTAGTGTTATCAGTGGAAATGGTAGCAAGACAGTTAATAGCCAAGGAATGGAAAGGTGGAGGTAATATCAATAGGGTCAGATGGTACGCAAATGCTTGGCAATTGGCTCTTAACGAAAAACTAACTATGCAAATACAACAGAGAAAAAGACTAATTCCAAAAATCTCATTTTGGGAAATCTGAAAATTCCTTGTTGCCTACGCGCTATCCAAAGGCCCTGTTACGATCCTTTTTTGGAAAGAGTAGTGAAGATATCTGGTTTTGTGGTCCCCGCTGACATTCCCAAATGGTATACGGGTGTTATTTGTTGTCACTATACTTTATAGTGGAAAAAGGGATTTAGTTATTATTAACAATTTTATTAACATAGCTATTATTATTAGTAATTTTTGTGTTTTGCATGTTTCAATTGTTACTTTTATCTTTTGGATATTTTATAAAAAGAAAATTCTTTAGTTGTATATTTATTATGTTTATAATGACTGTGGGTAAAGATTTGTTTTGTCTTGTCTGAATTCTTAATAAATAAATAAATAAATAAAAATAAAATATTGCTACAGCATGAAGCTGAACAACAAGCTTTAAGAACAGGTTGAGAAATGGATTTAGGAGGTAATATTAATGAGGAGGAATGGGTTAGAACATGGAAACAAAGAATTATGAAAAATATGTCAGTTAGAATTAAAGAGAATTGTTGCAAAACAATATGGAGATGGTATATGACTCCAGTACATTTAAGTTATTATGATGCAGAATATTCAGATGACTGCTGGAAATGTAAAAAAGAAGTCAGGAATATTTTCATTTATGGTAGCAATGTAATAATGTGAAGAAAATATGAAAAATTCTTTTTAAATTGTGTATAAAATTGGAGATTTATCCTAAAATAGCATTATCAGTTGATTTTGGAAATATGTATAGAATGGAAAAAGAAAGAGATGATTGTTATAAAAATGGAAGGTCGATTGGGAATTTTAATTGGACGATTGCTATAAAGAGATATAGAATATAAATGATAAATTAAAATGTGAGATAAAAGTAAAAAAGGGTTAGCAAAAAGTGAGATAATAATAATAATAATAATAATAATAATAATAATAATAATAATAATAATAATAATAATAATAATAATAATAATAATAATAATAATAATAATAATAATAATAATAATTTATTTATATCCTGCTTTCCTCAACCCAATGGGTGACCCAAAGCGGCTTACAGATAGTTTAAAGGTACAGCACAGCAAGTCAAATAACAGTAACAAATCCCGATTTAGATATGGGGAGAATTTTTAGGTTAAGGAAAGGGGTAAATTCAGAACAAGATGCATTATCTTTTTGGAATGAGGGGGAAATATTAAAATGTGACGATACTGAGAATATTTAATTGAGAAGGTTTCAAGTCCTACTGGTGGTGGGGGCACATAAAAAGTTATATTGTATTATATGAATTTTTAGGTTTGTTGTATTTTTTCTTTTGTCTCTCTCCCCCCCCCCGTACTTTAATTAATAATTTTTTAAAAATAATTGATTTTTTGGCTATTTATGCTCAAACATCTTATCCTCACATGGAATAGCCACATAAATGAGTGAAAGATAAATATCACTGCTCTATGTAAAGAGTAAGGAGGATGTAAAGGCAATTGAAACAAATGTACGGGATCAATTTAACTGGATTTGTGGCAAGGGAATATCAGCCATGAAATGATCGTCTGAGAGGAAATGTTCATGAGCACTACAAATTCACACAGATAAAAGCTCCAAGAATCGTTGTGGTTCAATCTTTGTGGAAGAAGAGAAAGTCGTACATTTGGTTTAGGTTAAACCCTTGGGCCATAAGGGCAGGAGAAGCCCAGAGACAGGAGATGTTTGGTAAATCAAGTAAATGTCTAGGATAGGGATTCTCAACCTGTGGCCTGTGGGCCGGATATGGCCCACAATGCCATTCATGTGGCCCCCTACTTCCTCCACCATACCTGAAAGAGCCTTGTGGTGGAGGAAGGGCAAAATGGCTATATGAGGGAGCATGATCCAGCCCCCGGCTTAAAAAGGTTGAGAACTCCTGTTCTAGGAAGAAGGGAAAGGTAAGAAGGGAAATCACAGATGCAAAATGCTCAAAGGCAACTACAGAATAAGCAAAGCTATGAGAACCTGCAAGTGGAGGGAGGAAGCAGCAAGAAAATGTCCATGCAGAAAGGATAATGGACACACGAAAGGAGGTAGACAAGGATAATTGGATCGCGTAACCCATTTCACAGTAGAGCAAAGGAAGGAACAGAATCTTTCCATGCATACAAACTGGCAACCTCTTCCTTATACTCCTGGATTTTGGGAATTTGCACTTGATGTAACAACAGGAGTAATCCCTGCTTCAAGTGGCTCTTTACAAATGAGATTAATTCTAGAGAAAGTGGATGTTATTAAATTGCCCTTTCCCCTCTATTTCCTCTTCACAAGACTCTTCATGGAGATCAGGATTTGTACCAATTTTTCCTTCCATTTCCTTTCCTTCCTTCCTCTCTTCCTTCTTCTTCTTCTTCTTCTTCTTCAAACCTACTCACCATCTGCTGCGATTGGCAAATCTCAGTGACACGAGTCTGTGTTGCTTAGCAATAAATACTTGTGTGATAGCTCCAGAGTTACCAAGAGCCCTCCATTACTTTGTCATCCAGCCATTTTGTGCAGCCTCCGGGGCTAAAAAGCCATTTTTTTCATTCAGACTTTGGGTGAAAAGGACAGAGAAGAATGATAAAAGTATGTGCAGGATTGTCTGATAAATGTGCAGTGTCATGAAAAGCTGCAGCAAGATTCACAGATTAGAGAAATTAAAAAGTAAATGAATTCCACAGTTGATTTTTTTTTATCAGCAGGTACCTAGAACATTTATGAGAGTACAAATTGCATTGGAAAATGTACTGAAAGACTGTATACAATAGATAATCAAGCTAGCACATAAGAGATTGCAGGGGTGGATTAGTCATAACTACATTGGCATAATGACGCTCAGTGTAGCATCCAAGTTTTTCCACCAGCTTAATAGCACATAGCAAGGCTGCTATTCTGTTATCATTAATTGCAACATAACATTCACATACCATGCTAAGCATTGGGGCGAAAGACAGGTCTACACTATTGGGTTGTCAGAACAAACTGATCAGAACTGTATTAATTGTATATCCTCATCTGAAATGGTTACAGTAGAGCAGCCAAGAATATTGGTGAGATGATTGGGATATGTCAAGAACAACACAGTTGGCTCAGGATACATCCGTGGAAGAAGCAAGGGATAATTTCTGAAAGGGGAAGACTTATTCTCCCATCATAAAAGTGATCCAGACCTGTGAGTTCATCTATCCTTATATGCAAGTCATCTTAGTTGAGAGACGGTATAGTGTAGTGGTGAGGGTGTTGGACTAGGACTTGGGAGATCCAAGATCTAGGCCTCAGTGAGTTGTGGGACACTTTGTGGTATCATAGGCTAGTCAAAGTCTCTTAGCTTGACTAGGACTGATCTACCAAAAGTGGAAAAGAGGACAGACAGCCACTTTGAATTTGCTGGAGGGTAAGAACCAAGATATAAATATAATTGGTAGACAAGGCAAATAATAAGGGAGACTGCTACACTCAGTAGCTGCATAACCACTGAGCAAGTTCCTTGCTATCTCAATAGTCTTGGGCTTCCCATGTGAAATGAGGACATTCTGGATTCTTAGCTACCGTATTTTCCGGCATATAAGACGACTGGGCGTATAAGATGACCCCCAACTTTTCCAGTTAAAATATAGAGTTTGGAATATACTTGCCGTATAAGACTACCTCTCTTCCAATGCACACCAAATAAAAATTAACCCACACTCAACCCGAAGACGCGCAGCCCTCCGAGTCAAATGGGCAGGTTCTCCTCATCGAGGTACAGGAAGATGTGTGCAGCTTGCTTCCCCGCGGCACCCCCCACCATATGCACCGGACATATGAAGCAAGGGGAAACAAGCTGCAGTTAAGTACCTGTCCTATAAGACGACCCCCGACTTTGGCACAGATTTTTCGGGGTTAAAAAGTAGTCTTATATGCCAGAAAATACAGTAGTTATGGAGGGGGGGTGGTCACAGAAATAGCATTGTCGAAGACTGTGGTATTTTTGAACCACAATAAAAGCAAAGTAATCTCACTTATTTACTGCACCATAATGCTTAGTGCACTCTCTGGGCGGTTCACAAGTTAATTAGCATTTCACCCCCAACATGCTGGGTACTCATTTTACCAACCTTGGAAGGATGGAAGGCTGAGTCACACTTGATCCCTGGTCAGGATCGAACTCACAACCTTTGGGTTGCAGAACAGTAGTTTAACTATTTTGCCACCAGGGCCAATGGTGTACCCTGGTAACAATAATTTCATGCCAGAAATTATTCTGGGTTGAAAGGATTTTTGCTGGAGAAGTTCCACTCAGGAGATGCCCGAATGCGGCTCCTTTCATGTCCCCAAGATCTTTTCCCATTGAAGTGCTCCCTATTTATCTACTTGCAATTTCCTGGTTTTGAACTGCTATGCTGGCAGGAACTGGGACAGAGATGGACGCTCAAACTGTCATGCAGTACCTGGGTTTTGAACTGCTGACTTGCTGGCTTTCCAGCTAACAAGATGAGCTTCTTAACCACTGAACCACTGCAGCCCCAGCAACCTCATGTTGCCAGCTAATCTTTCTCACACTTAGGTGAAAGGAACTGTAGAATGAACTCACCAAAAGATGCCTTCATTTTGGCATTTTCACATGTGTCCTAGGCACAGAAGAAGAAGAAGAAGCTAGTTATGGAATTTTTATCCCTTTAGCAACAACAACAACAATCATTAGCTCTCTTTGCAATACGACTGTTGTGAAGCAACTCCTCCTGTGAGGGGTCATCTGTTGCTGTTCCATTGTTCTATCAATCCAGGCACTGTCTTGGAGTCTTATGTAAGCTTCTCAGAGTTTCCTAAAGGAAGTGCATCACAAGGACTCCCTTTCTACACAAGCTTCTTCTTCTTACATGACCAGGCCAGATGTGAAACTGCCAAAATGAAGGCACCTCCTGGGGAGCTTATGATTATGTTTGTGATCTTTTTTGTTCAAAGCCTATCATTTTTCATTGAGCTATGTATGTTCCCCTTCCCAAATATGGCTATACTCAAGGAAACTCAAGGAGAACTGCAGTCAGACGCAGGAGGTGACTATATAGTGAGAGAAATACAAATTCATTCACATTAATTCGTTGTGAAATTCCACTGAGGAATTTGACTTTCCTCAGGTCTCTTCACATTAAGTGACCACATAGGGAGAAATGAGGAAAGCCGTGTTTGCTGATTATTTGCAGCTTGTTAAGGTACCTCTCTTGATGCCCAGCAGGAGGCTCATCTACAAAAGAGTTACTTAATATGCTGTAAACAACGGCAAAGTGCTGATTTTCTCCTTGTTTCTCTCTCTTGGTCTATCTCTTCCTCTCTTTTCTTTTCTTTTCTTGTTTTGTTGTCTAGGTGCCCTAGCACACTAGTGCGAGCTCCAAACAGTTTAAAGAAGAAGAAGAAAAAAATCTTCCCTCTTCACCCCAGCTCGGTCCTTTCCCCTGATCATTCCAACCTCAGGCGACAGGATGAGAACATAAGGCCAGACAGGCTGGGGGTTTAGTATGGTTGTTTCCATCGTCTCTTCCTCCCCATCAATCTTCAATAGTCTAATGGCCAGAGATTTGAAATGCAGCTATAGCTAGACTGACAAAAAGGAATGGAATTTAAATTTGGTGTTTGGCTCTTTGGTATTATTTCCCTTCACTACCAGCTGGCCCAGCCACTCTAGGTACCACACTTTTCTGGTTCAAGCCCTCACATGGCCTGTACTGATGCAAAATTGATCAATTTTTAAAAATTAATAAATAAATAGAAGCTCTAACAGTGAAGGGAAAAATTATGAATTTGTGGATGAAGACTCTGGACTGATTCACATTTCCCTTTGTGCCATGTGGTAAATCAATCTGGCTCAAAGTTGCAACAGTTCCTACATTTGTTGCCAATATGCTTGCCCTGTCAGAAATTTTCATCACTGCAGAAAAGATTTTACTGCTGCATGACTTATATTTCAATAACAGATAAAAAAATGGAAGGATGATTTATTATAATCTACCAAACACTGTTTGCTATGCAACCCACATTTGACTACAAGAGCAACATTTGGTGAATTTCACTCTTGACCAAGAAAATTATTACAAAATAATAAATGCTTAGGGAAGAAGACCACAATGCTAAAAAGTAGCAGTACAAATCTCCTTTAGGTTATAATTTGATTTTAAAATGCTGAATTAGTTACTTGATCTTTTTTGCACCTTTGCTAAGTGTAGCTGGTGTGAAAAAAATAGATGAAAGTTCAGTATCACAAAAATGTTACAGACTAGATCACCAATGGAATAGTTTTTCCAGAAGAAAAATTGCCTCCCTGAAAAAGCCTAAATTCCCTGAAAGCTCCATTTGCATGTTTCCACTCACACCTTTAGTCATCAATACTTGGCCTATGAATATGATTATTGTCAAAGTTACTAATGGAAAAACACTCAGAAAGAACCATCTAGTAATTACGGTTTTAACAAATGGAATGTTGAACACGTCAAATCCAAATGCAATAAAGTAGCACTAATAAACACACTAACATGAAACCCAGGTTTAGAGAAAGGAAATAAAGCTGTGTAGAAGAAAGCAGATTTTGAGCTTAAAAATTGGATAGGACTGCAGTGGCTCAAGTGGCTAAGATGCTGACTGGGAGGCGGAAGGTCAGCAGTTCGATTCCCGAGTACTGCAGGACAGAATGAGCTCCCATCTTCGTCCCAGCTCCTGCTAACCTAGCAGTTTGAAAGCAAGAAATTGCAAGTAGATAAATAGGGACCACTTTGGTGGTAAGGTAACAGCATTCCGTGTGCTCCGGTGTCTAGTCATGCCTGCCACATGACCACAGAAACATCTGCAGAAACAGACAGCGCTGGCTCTTTGGCTTTGAAACAGAGATGAGCACTGAACCGTAGAGTCGGATACGCCTGCCTTTCGAGCAAGCGAAACCTTTACCTTTATATACTTGACTGCTGGTACAAATGTAGGATGATATCTCAGATCCAGGAACCTGTGATCTAAGCAATATTGTTCCCCAGATCCCATAAGGATGAATTGACAACTGCTGTCCGTGAGACCACCCCCAACCACATTGTCACATTGGATCCACACTAGTTAAGGGCTATTTATAATTAGACTCTGACTTTGACTCAAGGCTTGTGACAAATGATGAAAATGCAAATGACACACTGAAAAGAAAAACAAAAGCTTGAGTGGACAGATTTGTCAGCTAGGAGAAGAAAACAGACATGCACCATTTGATTAATATGCTGTCTACAACGCCACTGCTTCCCCAATGAGCCATATGGCTGTTGGGTATATCTCTCATAGAAGAGCATGCTGTGGATATCATTTCTGACAAATCAGAGTAGAAATATTTTCATCTTCAGGCCTGGCTCACAAAGTTGCCAGAAAGAGACTTTTGATTAGAATTTAAGAGAGCATGTGAAGCAGGGACCTAAATAAAGCCTTCAAACTCAAGATGTTCATGGGGCTGCTATCCATCCTTTGCATACATGTATCCTGTGATATCTGGTTTCCTGTCTTCTGGGCATTTTGATGGTGAAACTGATACTAAACGCTGCCCATCAACCTCCTGGGTTACTCCTGTTACTCTTTATGAAAACTCAGGATTTTTCCTCTTTGAAGTATGTCTCCTTGATTTATGTCCCTTTTTCAGAAGGTTGTGGACTTTAATGTTTTCTGAACCTGAAATGAAAACCAAATTGATATCACATAAGGATTAAGCATGTGATCACATGGGGAAATAGATTGCAATTTGGGCTGCTTGTGGAGTGGTCCCGTGCAACCTATTTCCCAACAATCACACTCCAGCCTGACTCTTATCCATGCCTATATAGGGCTATTACTTTTCTGAGCAATTCCCTGGCAGGTAGAAGGATCATTTGAAGGGAGATTGTGGTTGCTAAAGTGACCTTTTCCAGTGCAATCTTGTACATTCTTTTCTAGCTGTCTCTTTGCTCAATAAAGGTTGCATCAATGAGAGTTACTTTGGAACCTACTGTTGTCCCACTGACTCAAGGAGACTTATTTCAGAGTAGATATGTACTGTTTATGATTTTTCTGTCAAGGTTTACACAAATGAACAAACAAATCAGACCTAAAGATAGCCATGTCCAGCTTCTTGGAGAAAAGGTGGGATGCACTGGGATAGGATGGGATGAGATGGAAAGCAAGCAAGCAAGCAAGCAAGCAAGCAAGCAAGCAAACAAACAAACGATTGATTTGCTACCAATTGGAAGTTCAAAGTCCATGTGACACAGAAATGTCATCTCAACCACTATCTCCCTTAGACATCCAGCTATCCTTCTCATCTAGCTTCCTTCTCTAGTTTTGCAACATCTGCAGAGAAGACACAGAAAGCACTTGTTAAATCAGAAGGGTGTATTTATCTCAGAAAAATCAGTGCACAAATTATCTCTGTGTTCAGAATGAAGCCACAAGCACAGGATTCAAATCATTTCCCTCTTGCAGTTTAGTATGACCAAAAAAAAAAAAAAAGCATTCAGAATGAATGTGAGATGAAAATATGGAAGGACGTTATTTGCCCACAAGGAAGAGAATGTCTTATTTCCCCACAATTCATACATCATTCGCACATGAAATTGTTGGGTAGAACTATGCTGTACTTAAATATATTACAAACAGAATCAGAGGCCTTTATTGCTGGAGGTATTTATCAGTAAAAATGTGGGCAATTTCAGAAATGGTAAAGCTAAGTTAGGGCATGGAGGCAGGTGTGCAGGGATATCAAGGAGGCTGTGGATAGACAGAATCCCAAGCTACCCTTCTTCTGCTGGCTTGCCCACCAACAAGCCACATATCTGCATCAGCCATGGGCCTCTTATCATCAATTCCATCCCACTGGTTAAAAAACTGCCAGAAAAATCAACACTCCTGGCTGATATAGCTGGTTTGATAGTTGGCAGGGTTTATGGCTAGAGTAGAAGAAGATTTAAAAGTGAAGACGACCTAAATAAGCTCTTGCTTAGGTTGAAAGAAGAGAGTGCAAAAGCTGGCTTGAGACTCAACATCAAGAAAATCAAGATAATAGCAAGAGGCCCTATCAATCCCTGGAAAATAGATGGGGAAGAAGTAGAAGTAGAAGCAGTGACAGACTTTACATTTTTAGGATCCAAGATCACTTTAGATGGAGACTGCAGCCATGAAATAAAAAGGTGACTGATTCTTGGGAGACAAGCTATGAGAAAGCTGGGGAACATAGTGAAAAGTGGAGACATCACCTTGCAAACAAAAGTCTGCATAGTCAAAACAATGGTATTCCCAGTACTAATGTTTGGTTGTGAGAGCAGGACCATAAAGAAAGCTGAGCACGAAAAATAGGTGCCTTTGAAATGTGGTGTTGGAGGAGAATTTTGAGAATACCCTGGACAGCGAGGAGAACGAATAGGTTGATCTTAAAAAGAAATCAACCACGACTGCTCCTTGGAAGGTCAAATATTGAAGATGAAGCTAAAGTACTTTGGAGCTAGACATCAAATGAGAAGAGAGGATTTACTTGAGAAAGCCTTGATGCTAGGAAAGGTTGAGGGCCAAAGAAGAAAGAGATGGCAGAGGATGAAATGGCTAGAAGGTATTGTGTACACAATGAGCACAAAACTGGGAGGGTTGAGGAGGATGGTGGAGGATAGGGGTGCCTGGCGTGCAATGGTCCATGGGGTCACAAAGGGTCGGACTTGACTATGCGACTGAACAACAACAAAAGATACTCTACTGAGTATTCTACTCTGTGAATCTCCCTGCTCCCAGGTTGGTAGGATTACCCTACCTCTCCAAGAAAAACAATCCTCCAGCAGTTCAGTCTCACTGAATTTAATGGGGCTCATTCACAGGTGAGAGAATATAGGAGTGCAAATTTAATTACCTCATGTAGTGTTGGCTTTTCTTTTCATGATACATGCAGCCATTTAAAATGGAATAACAAGGTTCACAGAGAGAGAGAGCTAGCATATTTATTAAGCCAGATTTTCAAGAGTATCTCAGGCAGAAAATACTTCAGGATTTTACTGTGCACCATCATAGTTGCTCTAAAGACCTGTATGCTGTGAGGTGTGCTAAAAAGGACTGAAAATATATATACAACAATGCATTCAAACCAAATAGCCATCTTAAGTGACAGGAACAATTTATTAAAAATGAGTACATGAGGTAGAGGACATCACTCAATATGTTTTAGGGACACTCTTCAAATGAAAATAATTGCTTACCCTAGGGTGTTTAGGGAATAATTTAACATGGCTGTGGAACCCTTTAGATCAGTGATGGGCAGTCTTGGCCCTCCAGCTGTTCTTGAACTTCAATTCCCAGAAACCCTGACCAGCTGGTGTGTTGACTTGGGCTTCTGGGTATTGAAGTCCAAGAACAGCTGGAGGGCCAAGACTGCCCATCTCTGCTTTAGATCAAAAGTACCTGAAGATTTGGATGGTTATCTCCAGAGAGGCCAGAATCCTAGATGGATCATATTTGTCTGACTTTCCACATCTAATTTGGCTAATTGATGAAATGCATGTTGGTTGTACAGTCAGGCATGTGACCAGACCAACATGTAATTCAGGGCTTTGTTGATTAGCTGCAACTATTCTGTTGCTATTTATAATTTATTTAGTTTGTTTATTATTTATGTCTAATTTTCTAATGTAAAGATTTTTTTAAAAAGTATCTTGTAAGCCGCCAAAATGGGAAAATATCCCATTGCGCCATGCATAATTTATGGAATTTACTGAAAACACTGACCTAGATTTATGCTTCCATATTAAGAACACCATATTATAATGATGATGATGATGATGCATGGCTTTATTTAAATGGTCTGTTGAGTTAGGTTAGGGAAAGAGTGCCTTGCAATGATTAATTCAAAAAGAAGTTGTAGAAGAAAGCCTTTCTGTCATTAAACTGCTGGTAGCTGCTATTCTCTGTCACACAAAAAGCACTTAGTCATGCTACCATAGTAGAAATGGACTGCCTCTGAAAAATGAATGGGTGGGAGGTGGGGAACCAGAAGTAATCTGTGAGATTGAGGGGCGGTGAGTGAAGATGACCTTTTAGTGAGGTCTCCAGGGGAAGCCTGGTAGACACCTGCTTTGGCACCTGTCAGACTCACTGCCTGTTTCAATTTATATAAAAATGATTTAATCGGGTGACTGGTATATCACAATGCAAAGCATTGGACTCCAGAGCACAGCAGTGGAAGAAATTACATTTTGGGACTGCAACTCCCAGAATACCCCAGCCAGCTTTATCAGATATTCTGGAAACAGTTGTCCAAAAAACAAAGGCCCTTATTTTTTTAAAAAAAATACTTTTGAAGTTCCCACTGGCCCTGACATCTTTCCTAAATAAGAAGCATAGGCCAAAATCTTATTGGCATAAAGTTAAACTGTGGAAACCAGATGATGTCATCATTTAGCAAAGGGAATATTTAATTTAAAGTAATTCAAGGTTCCCTATTCACCTCCTTTTAGACTCCAAGGATCCCTAAGCCTCCCTTTTGCCCTGGGGAAGTCTGTGGGAGCTTCAGAATGAGGTCAGGAGACTCTTCAATAATAAAAAAAAATATTGCCAGATCGCTGCTAGCAGCCCAAGTTCTGGTGGTAGTGATTCAGCAGTGATTTTTTTAACTATTAAAGGCTCTCCCCTTCCTCCATCCTGAGGTTCCCAAAGGTTTCTTCAGCACAAAAAGGAGGGGATTCTGCCCGTTGTGGAATTATTGGTTGTTGTTCAGTCGCATAGTCGAGTTCCACGCTTTGCGACCCCATGGACCATCGCATGCCAGACACCCCTATCCTCCACCATACTCAACCCACCCTGCGCTGTGCCCATTGCGTCAATAGTACCATCTAGCTATCTCATTCCCTGCCGCCCCCTTCTTCTTTGGCCCTCAACCTTTCCCAGCATCAAGGCTTTCTCAAGTGAATCCTCTCTTCTTGTTTGATGTCCAAAGTACTTTAGCTTCATCTTCCTTATTTGACCTTCCAAGGAGCAGTCAGGGTTGATTTCTTTTAAGATCGACCTATTTGTTCTCTTTCCTATCCAGGGTACCGCAAAGAGAACAAATTATTATTGCAATTCTATTATATATTTCCACAGAGGAAAATAATTTTCCATACAAGGTGAGAGAAATCTGTGACTACATTAGTTACTCTTTAAGGCAGTGCATTGGTTTTAGCAGTCAGAATCTTATTGAAATATCTACATACACAACAGCAGTTGTGCAAACAATATGTACTCACCCTTCAATAGACTATCCATTGAGCAAACAGTCACTTGAAGCACACCCTGTCAAAGAGGAGAAATCATTTTAATGTGTGACTGTTTCATCAGGATTCTGTTTTTACTCTTTGACTAACTCAAGTACAGGTAATCACAATATCTGTCCCTCTTCCAGGGAGATTCAACCAACATGCTATTAAAATTACCCTCTCTCAAGTACATTTTAGATCTATCTATCTATCTATCTATCTATCTGTCTGTCTGTCTGTCTGTCTGTCTGTCTGTCTGTCTGAGTCCAAAGCACTAAAATTTAAAATCAACATTTAAAAAAAACACATATTATCTAAAAATGTATGCATATATA